>QEPC01005900.1:2898444-2964707 GCA_003113815.1 Sphenodon punctatus
AGAGAGAGAGAGAGAGAGAGAGAGAGAGTGCACCCCTGGAGTAATAAAAAAATTACAGTTCAGTGGGGAGAAGCTATAGCCTCCAATCCCACATTGAAATTTTTTTGTTTAAAAAAAAAAAAAATCTCCTGGAAGTGACACAGCTCCTTGACTCTGACCACTTCGTCCACACTACCCCCTGCCTCTTCACTCCAGAGCCTCCAGGTCCCCGCGCCGCTCGTCTTCCCGCCATCACTGTTCCTACTCTGATGCCCACAAGCTGAGTACACAGGCGCAGCTGATCTTAGCACACTGATGTCAACTGTCCTAAGTCTGCTGACAGTCCTAACTGCTGTGCTGGTCCTGGCTGGGGCCGCAGGATTAGGAGGACACAGCCAGGGTCCAGTTTTCAAAGCACTGGAAGGCTCCTTATCTTTTCCCACAATGTTCTCCTCAAAGCATATACAGGAAAGCGTCACACATTAATCCTGTAGCTCCATAGCTCTCATGCTGCCTTCTGACTAGCTCCTGATATTCCTGATAAGTTCTTTAAGTCATGCCTTTACAAATCCTCGTGGTTCCTGGATAAGTTTCTGGAGGTTGGGCCTACTTCACCTTTGAAGCCTCCAGATAAAGTAATCCACACATGGGCTGTTCCTCAGCCTTTCCTGGGCCTTCCACTGGGGGGCGGGGGGCACAGATTTAGGTAACTCCTACCTGGGGGAGGCGATGGTCCTGGGCGCTGAGTGAAGCAGTCAACAGTGTTCCAACAGAGTTCCAACTGAACCAGAAGTCACCCATGCACCATTAGAAACAGTGGCGCCGGGCGACTCCTGGGTGTTTTGAGACATGGTGTAGTAATACCTTGATAATTGGGGTCTGTACTATGACGCATCTCAAAACGCCCAGGAGTTGCCTGGCACCACTGTTTTTAATGGTGCCCGGGCAATTTCTGGTTCATGGAGGAGCGTCTAAAGTCCCCCTGTGGAGTTGTCCAAGAGCTGTAGGTTTAAACTGCAGGAGAAATCCAGCTTGTCTAAAAAGGTCCATAGTGATGCCACAATAACCAAGAAGCTTAAAGGGGAGTAAATACTGATGTCCCCCCCCCAAAAAACAAAACAACAATAGTTAATAGGCTATCAGTGTGCATTCCAGATGTTTTTAATTTTATCTCTTGGAGATTATGTGGGCCTGTTTAAAATTAAAAACACAAAAGTGTGTATTGATTTACAGAGCATAAGTCACTCAGTTTTCAAATGCAAACAAAATGTTCAGTTGAGGCTGTATTACTTCAGTTTGCAATGCTTCTCCTCACAGAAGGATGTCAGATGTTTTGAAGCAACAACCTTATGGAAGTCCCAAGGTCAAGGAGAGAAGATTGCTCAGTTTCCTATGTTAGAGGATGATGGAATTAATCTATGTCTTATAGCTTCTCCATTTCAGAAAAAGCCTGCTAGAGACACGAGTTCCAGCTAGAGCTACACATCATCTGCTCCTGCAGTGTCTCATATGCAAGCAATGCAGAATTGTGCTCATTTTCCTACTGAGAGAGAATGCAGCATGGAGGAACATTTAGATAAGCCAATGCTAAGATGATCCCCTAAATCAAATAGATTTTTTTTGATGGCCTCTGTGTAGGAGCTGGTGTTGTGCTTTCTTTGTATTGCAAATTTTAATATTTACAATAGCATAGCTTGATTTGCAGGACTGGGTTATCTTGTATTATTTGTGCTCCAGAAACTAACCAAGATCAGAACCACATTGAGCTCAGTGTTGTACAAATAGTATAGCAACTGGCTCAAGGAACTAACAATTTACATTGGGGAATACAGTGTGCATAATTGGGCTGGTCCCAACCAGCACTACTGCAGACCCCATGGGAAAGGCTGGGGGGAGGATGTAAACATTAAGAACATAAGTAGTGCCATACTGGGTCAGACCAATCGCCCATTGAGCCCAGCATCCTGTCTCCAACAGTGGCCAGTTTCTTGCCTCTTCGGGAGAAGTACCCAACAGGTCACAATGGACAATCCATACCCTGTTGTTCCAGCCCCCAACAGTAAGAAGTTATGTTCTCAAAACCTATGTGGCTAATAGCCATTAATGGATCAACCCAAGAACTTATCCAATTCTTTTTTTAAACTAGCTACACTACCAGCCTTGACCACTTCTTCTGGCAGTAAATTCCCCAAGTTAGTTGTGCGCTGAGTGAAAAAAATACTTTCTCCTTTTTGTTTTAAATTTTCTGCCAGTTAATTTCATGGATTGTCCCCTTGTTCTAGTGCTGCTTGAGAAGATAAATAACTGCTCCCTATTTACGTGTTCCACACCACTCATGATTTTATAAACTATCGTATCCCCTCTGTCGTCTCTTCTCCAAGCTGAAGCACCTCAACCTTTCTATCCTCTCTTCATATGAGAGCCGTCCCATACCATTGATCATTTTTGTTGCCTTTCTCTGTACCTTTTCTAGTTCAACTTCTACTATGTCTTTTTTGAGATGGTGCGACCATAACTGCACACAGTACTCCAGGTGCCATTGTACCATAGCTCTGTGTAGAGGCATTATGACATTTTCAATTTTATTCTCTATGCCATTCTAAATGATTCCTAATGTTCTGTTTGCTTTTTTGACCATCGCCACACACTTAGCTGAGGATTTCAATGTATTGTCCACTAAGGGTACTTTCAGACGTTACGGGGCCCTTTGGCCCCGTACCGAAAGCAACGTCTTCGTTCCCCGCCGGGGTCACCCCTGCACGGCCCAACAGACGTGCCGGGGGGATCCCGGCGGGGAAAGTGGGAGGGGCCGGGGCCGCGCGGCGCAACGTGCGGCCGCACGGCCCCGCCCCCTCCACGCACCCCGCCGCCCGCCCTCCGAGGAGACGGGCGGGCGGCGGGGCCAATGCGGCCGCCGCGTCTGGCCGATCGTGCCACGGCCCGGGATCCCGCCGGGGATCCCGGCCCGTGGCACGCGNNGCCACGGCCCGCGGTCCATTTGACCACGCTTCCCGGGACCTTCCCCCGGCTAGCCCGGGAAGCGTGGTTCAAATTGACCCCATGTGCTGATTCAGCGTGGCCAACATCTGGCGCGCGCTGAACAGACGTTCAGGGGCCTTTCGCCCCGCCGCGGGGTTCACCGTGGTTCAGTGTGGTTCAGCGTGATCTCGTCACGTCTGAAATCACCCAATGACTCCAAGATCCTTTTCCTGAGTGGTTTCCTGCTGTGCTTCCATAAGGGAGCAGGGAGTGCCTCCCGCCACCTGCATTGCAAGGGCTTGCAATGCAAATGGACAGGGGGCAAGGTAGGTGCCCCTGTTTTCTGTGTTCATCAGAATTACACAGTGGAGAACAGGAACACTACACCTACCCATGCAGAAATTTTGGCAGAGATTCTCAGGGGCTCAGCCTGGCCTGCAGGAGATACTGCCCGCTACCCCACCTCCTTCCCTAGAAGGCCAACACGGTGCACCTAGTTTCCACCCTGTCTACAATTAAAACATATTTATATGCCAGCCTTAAGTATCATTATCCCATAATACAGATGATTTTGGAGACACAGACACATTTTACCTCCCATCCAAGGACCACTGAAGTTGGAGCCTTTTCATGGAGTTTATTGGACTTGAATTGGGTTCTACATAGCTTGTGCAAGATGACACAGGAAATCTATGGAAAGCCAGAACATTAATCTGAATTCCTGAGTACTTGGCTTCTGTGTTAACCACAAGACTGGGTCTAACAACTGTCACTTTCTTTAACTCAATTACTGTTGCTGGAATATTCTGGGCTAAGGGGGACAATTTTCAGCCAAATAGTGTACTACACATTTCACCAAGAGAGTAAGTTCTGTACATGTGCCACTGTGCTTCTTTATTGCTCAGTTGGTTCTGCAATCCCATAGGGGCTGGTGTAGATTTCACCAATGAAATGAACACCTGGGTTATAGAGCTCTCTATGGACACAAACTACAATTCTTGTCTCTGGCTATAAGTCTTTAAATAATCACTATGGATATCCAGAATTTTCAGTGCAATTGCAGAGAACCTGTCATTTTACAATGAGCAACAAACATAGAATATTTGATTGCTGTTCATGTTTTGCATGGATGTGAATATCTAGGGTTATGGGGATGCAAAGTGTACATACCATTAAAAATTCTGGAGTGTGCCAAGAAAATCAATATGTACTTTCCTCAGGATATTTTGTAGGAAACAAGCTATTGTTGAGGTTTGGACTAAATCCATTCCAACGTCCTAAAATATTCCAAGCAACTGTGGAGGTAATTGGTTATTGCTCTAATAAGGGGCCATGGAACAATCATAGCAATTTTTTTTGCTAACTTCTCATGTATTGAGATAAACATTTTATAACTTATTCTCTCTAAGGAACTCTATGGTGGCCTTAAAATGGGACATCTCTGCACTTGGAACAAAACAAGCCAACGCAAAGGCCAAAGCAAGCCAGTTTATCTGTCAGACAGAAAGTAAGAACTGGTAATTGTCAAAGTGACTTGCAAAGAGATGTTTCTTTGCTCTCATTTGCAGCCGTGGCCAAATTCAGGACTTGATTAAATCTGCAGAGCTTTAGGTAAGAAACATTCTAACAAACATGGGCCTTTGATTATGAACTATGTGGAAACAATTATTTTCTCTGTCCAATTAGACTTGTGGTAAAAAAGCACAAGATAAAATGAGGCATAAGGAAGCCTGATTCTGGGTAGGCAAGTGAAAGACAGGAACATTGTCTTTATTTTGCTTTTAGGAAGATGAAGCATCTACTGTTTGTTTGCTGCTGTTTAAATCAGCTGCCATGCATACATCAAGAGGTTGATGATTGTCAGATTGTCAAGGAACTGTACAATTGTCAGATGTCATATTTTTGAAGGGATTATCTAAAACAACAGTGGAAATTCCACTTTCCTATGGACCTGCTTTGATAATCATTGCCTTCTGTGTCACTGGAAAAACTGTTTACCCATATCCCACAAAAAAGGTGTTTGACTTGGCTTATTATCTGTGTATTATTAGCTATTAATAATGTATGTGCCTCGATCTTGTCACAATGTGATCTCAAACCTGCTGCATTGGCATGGGCCCCATTTAAGTGAATTAGGCTAGTGCTGGTACACCAGTTTGCAAATCGTGCTACCAGAAATACCTTAGATAGAAACAAACAAAAAAATAGACTGGGGTGGGGGAGGTGTTTGAGGATTTAATGATGAATGTATAGGGTATGTGGGAGAATTCTTTGTTGCCGGTGTAGGGATTGATTCCATATAAGCTGCAAAGGAGACTTAATTTCTAACAACAGTTAGGCCAGTTAAACAGTAGCTTTTAATCTCTCCCGCTTGGTTCCAAAGCAGCGGATGTCATAACTAGTGATATTATTTAAGGCATCTTCCGGTCTCCCTGCAGAAGAAAAATAATTACAGCGGTGTAGATTAGCATTTGGTACAACATAAAGTTATGATACCATACGTATAAGATTAATTCTTCCTACTGCGCTTTGTAAATGGACCATCTTGACTTGTATTTTTATCCAGTATTATCTTCTCCTCTTGTGGATGCAATCAGGGACCACATTGTACCCAAGCTACCCATAAGAACAGCCAAGACACGCTTTGGGATAAAGAGGCATCGGCCACAACTTTATTACATTGTATACATCACTTTAACAAAAACAACCAATGTAAGAACTTATGTGTACGTAGCGGAGAGGAACCATGCTATACAAAGCAGGTAAGGGGGGGCTGAGCTAATTCTCGCCCACCTAAGCCAGGTGATTCGACCCTTCAAATTCACCCTCCCCTTGGGTCAGGGTGGGTTGACGTCCCATTCCAGCCATCCCGAACCTGGGCTGGGGCCCCTGCCCTTAAGACCCCCATGCTCCCTAAGTGGTGATGGGGTGCAAGCGCGTCCCCATAGCTCTTAGGGAGTCTTACCAGAGCATGGTTCCTACCTCGCTAACTACCACGAAAAGGGGGAGAAAAACTTCATTCAACTCTTTTCCCTCACACAGGAATACCTAACTGCCTATGTAAAACAGCCCTCAAGTTGTCCAACCATAGAGCTTTCCCTTGCACATATAAATGGACACCGTCCTTACAGAAAAGGTCTGCATCCCAGCATACAATCCTCTCATGTTGTACCACTTGACCTCCTACGTGTTCTAAGAACCCCCACATAGCTCTATTTATCTTCTGCTTGGCTCACTCTATCTTTCCTGGCTTGGTGGCATGCCACCAAGACCACCAAGTTGGAGATGTTAGTCTTCATCTCGCCAGTGAGTTCCCATGCACTGCGCAGGTCAAGGTCATTTTCACCCAAGTGGATGACCAGGATGTCAGGCGGCCCAAAGCATGTGACCCTGCGGAACAGTGATGGAATCAGGTGGTCCCATCACATTCCACTACACCCAAACCAATAAAGGCGGGCATGCAGTCCACAACCCAACTGGGTACCAGAGTCAGAATTTGCTGTGTGGTGTTCAGCCCAACGCATAATGCTGTGCCCACATATTCAGATGGTGAGCAGCCGTTCCTCACCTGAAGATGACAAAACATGATATTGTTACCGAATGGTCAAAGCCTACTTGCCAGGGCTGAACAGCCTATCGCCTTAATCTGAGAGGCTGGCAGCCCCCCCACGGCTGCTGTGGATACAGCCTCGATTCGGAAAGAGTGCAACCCATAGTTGTCTGGGTGAAGACCCAGCATCGCTATGCCCTTTAAAAAAATTGCCCGAAATTGGAATTTGGTAACAAATGTCCCAGCCAAATGAATGAAGAGGGGGCCCTGCAGACACGGGCAGCCTCCAAGTAGGCATCCAGAGCCAAAACCAGGCAGACCACCCCAACTGGGGATTGGCACAATGTCAATAGCCAATTGGCACAATGTCAATAGCTCATCATCCCTCCTGATGAGTTTTGGATCATCGAATTGTAATGGTGATAGAGTCAGGCCTTCGTGCTACGTCCCTGAACTCTAGGGTTGTGCCTGACCGATGATGCTGGGAAGAAGGTATCAGCTCACTGATCCTCAATGCTGCAAAAAATTCTGTGGAAAAAAACACCCGGAAAAGCAACACCTCATAAGGAGATGAACAGAGCCGAGGCAGCGCGGCAACCAAATGAGCCAGCGTATGAATGGGTATTGGTTGACGGGTATCCCTTCTGAGCCCCTGTTCCCTAGCCCACCCCTTGACAGCCCTGCAGACCCTGTAACATGCTCATGGGTCGACCACCTCATGCGCCTTGCAGAAAAAGGCAATCGCTGCTAGTCGACACTTGATGGTGCATGGTGCCAACCCGCGGCAACTCAAGTGTGCGGCAAACCACTCCACATGACAGGGAGGGATGGGCCATTTCTCATGAAACCCATGGGTGGCCAGAAAATTGCAGAATTCTTGAAAAGAGTTTGTGTATGTTTGCCAGGTTGAGCTCGATACGGCAGCTCTAATGTCCTTGTCTAATCTGTGCTCCCAAGCTTCCACAAGGTCTCCAGCATCACCTCTGGGTGGATGTTGGTGCCAGGGAACAAAACCGCTCCATCTGAAAACGAGAGAGGGCATTGGCAATATCATTATGTACCCCGGGCATGTGCTTGGCTGAGAAATACATGTTAAGGGAAAGGCACTTCAGCACAAAACAATGGGCCAAGACCATGACTCTGTTGAATTTACTGGATTTTTGACTGATTACCTGTACTACTGCCTGATTGTTGGACCAAAAACATACGTGGGAGTCCCGGAATTGCTCCCCCAGAGCTCCAAAGCCTCCAGTAATGGGAAGAGCTCCAGAAATGTTATGTCCCTGAGCAGCTCCACGGAAGCCCGTTCAGGCGGCCACCGCTGGGTACACCAGCTGCCCTGAAAGAAAACTCCCAAACCCATCCCCTCTGCAGTGTCAGATACACAGAGAAATCCCATTGTAACTCTCGAGGAATGTTAGCCAGATCCCAATGTCCTCCCGAAGGCCTTTGAATATCTGAATGCAGTGATGGGGGGGCCCTCATACCTGCCATGGGTCAGCCTAGCTGTGTGCAGAAAGTCCTGCCGGGGACTACTACTCTGCAGGCAAAGTTCAAGTGGCCAAGCAAAGTTTTCATGGCTCTTAAGGTCACCTTCTTGGTGCTCACAGTGCATCTTAGTAGCACCTGCAGAGAAGCCAGCTTGTCAGGAGGAAGACTCAATGTGCAAGACACTGTGTCAATCATTATACCCCCAAAAGAGAGCCGGGTCGCTGGACCCTCAGTCTTTTCTCCAGCCAATAGGACACCCAGTTCGGCTGTTACCGTAACAAACACAGACATAAGTTGTGCACACTCTTGAGAGCCCGCCTGCCCCGAGAAGGGGTCATCGTCGAGATAATGTGATGGAAGTGTCACAATTGAACCCCTGACCCTGGGGACTTGGGGGCGCTGCTGCAGCAGCTTGCACCACCTGGTGCCTTGGTGGCCTGTGTTTTCCTTCTTCCTGCTATGCCTCCTCCTGTATCTCCACCTGGTGTGGGCCCCGCCTTTGCTCACCTGCCTCCTATTTCTGTTGCCTGTCTCCTAGCTTCCTGATTGGCCACCAGGGAGTATTTAAGACCTTCTGGTGGCCTCAGGAAGCTGGTTGAGCAACTGCTCTTCCCTGGTGTTTGGTTCTTGTGCTTTCTTGATCTTATATAGCGTAGACCTGTTTCTTCCGCTGTGACTATGCCTGTTGTGTCTTCATGTTCTGTTAACCCCTTTGTGCCTCTTGTGTGAATAGCACTCCCCTTCCTTGTTGTTGCTTGTAATCCTTATTCCCTTCGTGCATCAAGACCTTTCTTGTTCAGTTCCCTTGTCCTCTTAGTCGTCCCCCATGGCGTGTATCCTGCTGTGTACCTTCCTTGCACCTGTCTCTTCTCCTTGTTGGTTGGTTTTCCTCCTATCCTAAGTCACTCATGTTGTGCTTTGTTGCCCTAACCCTCTCTCACCTGTGTTTGTCCCTTGTTGCACTCTATAACCCTGCTGCTGGTTATCCCCTCCAGCTCCCCACCACTGGTAATCCCCTCCAGCTCCCAGTCCCATGACCTCGATGATGAGCCGTATGCTTTCTTAGGCCAGCTTGTCTGGTTTTCATACTGAGCATTCAGTCTCCCTGATATCGGAGAATGGTTGAGAGGTTTCAGTGTTTGATCTGTGGTACATCCCCTACTCCCTCCAACCCTTTCCCCTCTTACCTGCCCTTCTCTTTCCCCCTTCTCCCGGCTCCTTGCCCCGGAGCCTGACAGGAAGGTAAACCTGCCCTGTCCCTCACTGCCCATTCAAGTATGGTGCTAAAGTGCTCAAAAGCAGAGCAGGAGATGGCACAACCCGTGGCCATGGCCTTGTCATAGAAAAACTGAACCCTAAAGGAAAAACCCAAGAGGTCAAAATCCCTCGAGGATACTGGCAGCAGGAAGAAAGCCGACTTTATGTCACACTTCCCCATGAGCGCCCCCTTTCCGCATGCACATATGATATGCACCGCAGCGTCAAAAGTTGTGTACTTACTGAGCACATCACAGGGTCAATTCCATAGTTTACTGAACTGCCCCTGGGATATGACAAGTGATGTATGAATCGATACTCACCTGGGGTCTTTTTAGGCACTGTCCCCAGCAGGGAGCACCTCAAAGGACAAAATGGAGGGGAGCTGAATGGGCCCAACACCCTCCCCGCTGTTGTCTCTTTACTAAGTTTATTCCAAACCACTTCCTTTATTCCCCGTACAGATTTCAGGTTGTTAGCCATCTGGTTGACCCGTGTAAGGAATCTCGAAACCCTTAGAAAAACCCCGCCATAAGTAATCAGCATCGAGTCTATTTGGGTAACACTGAAGAAGGGAACCTAGCACTTCAAGCCTGATTGGCAGAGGAGCCAAACCCGTGACCCCCTCCAGCTTGTTGTACCCTGCTGTCCCCCCTGCCATTCCTGCTTACTGGTATCGGACCACCCTTTAAAACAGGAAGAGGCAGGGTGACTACCTCTGCAGTTTGCACAGGCGTGGGCATATTTACAACGGGCACGAAAACACCCCTTCCCATTGAAAGCCCAGCATACCGGCTTGCCAGAAACTTGCTTTGAAGGCCCAGGCAGCACCACCCCATTTGGATGCCTACAACAGGGCAGTGAGGGGCCATGGTTTGTGAGTGCATGTTGTAATCGATAATATCCCAGTGTGCGTGGAGGTTAGATGCAGCCCTATGATGAAACATTTCATCGTATTCAAGCCAGGCTGTTCCCCCAAAATCTAAGTAAGCTTTTCCCCAGGTTCTGGGTATCGGGGGCCTTTTTTGTTTGCTCTTACCCTCCTTGTTGGACTCTCTGCCCTCATCGCCCAGATCCTCACCGTGTAACAACATAAAAATGTCAAGAAATTCCCCCTTCCATATCTTATCTTTTGTTGTCAGGGGCAAGTGATCGCCAGGCAAGGAGATGGGGATGGCATAAGCATGTAAGCCTGGAGTAAAACTCGCCCCCCCCCCCATAAGTGCGTGGCATGCGCTTCTGTGTCAACTTCCATTGTATCCCAAACTGGGGTCGCAGCGTTGGCATCTGGTACCAGCGCTGCCGATTTATCCCAGTACCACTGCACGGCCTGTCCATTGGCTGCAGGACTATGCCCTGCAGCAATGCCTGTGCTACCAACCTGGCCAACACCCCCTGGGCCCATGGAGCCTGCACTACAGGTAACTGCATGGACCCCTCACCTTGTTCCATTATTATTATTATTATTATTAACAAATATTTATATAGGGCCTGCAGTGTACCTGACACTTTACAAAGTAATAAAATAGACAAGGTCCCTGCCCCTAGGGCTTACAATCTGAGAGACAGGAGCTGGGGGAGAGACTTAGGAAGGGGAACAGAGGGAGAGACAAGGGGTCTAACATTCATGAAGATGCGAGGTCTCAGGTACACGTACTTGGCTTGGTTAAAATGAGAATGAAAGCAGGCAGGTCCATGTGGCAAGGATAGGGGTAAACAGACCATAGGTATATGAAATAGTGGCTCAGTGGAATAAAGAGTCAGATAAAGCGGAATAAAGAGTCAGTTCCATCAACATCGATGGTATCGCGCTTGTCCTCTGTACATAAATCAAGTCTGTCTACATCATTCCAGTCATGTTCCCGGCATCCGCCTCTGGTGATCCCACCTCGCTCTCCATTCTGATGAGGACAGGGACTCACCCTCCTCGGCCCTGCACCCGCTTGGGAGGCAGGGGTACTCCAGCTGCCTTGCCCGAGCTCTGCGCGTGCACTGACTCCAATGTGGTGGTTAGCATCGCAGTCACCTCCTGCAGGGTGTACCTAGGAGCACAGTGTCTAGCTGCTCCTGGTCCCCCCTTGGAGCAGGGGTGGCAGCAGCCCTCGACTGGACTCGCCCCCTTCCCACATTGGAAGATGGAGGACCTGTAGCTTGAGAACCCCTGCCACCCCGATTAGATCTCATATGTGTCATGTTGCCTGTACTTAGCAGAAACACACAAAAAAGGTTTTGTTAATCCCATTGCATCAGCACGAGGAGGGGGGGTATGCATGGTGTAGTGCTGTGAGTGCCACTGGCATGAGGTAGTGGTGCTCATACATGTGTCCCCCGGCACAATGCCTTCCCCCCCACCTTTAAATTTTTTTAAACAAAATTATTCCAGGGCCGTTTCAAGTGGGCCCCCATCCTAGAGGCCCATTTAACTGCCTCCTGAGCACCACCGTGCTTTCTAGTAGACGGTGCTCCTCAGGGCCCTACCCACTTCAATGCTGAACGACACCACCTGGCCCATTGCGGAGTTGCTCCACATAGACTCCCCTCCCCCCCAGGGTGATGTAAAAATGCCCAGTAAAGGCCACCCCCAGGGCCACCCCAGTGTATCTGAGCACCGCCACAGTATTCCACATGGACTGCCCTCAGTGCCCCACATGACCCCCTCCTAGGGGTCCCTCCAAATGCTACCACGTGACCCCCCTCCAAGAGGGGCCTTCAGTTAAGTGTTGCGTTTTCCCCTGCTTTTTTTAATTATGTTTTTTAATGTTTAAACGGTTTTATATTATATTTTTATATTGTATTTTTATTGTTGTAAGCCGCTCTGGGCTGCCACATGGCGGGAAGAGCAGGGTATAAGTATGTTAAATAATAAATAAATACTGAGTGCTGCGCCACCACTAAACCCGACACGGTGGCGCTCCTCCATGTGGCCCCCATTTCCAGAAGCCCAGTAAACGTTGTCCAAGCACAACCCCGCTGATCCAGGTGGTGGTGCTCTATGGGTGCTCTCCAGAGGGGCTCATTCAATTAGAGATTGAGTGCTGCTGCCCAGCGTGGCAGCACTCCACATGGCCCCCCTTCCTCGGAGCCCAGTAAATATTGTCCGAATGCAGCCGCAGTGATCCAGGTGGCGGCGGTCTACGGGTCCCCCCCCAGGACTCCATAAATCAAAGATTAAGCGCCGCTTCATGTGGCCCCCTTAACCTGGGACCCCCCCTTGGGACTCCTTAAATTAAATACTGGGGCTCCCCCCAGGCCACCACCAGTGAATGCCATGGGCTCCCACCCCTCTGGAGTCTATGGAGGCCCCCCTGACGTGGGTTCCCCCCCCCTTCTTCGGCTGTACACCAGCTACCCGTGTACTCAGATGGGGACATGGACTCCTACCCCCCTGGGACACCTTCCCTACACTCACCTCGAGGGACCAGAGAAGCAGTCCAGGTAAGTTCCAAAAAGGTTCCTGTGAGTAGCCCTTCAGTTGAGAAGAGAGGAAGAGGCACCTGGCTGTTCCAGGTATATACCTGGTCAGGTCTCCACCCACCAGGTGCGGCAGAGCAGACTGAAGCTCAATCCCGATAAGATGGAGGTGATGGTGGTGGGAAGGGGAGGTGCTGGCCCACCTGATGGGGGGGGGTTCGCCCACCTGTTGCTCTACAGGTTCGGAGTCTGGGGGTGGTTTTGGATTCGGGCCTCCGTCTGGATAGGCAGGTGGAGGCAGTGGCTAAAGCCGACTTTCGCCAGCTGTATCTGGTAAGGAGGCTTAAACCTTAACTCTCAGGGACTGATCTGGACACTCTCGTCCATGCCTTCATCACCTCGAGGCTAGACTACTGCAACGCGCTTTACATGGGGCTTCCCTTGTTTCTGGTTCGGAGGCTGCAGCTAGTGCAGAATGCGGCAGCCTGTCTCCTGACGGGGACAGGGTGGTGGGAGCACATAACACCAGTGCTTTGCGCTCTGCACTGGCTGCCTATAGTGTACCGAGCCAGATTCAAGGTGCTAGTATTGATTTATAAAGCCCTGCACGGTCTGGGCCCCTCATATCTCGGGGACCGCCTCGCCCTCCACGCCTCAGAGCGATCCCTTCGGTCCACCGGGGGCGCCTTTCTGGAGGTCCCCTGTGTAAGACGGGGGCCACAATGGAGAGGGCGTTCTCAGTGGCCGGGCCACGGTTGTGGAACTCCCTCCCGGAGGAGGCTCGCCTGGCCCCGGGCCTGTTGGCCTTTCAACGTATCTGTAAGACTTGGCTGTTTGCCCTGGCCTTCAGAGGGGAAGGTGGGAGTGTGTGTTAATTTTTGTGGGGGGTGTTTTAAATTTGTTTTAATTATGATATTATAGATTTTATGTGTAAAAATTGTTTTATATTATGTTGGAAGCTGCCCTGAGATGCCGTAGGCATGGGGGGGAGGCATATATATAATGAAATAAATAAAAATAATAAATAAATCTCCTCCCCCTCTCCCCCACCCCCCCAGTTGGGCCATGATGCTTTGCCTCTGGGGCAGCAGGGGAGCCTTTGCCAATCCCCTGCCCAGCACCCTGTTCAGGGAAGGCAGGCACAAACATCCACCCCTCACCCCCCGCTGAGAGGATGGGGTGTGTTTTCTTCTATGTACATGCAGGGTGAAATTCTAGCATAGGGAAAGAAAATGACTATCTGGGCTTTGCTATCTCACTTTTGAACATTTGAATTCCCCAGGTAGTTCCTGTCCAGCAAGTAAAATGGACTTCTTGGGCACAAGGGTTTATTTATTGAATCCAGTGACTAAATTAAATTTAGTGGACAAATGCCATTTTATGTTTCTGTCTGTACTGGGGAAGCATGAGCAAGTAGCTAGCTAATATTTATTGACTATTTTCATTGTTATTCCCTTCTGTAAATGCAGATTACTGACATGGTTGTAAAGAGGGTCATCTTTTAAAAGGGCTCATCAAGGTTAAAAAGAAAGATGGCTGAAAACTGAAATCCTTTATCTGATACCTGATGCAGCCAGGCATGATGGAAGCCTCTTAATGACCTCAGCCTTCCCTCTCAATTTCCTCCCCCTCCCAACCAGCCTTTTCTGAAAAACAAAGATACCTCAGGAAACAGAGTCCTTTCTGTTATGAATCCTCTGTGCTGCTTTATAATCTACTGCAAAATACCAAGGCAAGGTAGTATAAAGGAAGAATACTACTAATAATACGCTCAGAAATCCCACTACACTGTTAGAGCATGGTATGACTTTTCATTTTTATAAAAACATTGGTTTAATTATTGCTAACATTGTTATCATAATTCAATTTGCTCCAGTCATTTTTACTACAGCTTAATTAATTCCAGAGATTTTTTTCTCCCCTATTGTGTGCATTAGATGTATTTTGAAAGGTCCAACACTGTCATGTTTGTAAAGAGCTTTTGTGGTAGTGGGATATCAGCTAATTGCAGGACATAACACACAGCAGCCATACCACAAACAGAACAATACAAATTCTAAATTGCCTTGAGTGAACAGAATTAGAATTTTGTTTTCTATGGAAATGACTATTTATGCTTAAGAGGTCTGGGTCTCATTTGATTAACATGACTGGAGGGAACAGTTGGAGGTGAGGCAGTTTCTCTCCTGTATGGGTGCTTTCATATGTAACGGGCCCACGGCCATGATCCGCTCTGGGCTGTGGCAGGACTTGTCACTCGGGGTTGGAGCTGGCCAGGCCGCCAAAGAAGCATGTTGGCAGCCTAGACTGGATAGGGTGTGGGGCGACACACAGATGTGTGTCCCCACATCCCCGCCCCCACGCTGCATGCAGCGCCCCTGTCCCCAGCTGATGGGTGGCCATGACGGCTACCATGGTGCCCGGCCCCCACCGCCACTCTGGACTGGGTTGAGTGAAGCGGGCTATCAGACGTAATGGCCCGCTTCACTTGAGGTCCACCGGCTGGCTCCAAACCATGGTGGAGCTTAGCCCAGACTGTCACTTGGGGATTTCCCTGAGTGACAGTCCAGACTAAACTCCACCATGGTCGGGAGCCAGACCATGGTAACATCTGGTGACCCTTTTTAAATGTGACATTGGGCATAGATTAATCCGTGCCCAGCGTCACATCTGAAAACACCCTATGGTCCAATTCTGCCATTACTCACGTTAAGTACCTTACTATCTATGCTATCGTGTTGATCTCAGAGCACAGTACTACTCGCTGAGCAATAAGATAGCAGGCTGCAGTATCTGCCCTTATGTTAGTTAGCTCATCCCTGCTTCTTATTCAGTGAGAAGCTGTGCTGTATTGTATTGTACCAATGGTCCTGTCTGCTGAGAACAGTTACACAGGGCTGCAACTGGACAATAGTTGCAACAAGACCTCATTGGCCATTTCTTTATTATCAAATACATCTTTCCAATATGATTAGAGACATCTATTTCTCTTCATTTTGAAATGAAATTACATATTTTTAATAAGGTTCACACAGGTGCCCCTGTGCAGAAGTAGGTGAGCATGGGATACGGAATCAGACATTCTTGGGCGGAGAGGTCTGTCCCTGATTCTGTCACTGACTTGCTGGAGGTGCAGACTTGAACGGGTCACTTCAACTCACATTTTATCTGTCACAAGGGAAAAATAATTTCTCCACACCTCATATGGAAATTGTTAAGTCTGGGTAATATTTGTGGAATGCTTTGCAGATTTAAAATCTGACTGTGCCTGACCACTAGGCCATCCAGGACAAGTATCCTCCTCATCCTTGGACCTCCTGTGTAGGAGGCAGATGGCACTATGCACTTAACTCTCCCAAGAATAAGAACTATTTCTGCTTGTGCAAGCTGGAAATGAACAATCCAAAAAGAAATGGAGAAGGCCAGAGCCCTAACATGCCCTCTTTCTACACCTTCCAACTGTGGAAGGACATGCTTCCTTGAGCTGGGGCCTCCAGTAATGTATCCAGTTGGACGTCACTATTGTGAACCCCTCCCTGCTTCCTGAACCATTTCTTATCATGTAAAATAGCCCTACAAGAACAAATGCCCTGGCAGGATTGACCCAGACAAATAGGAAATGGTCAGTGTGCAATGTGAATAGGTGCAGTGCTCCTGACTGGTGGAGAAAAGAAGTGCCCTCTTTGCCCCAACTTGCCTTGGCTGGAAACCGCATTAGCAGAGAATGGGAGCACTGCACCCTCCTTCACTGCAAGCCCCAGCCCAAATCTTGCAATACAGTCAGGCGGGAGGATAGAACTTCAGTAGAATGAAAATGTCAATATGGTGTCTCCCTTGGATCAATTCTGCACCAAGAGAATCAGACACTTGGACACACTGCTTGCCTGCTGAAGAATATTACACCAACTTTGAGACCCTGCTCTCTGGACAAAACATTCACAGGGACAAACTGCCATTCTAAAAACCAACTGAATGGTGGCAACATACAGGGAAAGCGACAGTGTATGAGGCAGCTACCACAATAATTACATGGCTAATACTATACTCAGTATTAACGATTTCCCCTCCTGTTCTGGTGAGGGTTTGTTATGCCAAAACTATACTGTATATTAAAAGAGTTGTCTCTGTGTGTTAAAACCTAATATAATTCCCTCAACCTATGTACTGCTTGGGAGGTTTGTGCTGCTGGGTGAGACAGGAGGTTTGATTTTCATAATATTACATGCCTGTTATCGGACGTTGTAGGTATCCAGAATGGATCGTGGGTGGGCTCATAGAATCAGGCCTCAAGTGAAGTCAGAATCAGGGCTTGGGGGTGAGTTCAGATCCATGTAGACAGGATTGGGTTCAGACAAGTAATGGAATCAGGGACAGTTTGGTAATTGCAAGTCCAGGGGCAAGACTCGGGGACATTAGTCCGAGGAAGGGCAGGACAGGGAAGCAGGAACAGGGTCAAGGCAAAGGGGGAACAGGGGAGACACTAAGCTTGCATGCAGGGCAGGTCACAAATAGGAAGGAATGTTGCTCTGCCCCCATGGTGTAACCAAGATCTCTCTAATGGGGGGCACTTTACTTTGTTGGAGGATACAACTAGGAGGAGGGCAGTAGTGGATGAAGAAAGGAAATAAATGAATGGGAAGACACAGACCCCCTCAGGCCCTTCTGTTGGTTACGCTCCTGCTCTGCCCAGCTTCCTGCTTCCTCTGGGCTGTCTTTTATACCAATCACAACCAATTCCATTTGTGGGGAGTGGCTTCACCACTGTATGAACCTGACCAAAGTGTCCACAACTAAGTTAGCTGCCAAGAGGCTACAGTGGCACTATGGGCTGAGTTGTTGTGCTGAAAATCTGGCTGGTTTGAAGCCAACAGGGTTTTGATAGACACCTATGTGCTATGTAAAATTACTCTTGCATCTATTTTCAGGATGCCTATATGTTAGCTACTCATATTTGGTGTTGCTTTAATGTTTGTGAAACACTGAATACAATGATGGAAGAATAAATTGGTTCAGAATTGTGATGTAGCTGTTTTGAATGAACCTCTGTATGGATAATAGGAACAGTTTTGACATGAGACGGAATCAAGCAGATGAATCTACAAACCAGAGAACAACAGGTGTTAAGACAGAATTGAGCCCTGGCAAGGGCATGACCAATTGGTCTAGCAACGAAGTATGAGAAGTAAGTAGTTGGGCGAACAAGCAAAAAACTAATAAACACTGGGACTGATCAAAGATTTGTGCACTATAAAGATCCAAGAACAAAAATGGACTTTGTCCGTGACCATCTAAATAAAGGAGAACGCAGTCCTGGATGAAGGGGCTGTGCAAAGGATTATACCAAAGAACTGGGCTTATACAGGGAGCAATTTGAGCTTATTTAGTATGTGTTGTTTTG
Organism: Sphenodon punctatus; assembly: GCA_003113815.1. Lineage (NCBI taxonomy): Eukaryota > Metazoa > Chordata > Lepidosauria > Sphenodontia > Sphenodontidae > Sphenodon > Sphenodon punctatus. Next base: position 2,916,510 of record QEPC01005900.1, read on the forward strand.
ACCCGGCCCTCTGCACTGGGCTGACTTCATTTTGTGTGACGTTAACCCTCAACTGTTTCAAAATGTGACCTTTTTTGGCTTCTTACAGAGAAGGGTTGGAAAGTGGCCTTAGAGCAAAATCTTCATTGCCAAGCTGCACATGGTGAGCTTAATATTCTTCCTCTAATGAGTCAGTGCCCTGTTCTTGCTCACAAGAACAGATTATAGAAAGTAGGTCTGGCCTGGGGAAAGAGCCTATAGTCAGCTGTTTCATTGCCATAATTACAACCTTAATAAATGAATCATTTCCTTGTGGAAGGAACTGTTGGGGGCTGATCACACCATTATGTACATTAGCAGTTTTGGAAGGGTTCCACTGCCTGATGCTCTTTGACATAGGGCTGAGGATCCAAGAAAGCAGCAGAAATTGAGGCATGGTTGTATATTTAAACAGAAAAGTGGTGATTTACTGTGAGAGTCTGAGAAAAGGACTCATCAAATCTCGTGCAAATTAATTGGTTGAATTTATTAAACCATAGTTCATAACATAAAAAATCAAGCTGTTAACCAGCAGGGTCAGACTTTATGGACTTAATTTTCTAGCAGTATTTGAGGAAAGAAACTGTGTTTGTACCTCAGAGTCTCCCGTGCCTTCTTCTGCCATTCAAGCACATCATCAGGATTGGTAATGAGAGCCTTGCCATCATGAGATTCCCAGTTTCAATTCTTTTTTCGTCTTGGCTGTTTCTGAAATGAAGTCAAATTTTTAGCTAATGTTTAAAGGCTATTTTCAGTTTTCTTTCTGCCTTTGAGGTGCCTGTACTATGGTCTCTCAAATATGATTAATCCGTAAAGTGCTACTACATAAAGATAATGGAGTAGCAGGCTTGCTGCTGCTGGATCCTGTTACATTCTGTTATGATCCTCTGTTATGTGGTATTTAGAGTAAGAGATTGAGAAACCAGGATGGTTAGAGGTTTGAGTCTAACTCAGCCAGGGCCAGTCCTAGACAATGGCATGTGCAACATATGCAATCATACATGGCCCCACACCAACCTAGGCCCCACATCTGGGGTGGTAGCCCCAGCAAATTATTTAAATTATGCAAATAAGGCCCCGCACCAAGACTTCGCACATGGCCCCGCATGGTCCTGCAAATCCTGGGGCTGGCCCTGAACTCAGCTAGTGTATGCCGAGCTCTTGCTAATAAATGATGAGTAAGTCATACCTCCTTTGTGCCTCAGTTTATTTACTGGTTAAATGTGCATAAACAACACCTATCTGGCTGGAGTTCTGAATATCCAAATTGTTAAAGGTTAAAGCCAGTGTTGTGTAATGGCTAAGTGTGCAATACTTGGAATGGCAGGTAAGGGGGGACCCTGGTTCAAGTCTCACATTAGCCAGAAACTCACTGGGTGATCTTGGGTCAGTCATAATATATTCTCTCAGCCTAATGTACCTCACAGAGTTGTTGTGAGGATTATTATCATTATTATTAACAAACATTTATATAGTGCCAGCAGTGTACCTGGCACTTTACAAAGTAATAAAATAGACACGGTCCCTGACCCTAGGGGTTACAATCTGAGACACAGGAGCTGGGGGAGAGACACAGGAAGGGGAACAGAGGGAGAGACAAGGGGTCTAACATTCATGAAGATGCGAGGTCTCAGGTGCACGTACTTGGCTTGGTTACGATGAGAATGACAGCAGGCAGGTCCATGTTGCAAGGATAAGGGTAAACCGATCGTAGGTATAGGAATAGTGGCTCAGCAGGATAAAGAGTCAGACAGAGCAGAGCGAAAGAGGTGAGTTTTAAGGAGAGATTTGAAGGTATGAAGGGAGGGGGCAAGGCGGATGTGGACAGGGAGGGAGTTCCAGGCATGGGGGGCAGCAAGTGAGAAGGGACGAAGGCGCTTAGGGGAGCAGGGAAGGCGTGGAAGGGTGAGAGAAGGGACAGAGGAGGAGCGAAGTGCACGGGCTGGAGTATGGAGGGCGATAAGTGCAGAGAGGTAGGGGGGAGCAAGGTTGTGAAGAGCTTTATAGGTGAAGACTAGGAGCTTGTGCAGGATTCGTTCAGGAAGGGGAAGCCAGTGAAGCGAAGAGAGGAGGGGCTGCACATGGTCGAAGCGACTGGCGAGGTAGATGACCCTGGCAGCAGAGTTTTGGACAGAGATGAGGGGAGAAAGGTGAGACCGGGGAAGGCCAGTGAGAAGGAGGTTACAGTAATCGAGGCGAGAGATGACCAGAGCATGAACAAGAGTTTTGGCAGACGAGACAGAGAGAAAAGGGCGAATCTTAGCAATGTTATGGAGGGAGAAGCGACAGGATTTAGCAACAGAGTCAATGTAGGGTTTAAAAGAAAGGGCTGAGTCAAAGATGAAGCCTAGGCTACGGGCTTGGGGGACAGGCAGGATGGTGACTCCATCAATAAATATTGACAGTGAGGAAGGAGAGGAAGGATGAGGGGGGAAGATAAGGAGTTCAGTTTTAGCCAGTTTTAGGATTAAAAGTTGTGTTATATGTAAAGTTCTCCGAGTACCATGGGGGGGAGGGGCTCTTTATTTATTTTGCTATTTTTCTACCCTGCACCCTCCTGCTCACAGAGCAGCTCAGGGCGGCTTACAAGACATATAGCAACAATAATAAAACAAATGCATAATATACAATTTAAAATTAATTAAAATGCTAAAAATATACTACAAAGGCAGAACCCCCCCCCTCCCCAAGCCACCCTACCCGCCTCCCTTTCCAAAGGCCCAGCAGAACAGCCAGGTCTTACACTGTCTTCAGAAAGAGGGGAGGTCCGGGGCGAAGCGGGCCTCCATCAGGAGGGAATTCCACAGCCTGGGAGTGGTTGCCAAGAATGCCCTCCCCATCGTCGCCACCCGGGAAACCTGGGGGACTTTGAGTCAGGCGTCCCTGGCTGACCGCAGGGGCCACAATACAATCTGGGGCCTGAGGCAGTCCCACAGGTAAGCTGGGCCCAGGCCGTTTAGGGCCTATATAAAAATAAAGATTATTATTAAAGGTTATTAAAATGTATTATTGTTATTGGTTCAGGCCTATCAGAATCTAATTTATTGCAATTTTTTGCAATTGTGGTTCTGAATTCTTATGCTTTAACCTATTTTTTCCACCTGGAGTTAAGGGATTAGGTAAAACTAGGGTGGCCATACTTCCCCTTTAAAAAGGGCGCTTATGAAAAATACATGTTGCAGGGCTCCACTGGCTCCAGTGCAACCCTGCACCATGTATTTTTCATAAGCATCCTCTTTTAAAGGGGAAGTATGGCCACATCACAATTGGTGGACCACAAAGCTTATTAGGTTTTTTAATTCCTTCTTCTTTCAGCTTCCAGTGGTGCTTCTATATCATTTGCAGCTTGTTCAGAATGCAGCTGCTTATTGGGTTAGGCAGCCATAATCATATTTTTCCTACCATGCATACTCTGAATTGTCCTCTTGTAGAGCGGCAGATTGAATTTAAGATTGTACTGCTGGTTTTCAGGGCCCTGAATGATATAGACTCTGGCTATATTAAAAACCTGCTCCGGACCCTTGCCTCTGATGGTTATCTGTGCTCAGAACAACCTGCTGTTTGGGAATCCTGCCATCGTGCCTTAACAGGTGCCATTCCGCCGCCCCGAGCTGTTCTCAGGAGGGGCGGGATATAAATTGATAAAAAAAAAAAAAAGATGGCAGGTGATTGAGCCTTTATTGTGGTGGGCTCCTCAGCATGAACTTGCTCCCTCCAGATGTTTGCCTCAGTTCCTCCCTCCTCACCTCCAGATAAAGCACCCAAAGACTTAAAAAAATAAATAAAACAAATCCTCTAGGTGCTTTTTGAGGATCTACTGCTACTTCCCTTAATGTACTCTGTTCTTCCTCTTTACCAACTGCTTTTTTAAAAAAAATATTAAAATTGATTTGAACTGGATTTAATTCTGTTTTATTGTATTTTAATGTATTGGTTTTGTGAAGTGCTCCAAGTGCCATTCGGCTCCAAGCGCCATTTGACACAGAGGAGGTGGTGGGCGGTCTATATAATAATAATATAATATAATATATCTATTCTGAATGAACTATTATAGAATGTGCAGTTATGTGGAAACTTCCCATTTTTCTTCAGAGATAACAAACCTTTTTCTTTTTAATCTACTCTTCTAAATCCTTCACCAGAAGTTAGCGAATAGGGCTTCTGTATTTTCTGACTGGGAAGTGCAGTTTAGTGCTGTGACATATGTAAGCACCAGATGTGCTGGATTTGTCATCTGCAGTTCTAGACCTACACCAATTATGTGCTTTGACCTTTAATTCTGTTTCTGATTTCTGTGTGTGAGATGTGCGAACAAAGAGTACCAACTGAACATGGGAAAACTCAGTGTGGCTACGGAATGCTAGTTAATTCCAGAACAAAGGGGTTGGAAGCATTTTACACATTTACCTAGTCATTTGTGCCGCAAGTCCAAATCAAGCACCTATAATTTAATCTTCTTATTTTAGATAGTTCTAGATTAATGTTAATGTTAATAATATTAATATTATTCTATTTTAAAATCGGTAGATGTTTTTAGGTCTTTCTGCCAGTGCATTCACCGGTCATCTGTTCTCTTAGTAGGCTTTAACAGTGGCCATTTTTAGATGTGCGCAAGGGACTTGCACCTGTGAATCATGCGCTGGTGGGGTTTAGACAAGCGGGAACGCACCTTATCACCACTCACGCTTTCTTTAAAGGCGCTAATAAAAGACTGTCTTTCATTGGCGCCTTTAAAGAAAGTGTGAGCGGGGATAAGCTGCATCCCCACTCGTCTAAACCCCATCCGCCCACTGCTTCACGGGCACATGATTTGCAGGTGCGAGCCCCCCACGCACATCTAAAAATGGCCTGAGTATTTAAAGGAACTAACTTCTATGGAAACCCTGCTGAAGTCAGTGTGTTAGTAACTCATGCTGAAGTGATGGCCAGAACATGTTCCAGGAAGCTGTGGCAACCTTAAGGCTGATAAAGCTGGTAGATTCCCCTGTTTCTTTTTTTCCTACCATTTTGATCGTCTCTTTTCCTGAACAAAGATTGCCTTAAGCCATCATGCTATAATGATTAGGATGTTATCCCCTCATGCAGTAACCTCTGCTGTTAATATTCTGTATTTATGTCTTGTGTCTTTTTGCTTACTGTATGTACCATCTTCTGTAAGAGACTTGTCACTGTGGAAAGTGATAGAAATTTTCTGATTTTTAAATTTTCCATGATAATTTTCATTAAATTCAAAAATAAATAAAACAAAACAGGAGGTTTAAGGAGCTGATGAATTATTGACTTTAATGAGATTACTCATGTAAGGTAAGGTTAGGCGCATTAAATAATTTCCAGGATCAGGGTCTAAAGCAAGATACTTCAGAGCACCTCCTCAGCACATCTTGGCCCAGTTTTCGTTTTAAAGTAAGACAGTACTCACAGGCCATGAAGAATATTTAAGCTTTGGAAAAATGTTCTCTTGTAAAAAACAGCCTTGTTCTCCCCCTAATAATTGGATATAGCACTGCTTTAATACTCCTTAGGAGCCAGTCTGCTTCACTGGATAAGGTGTTGGGCTTTCCAGGTCTCACTGGCTAGCCTTGGACAATTTATTTATTTCAGCTTCATCTCATCCACTGTAAACCACGGTGCTGATGATCGGCTTGGACAGCTGATTAGTGTGCAGTTGTCTTGACAGAAGTGGAGTAGTGTCCTACCATTGTATTAGTCTTAAATCCCACCCATGGGTGTCTCACAGGGTATTTTCAGACGTTACGTTGGCCGTTGGCCCCGTACCGGCACCAACGGCTTCGTTCCCCGCCGGGGTCACCCCGTAACGGCACAACATGGGGAAAGTGGGCGGGGCCGGGGCCGCGCGGCGCAACGTGCGGCCGCGCGGCCCCACCCCCTCCGCGCACCCCGCCGCCCGCCCTCCGAGGAGATGGGTGGGCGACGGGACCAATGCGGCCGCCTCGTCCGGCCGATCGTGCCACGGCCCGGGATCCCGCTGGGGATCCCGGGCCGTGGCACGCGGCCAGACGTTACTTTTCCTTGGCCACGGCCCGGGGTCCGTTTGACCACGCTTCCAGGGACCTTCCCCCGGCTAGCCCGGGAAGCGTGGTTCAAACGAACCCCATGTGGGGATTGACCGTGGCCAACATCTGGCGTGCCGTGAACAGACGTACGGGACACGGTGACCACAGGTGGGTATTCACCGTGGTTCACCGTGTTCGCGTAACGTCTGAAGACACCCACAGTCTTCTCTGATTGGGTAAAAACAGATGTGATGGTGGCCTGCTTAGACTCGCTTTGACCTGGGAGCCACCAGCACATCTGTTTTGGTGCCGCCAGATGTTGGCCCACTTCTTCCCTGGGGTGGGCAAGCAACTACTCAGGGCTGTGACCTTGAAAAATCTCTGAGATCACAGCCTGGGCTAAGGGCCGCCCATGAGGGCCAATGCAGGCTAGCACATCTGTGTGGCCCCACCATACCCACCCCCCAAATTCAGGGCTGCCATGGTTGCTCTTGATTGACCATCATGGCTGTCCATATTGGCAGGGGCAGGGTGCTGGGGGCAGGGTGTGGACGGTTTAGGGCTTTAAAGGTCAAACCCAGCACCTTGAATTGTGCCCGGAAAGCTATCAGCAGCCAGTGCAGACTTCAGAGCACTGGTGTGATGTGCTCCCAGTGACTTGTCCCTGAAAGTAGGTGTGCTGCTGCATTCTGCACTAGCTGCAGCTTCCAAACAGTCATCAAGGACAGCCCCACATACAGCGCATTGCAGTAATCTAGCCTCGAGGTAATGAAAACATGGATGACATCAGATAGAAAAGGCCACAGCCTCCTCAGCAGGTGCAGTTGGTAAAAGTGCTCTTGGCCACTGCCACCACCTAACAATCCAGGCACAATGAGGGATCTAAAAGCACTCTGAGGCTGCGAACCTGAGTGACCAGAGCGGGCTGGAGTCCACCAATGACAGGTGTCCCAATCCCCTCCAAGTCACAGGACCAGTCATATTTTGGATGATGGAGAAAGCAAACTCTTTGCATTCAGGTAAAATTATGCCATGAATAATCAACATCTGTAGATGTTGGGCCAAATTTGTAGTGGTTCACTTGGCTTTCTATTGCTGTTACCCATTCAAGTTAAAATAAAAGAGCTGATGGCCTAACTAACCTACTCCAATGGTAATTTCCTTGAGCAAAGACTGAGAAAAAGCAGAGGAATATAGTATACGGTCTCTTGTTATAGATGTCAGTGAGCACTTCTGATTAAAAGCTGTGATGCGGAAAGAGCTAGAGTAAGGTACTCAGGATTTGGCCCATTGTGCTGTCCTTTTCTATTAGTATGTTCTTTCATGCTTTAAAATTGTTTTCCCAAACATCTTACATGTCCTTTCAAACAAAGGATTATTCCCACCTAATCCATTTCCTATTTGCAATTCTGAATCATTGACATTTGTTTCATTTTCAGACACTTCCTCCAAAAACAGTCTGGTATGAAATCTCCCGTGTAACACCTTCGTTAATCACCTCTGGAACTCTCTGTAAATCCTTGTCTTTTATAACTCAGCTAGCTCCTTTGCTTTTATGAAATACTATTGATTGGGGGCTTATTGTCATCTTTGCTTGAATGATGTGGCTAATGGGATTTTGTGTTTTGACACAGTTGAGAATTTGGTTTGTGTGTGTAATATATATATTTCAGGTTACCCTGAAGAATTTGGGGGACTAATCTTATTGTCATCTTTGCTTGAATGTTGTGGCTAATGGGATTTTGACACAGTTGAGAATTTGGTTTGTGTGTGTAATATTATATATATAATTGTGTAATATTGTGTGCTGCACACACAAACCAAATTCTCGACTGTGTCAAAATCCCATTAGCCACAACATTCAAGAAAAGATGACAATAAGATTAGTCCCACAAATTCTTCAGGGTAACCTGGAACTGTGGCAGGGAGGGGAGACAAGAGACTTGGTGAAGATTCAGAATGATTGGAGACAAAGAAGATGGGAAGGGGCAGCAGTAGGAATTCCATCTTTTAACAGCTGTTCCCCAGCTGGAACTGGCACTCAGATCAAAGGGTTAGAGAGCTACAGAAACGTTCCCAGCTCTTTGTGTTTTCATGAGAATAATCCCTTATCTCCTCCCCATGTTGCCTGTCAGGACCAGCCTTACCACAGGGTGACCTGCGGCAGCTGGCCCAGACCCCGCACTTTCTGGGGGCTCCTATTGTTTTCACCAGGGCAGGGCATGGGGGTCCCACTCCTTCTCAGCAGGGCTCCAAATATGACCACCTTTAGGGACCCATGGAGGAGGGACCACGGCAAGGGACCCTGCATTTTATCTTTGCCCTGGGCCTCACAAATTCTAAAGTCGGACCTGCTGCCTGTTAGGACTATGCAAGCAGAGATGTGGAAAGGTAACAGAAAATGGACAATGGCTCTGCTTCCATAACAGTGAGCACTAAAACAGGATGTCTCCACATGAGCGAGGAGGGCCCTATCCCTGTGGCAGCGGAATTTGGTCCAGGGTAGGGAAGCGGGGCAGGGAAGGGTGTGCGCTCATTTGGCTGTGGTGGGCTATGATGGAGACTCTGACAGGCTGGCGCACCCACCTTCTCTGCAACCTACTGGCTGGTTCCTCACACTGCTGCCACACTGTGGGGCAAGCATAGGGAGCCGGCTAGTTGGTTTCAGAGAAGCCAGGTGGGCCAGCCCCTGTCAGAGCCGCCGTCACAGCTGGGGTGGCCATGGTGCCAGCCAAAGGAGTGCACGCCCAGTCCTGCCTCCCTCCCCGGACCAAATTCTGCCCCCACCATGATGTGGCTGCACATGACTTGTACCAGCACCCGTCACTCACAATCCTGCTGCAGAACTCACCATGTGGTGGACAGAAGAGACCTGGCCTCACGGGTTGCCCTGCTTTGGGCAGCTGTTCCATGAAGCATCTTCAGAAACTTTTCAAGGATGCGTTGTGTAGTAGGCAGCGGTTTGTCCTGCCACGCGGCAGTGGGAACATCTGTTTGCTGCCAGCCACATGATATACTACGCTGCATGGCCTGGCTGACCAGGGAGGAGTAGGTCTACCTAAGGCATGGTAGCCTTCCCTCCCTATCTTGCCTGACTGCACCCCTTGTCCCTCCTCTCAGGATTAAACCCAGCTCCTGCACTGTTGCTCAGCTCAGTAGAATGTGAGATTTTTTAAAGTGGTGCCTCTGCTTCTTTAGTCCAAAGAGTCCACTGCAGGCACTCTAATGTACAACCCTGATGACTAGCCATTCCACAGAGTTCTCATGACCAAGCACCTCGCACTTATCTATCAGGAAAGCTGGCCTGTTTTCTGGCACAGGCTCCTATAGTCAAATGCCTTGGGCACCTGGATGCTGGGCATATGAGAGGGGGTTCATATTCCCTTAAATGAAACTAGAAAATGAAGCTTTTCCTCAGAGACTTCAGCCTTTCTATTTATAGAGCCCAGAGCAGACTTGACCCTCCCTCTGACTTGGCGCTGCCTGGGCCTGATCCTGCTACAGTTTGTGGGCCCAGCCATGACATGACTGCCATGTCCACCCATGACCTGTCCACCCTGACACCCAGGACTTGCCATCACAATTGATATAGGTACCTTCACTAGAGTAGATTGAACTAACAGTCAACTAACTGTGTATTCTGCGTCTCTACCATTACTGCCAATGGAGGGGATGCAGAATACATGGGGCCCTGCAACTGGGGGCGGGGAGGAGAGCTGTAAACCTTTGCCTTTAGAAGGACTAGTCATATGATTAAGGACTAAAGATCTCTAGGATGTGACCCGTTATCTATTTCTATGTGACCCTCATTTAATTGTGCAAAACTCCGCTCTTCAAATCTGTGTGTTGCCTTGTTCATACTGGAATCTGTCCAAAGCCTTGTCTTGTGCTTGCTTAAAGGGATTTCCATTCATCCCATCGCAGGAGCTGCCAGCTGGTCTGCCATCTTTGCATATCCCTGTTGCCATCCCTTCCATACTCCAACAGCTTCTGGCTTATTAAAGCTATGCCCAGGTGTTTGCTGCTCTCCCAAAGGGTAGCAATGTACTGCCTGGAAAACCAGGAGAGCCATGGCAATCAATGAACTGCATTATCTCTTGGCTTTAACGTGTAATTGCCACTGAACAGCAGGACCCGCCTCGTTTATCCATCTCCTCCCTTTGTGAGATTTATGGCCTTTTAGGTCTTGCTCTTATTAACTCTTCTGCCCTCCAGGCACAATGATAGAGGAGGCTGGGGAATACTTCATCAGCAGACGGAGGAGGACTAGGGACATGCCCGGTGGCAGCTCTTCTCTAAATATTGTGAGTTAGTGACGGAGCCTTTCCAAATCATCAGTGCAGAATGATTAAGATTTCTTGTTCTTTCCACTACTGACTATTCCTCCCTTTCTTTTAAGCAATGATTGGTCAAGGTGTAGGTAAATACTTACAGGACTGGAGTCGAGGTGACAGGCATCTGGGATAAGCTGGGTCTGAGCTAGGGTATACAAGGCTAAACAACAAAGAAACAGGACATAAGGAAGGCTTGGTAACCAAGAACCAGTGCTGAGAGGGCAGAGCTGGGAGCTCAGTTCAGAGGAGGAAGGGGACAGAGGCAGGGATAGGAATGATCCAGAGCCCAAGCTGGGGTGTGTGTGTGTGTGTACAAATGCTGTCCTGTTGCAACCAAGCCAGGCAGAGACTGAGCTGAGTAGAAGCAAAAGCACCTGCAGCACATGGTACAAATGGGACCAACCTAGTAGGCAGCATAGGACAGAGCAAGCACCAGCAGTGGCACAAGGCAGGCCGTGCAGCCACAACCTCCTGGGCTCAGGCACAGCAAGTGAAGGGGGAGAGAGGTGCTGCGGGGGGAGGGAAGGGGGGATAAGGAAGAGGATAGTGACGGGGGAGGACAAGTCCATTTCTTGCACCTGGGCACATTCCAACCTAGACATAGAGGCATAGTAGAGATGCAGACCAAGAAGTGGGCTGGCAGAGGTACGTGGTGGTGGAGCATAGACCGAAATGAGATTTCTCACAAATGGGAATTCCTGTCAAAATCACAATTCCCAATACCGTCTTGGTCAAACTGAGAAACTATCAGTAGTTGCCAAAGTCTCAATCAATATATTGTTTTCCGATTTACCGATAATGTTTACTGGAACCTTGCTTACTGTTTGCAATTTACCTCTTTCCCATCAATTTCAAATCCCGAGATGTAACATCGATGAAATACAGTATTTCTTCTATCTTCTCTGCACTCAAATATCCCTTGTACTTCCTTGTCACTCGTGCCTATGTGGCAGGATAGTGCCTTTAAGGGAGCTAAAATCTCCCTCGACGTTGATGTCCTGGCGAGCTATCAGCCTGTCTCTAACCTTCCCTTTTTAGGGAAGGTTATTGAATGGGTGGTGGTCCATCAGCTGCAGGCACATCTGGATAGCTTTGGTTTTCTTGATCCCATGTAGTCGAGCTTCCGTCCGGGTCATGGCACAGAGACAGCATTGGGGGCGTTTGTACACAACCTCCTGGTAGAGCTGGATAGGGGTCATATGAACCTACTGGTTCTACTGGATCTATCAGCGACTTTTGATACTATGAACCATGAGAAGTTGGTGACTCACCTGTGGGACCTGGCCAGGGTGGATGGGACCGTTTTGCAATGGTTCTGTCTTACCTCACCGGTAGACCACAGCGGGTTGTACTAGAGGACTGTTCCTCATCCTCTGGGGACCTCTAGTGTGAGGTTCCACAGGACTCCGTTCTGTCCCCTCTCTTGTTTAATGTGTATATGAAGCTGCTTTGAGGAGATTGTGCACAGCTGTGGGAGGGGGTTCGTTGTCACCACTATGCTGATGGCACCAAGCTGTACTTATATTTTTCAACCGACCCAGGCCCTGCTGTCTCCTTGCTGTTCCGGTGTCTGGACGCTGTGGGGGATTAAGAACACAAGTAGTGCCATACTGAGTCAGACCAATGATCTCTGGGTGGGGGGTAGGGTAGGGTGATCCCTGGGATGGGGGGGTGTTAAACCACCCACCACCACAGGGATCACCCTAGTACCTGTTGGTGCGGGCTCCGGGTCGCCGCTGGTGGCCCGGCGGCGGCCCGGAGCCCACACTAGCAGGGACTTTGGCTAAAAAAAATTTCTTTAAAAATCCAGGCTGGGCAGGGTGGGTGGAGGGTGACCCCCCCCTTCCACTCACGCAGCCTGGACGGGGAAGGGAATTTTTTTCTTCTTCTTTCTTTTACATTGCAGCCATTCATTTCAATGGTTGCAATGTAAACAAATCCGGCACAGGGTACCGGTACCCCCAATAACCGGATTAATCCGATACTGCTGGTACAGCAAAATACCGGCAGTATCGAATACCGGGGGAACCGAACTTCCCACCCCTAGTAAATAACCATTCCCTATCTACTCGTTCCACACCACTCAAGATTTTATAAACCGCTACCATGTCCCCTCTCAGCCTTCTCCTCTCTAAGCTGAAGAGACCCAGCTTGTCAAGCCTCTCTTTATACAGAAGCCATTCCATACCGTTTATCATTCTCGTTGTCCCTCTCTGTACCTTTTCTAGTTCAGCTATGTCTTTTTTTGAGATGGGGTGACCAGAACTGCACACAATATTCCAGATGCGGTCACACAATTGATTTGTATAGAGGAATTATGACCACCTCAGTTTTATTCTCTATCACTTTGCGAATAACTCCTAACATTCTATTTGCTTTTTTGACAGCTGCAGCACACTGGGCTGAGGATTTCAGTGTATTGTCCACAATCACTCCCAGATCCTTTTCCTGAGTGGTAACTCCTAGCTTAGCACCCAGCATTGTGTAATCATAGTTTGGATTTTTTTCCCCCCTATGAGCATCACTTTGCACTTGTCCACATTAAATCTCATCTGCCATTCAGATACCCAGGCATCCAGTCTCGTAAGATCCTGTTGCAGTTCTTCACAGTCTGCTCGTGTTTTAACTACCTTGTGTCATCTACAAATTTGATCACCTTACTCTTAATACCCTGTTCCAGATCATTAATTAAAACATTAAATAGCACTGGTCCCAATATAGATCCCTGAGGCACACCACCTTTTAAATCTCTCCATTGTGAAAACTGACCATTTAGTCCTACTCTTTGCTTCCTATCCTTTAACCAGATACCAGTCCATACTAAGACATTATCTCCTATCCCATGACTTTTTAATTTTCTCAAGTCTTTTATGTGGGAACTTATCAAATGCTTTCTGGAAATCCAGATACACTATATCTATTGGGTCTCCCTTGTCCACATGCTTATTTATGCCCTCAAAGAATTCCAACAGATTAGTGCGGCATGACTTACCTTTGCTAAATCCATGTTGACTCTTTCCCATTAAGCCATGTTTATCAACATACCCAGTAATTCTGTTCTTAATGATAGTTTCCACCATTTTGCCCAACACAGAAGTCAAGCTTACTGGTTTCCATGATCACCTCTAGATCCTTTTTAAAATATCAGGGTTACATTTGCCACCATCCAGTCCTGAGGTACAGTGGCAGATTTTAGCGATAGGTTACAAATTACTAACAGTGGGTCTGCAATTTCATATTTGAGTTCCTTCAGAACTCTGGGGTGAATACCATCTGCTCCTGGTGATTTGTTAGTATTTAGTTTGTCAGTTTGCTCTAGAACCTCCTCAAGAGTCACGTTGATTTGTGACAGCTCTTCCAATTCATCAGCTACAAAGTAAGGTTCTGGTGTGGGTATCTCTCCAACATCCTCTACAGTGAAGACCAAAGCAAAGTACTCATTCAGCTTCTCTGTAATGTCCGTTTCCTCCCTAAGCACCCCTTTAACCCCCTGGTCATTTAACAGCCCAACTGACTCTCTAGCAGGCTTCCTGCTTCTGATGTACTTAGGATTGGATGAGGTTAAGACAACTGAGGCTAAATTCTGACAAGACAGAAGTGATACTGGGGGATGGCGGGTATGTGTGTGTCAGTGATTTGGGAGAGGACAATACTCCCATTATTGGGGAAGTTCACCCTTCTTTGGTTCCATGTGTGTGGAGCCTACTGTTACTGCTGGATTTGCAGCTGAACTTGGGTTTCCAAATGTCTGGTGTGGCCAGGGGCACCTTTCACCAATTACATCTGGTGAAGAGGCTCCGCCCATATGTCTCGGACACCAACCTCGACACTGTCATCCATACATTTGTCACCTCGAGACTGGACTACTGCAATGTGGGGATGCCCATGATGATGGTCTGGAAGCTGCAGCTAGTTCAAAATACAGCGGCCCATCTACTTACTGTGATGGGCCACAGGGAGCAGATTCAACCAGTGCTCCAAGCATTACGGTGGCTGTCTATTGTCTACCGGGCCTGATTGAAGGTGCTGGTTTTAACCTTTAAAGCCCTTCATAACCTGGGCCCTGCTTACCTGAAAGATTACCTCACCCCCTGGGACCCTGGGTCCCACGTTATCGGTGAGTTTGGATTGATAGGTGGGCATTCTCAGCAGCCACCCGCCCAGTGGAGGTCCACCTTAGCCCAGATCTGACTTTCCAATGAAGTTATAAGACCTGGCTCTTCTGTCAGGCATTTGGCAGGAAGGACGGGGTTGGGATGGGTTAGTGGAGAGTGGGAGGGCTGCATTTTTCACAGATTAGGGTTAAATATTTTACTGCTGATATCTGTTTTATAATATTTATATTTATATTTCATTTTTTATGTTTATAATGTATTGTTGTTTTTATCGTGCATATGTTCACCACCCTGAATCACCTGTGTGTGAGAGGGGCAGGGTGTAAATTTAATAAAATAAAATAAAGGATAATTTCAGACATGCTGGGCCCGGAGGCCCAAAACACTGAACCCCGGACCAGGCTCCATCTTGGATCCTGGTCAGTGATGAAGCCGGCCATCCTTTAGACATACCAGCTTCCATCACACTGTGAAATCTCGGAGGGGGTGGAGCCATGTGGTGCAACATGCGGCCCCACCCCCCACTGCCCACCCTTGGCAAGAGAGGCAGGTACAGGAGCCAATGCGGTTGCTGCGCCCGATCCCTTACCGCGGTTGGGCCACGATCTCTGATGGGCCAAGGTAACAGACATTACTTTTGGCCCATCACAGATCGTGATCAAGCTAACCACAGTTCTGGGGATGGGGCTGGCACCATCTCCAGAACCGTGGTTAGCTTTGACCCCCGCCAGAGATTCACTGTGGTGAGCATCTGGCTGGGCTCAAACAGACGTGCACAGGATCACAGACACCACCCTGAATCACTGTGATTCAGGGTGATTCAGGGTAATTTCAGACATGATCTGATCACATCTGAAATTACCCAAAATAAAATGGCAGCTGTCTGAGCACAAAATGGCTTCTTACAAGCACATCTGTATAAAGGCATGGCTGAGGCCAGCCTGGGAAGTTCAGTGTGAGTGGAGCTGCTACCAGAGCAGGAAGTCAGAGGGAGAGCTCTGCTCTGGAACTGTGAGAGACTGCTTGGGAAGCAGGGTAAGACTAGAAGCCTTGTGGAGGTAAACGGGTTGCTTGGGGAATGGAGAGACTGGGAAAGCAGCACTTGAATGTTCCTGCTGAGAGCAGAGAGGCCAAGCATGCAGAGGCTTCTTGCCCTAGAGACAAAGGGCTCTTTTAGATGAACGGGTCGCTGTCGCACAATATTTCAAAATCCCACAAGGCGGGATTACATGAGACCGAAGTAGGGGATCATGCGCATGGAAGGTGGTTGCACATTGTTTGCCGACACACATTGAGGACCTGGTTGGGAGCTCTACAGGGTGCTGGCCAGGATCCTGAATCCATGGCAGGCAGGGAGCTTGGTGGTGCTTAACCAGTCCCAAGTCAAGAGGATGCAGGTGGGGAGGTCCATGCAAGGCCTCAGAGCATGGTGGAGGATTTGTACTAAACTTTGTCAAACTCTAGTTGGTGATGGGAAAATGTAGTCTGTGAACTAATTGAAACTGACCCTTCAAGGTCTTTCCAGCAGATGGGCAGCTGAGCTTGCCACAGGGGTATATATTGCTGCCAGCTGGGCTATCCTGCAATATAGTGCACCTTAGAATGAGCAGCAAGAGAGAGTGCACAGAGCAAGTTGCAGTAGACAATGCCAGTACCACTGGTACTGTTGGGGAGTCACACCAGAACAAGCCACTACCTATCCCTATCACAGCAGTCCCACAGCTTAAAGGATCAGACTTTGGCCCTCTGGTCAATCCTAACATACTGGAACACCCAGTATTAATTTCCAACAAGTTTCATTTTTTTACCTAAAGATAAGTCCTCATCCACACCACCTGTTGTTACTGATGCTGCCAGTGCCACTATCACTTATGCTGTTACCATCACCAACACAGATTTGCCTTCAGCCTCCAGTCCTGTTGCCCCGACCCCACATAACACCAGTTGCTACCACTGACATCACCAACCCTAGTGGCCCCCATACTCTTTCTTCTGCTTCCTCTTCCACTGGTAGAACTGCGGCAAGCACTACAACAGTGACAAGCCCAATAAAGATAACGTGTCAAGCAGCAGGTGAGCTGCTTGCATAGAGGCCAAGATTCTGGGAAATGTTAGCCGATCATTGGAGCATTTCACCTCAGCACTGGATGATAACAGCAGCTGCTTGATCCCTATGCATGACAACAATTAGCCATGTGCAGAATAGGATTTGCATGTCATCTTCTGGACTCCTTACCCATCCCAGAAAATGTGGGGTTTTGTGAAGTGCTCCCAGCACCATTTGATTTAATTTCTGACTATCTCTACTGACAGCAAAGTCACCTGGCAGGTTAGGTTACCCAAGTAAGACACAGATTATGCACCCTCCTCTGTTACCTCCACAGAAGAAATCTAACATCCCACCAGGCTCTTCCAGAATGTTCACTCCTAGCTCACAGATGCAGTCCCTGTACCCAGTAGGACAAAAGTCAATAGTATACATTTTGGAGTGGAACAACCATTTGGTCAGAATCATCCTGTTACCAAACAAATCACTGGGAGAACAGGTGAGAGGATTGCCTTTAATGACCAGCCTCCCTATATTGTGGAAACTGTAGGTTTCAGACACTTGCTTCAGTGGTCAGAACCCCATTACAACATACCTCCAATGAACCACTTTCAACCTCTGCCAAAACAACATATTTTGAATTTTCAAAATGTTAGTGAAGTCGGTAAAAACAGATGTGCAGCCGGCAGGACTGCTCCCTGGCCCGCTCCAGGGTGGAAAGTCACGGGCAACCTGGGCTGGGTTGGGCTGTGTCTGGGCACAGCCCGAGTAGGGCTGGGAACACAATAAATGTGCAGGTGGGCAGTCCCGCCTGTGCCCTGCTCCAAGCACCCCATCCCCGCCATGACAGACAGCCCTGGCGGCCAATGAGGCACAGCAATGGTGGGTATGCCGTATACCGTGCTGGAACAGACATGGGCTGCTGTGGCCCACCTTAGTCTGGGCTGTGACCTCAGAATTGTCCGTAGGTCACAACCTGGGCTAGCCACCAGCAGTCCCCATAGCAATCCAGACCGGCATCTGGTAGTGCGTGTTTACATGTGCTGGCTGGGCCAAGGCCACAGTGGGCCAAAGTCACATATGTTTTTACCCAGTATTTTCCACTGTCTTTGAACTATATTTGCAGAATGTGGTTTCCAGGAGAATTATCAAACCTTCTCTTCTTTATAGTTTTCATGAATTTAAAAATTGGCTGAAATTAATCCTTTGCAAACCAGATAGTGAGGCAGCCAAGAGGGAAAGAGAGCATACTGGGAAACTAAGGTGCAACTTGTAAAACCAAACCTAGAATGTAGACTTTTAAAAGGTTTAAGGAAAATGGCCTTCTCAATAACGAAAGGGGGCCAATAAGAAAAAATGTTCTTAACAGCTCCTCACAGTATCAATAACTTAACTAATTCTCAAGTTCATATGGTAGATAATCTTACTCTTACTGACTGTCAGCATCTACTGTACTAAATAAAAGTAGTCTGATCAATGTTATTACAAGATTTGCTGAATAAATTAATAATGAGCATGAATGAATGGGCTTTTATCACCTGATGATAATGCATGGGCATTCATGCATTCCAGCATGAGTTAACCTGGCTATGAGCAATGTTTTATGGCTGGATCAGTGGGAAATATGGCAGTTTTACTTCGGAGGGTGTGGGGTTGTGGAAACGTCCCCCCACTCCTCCCCCCAGTTTCTATCCCTTGGGTCACAGACCCAGGCTTTGCTGCCAGTTTAGTGTTCAGAGTGGAAGGCTTAGTTTAGTTTATTATTATGGACTTAGCTTTTACCATCAACCTAATGAACAACAACAAAAAACAAAAATAAAATTAAGCCTACAACACAGTTGGCAAGAGCATCTGAGTAACACTTCGCTAGTTCATAGTCTACCAAAATACATGTACAGTTTAGCACAGCACCCTACAATTTAAGCACTGTCCATTGTCCATAGTCCATTGACCATTGCCAAAGGTCATAAGATTGAATAACATTCTGGATATTAGACCAAAGCTTCTAGCTTGTTACTTGAGTGGAAGGCATAAAAGTCTCTAGGTTATTCACCTGAGTTTCACCTGACTTTGTATAAAAAATTTAAAACAAACTAATACCCACTTAATTTCTCAACCTGGAGTGACAAACCATAAATCAGCAACCATTTGTTCTCAAGGTTCAAGGTTTACACCCATGGAATAAGTTTGCTCCTCCTGTGTCCAAGTCTTGTATTGATGTTGTCAAACTTCTTCACTTTTAAACACACAAACCTATTGGCATGTGACCTCTAAATTGTTCTGTAGAAAAACCCCACCCCAAATCCCTCTACTGATGTATTTATCTTCTTTTTTCAGTCTTCCATGCTATTAAGCAGCCTCTCTGTGTTTCTGCTATTCAGTTCTCCCGAACTGTAAATCATATGAACATGAATGCCCGTTGCCCACACGCTCCACAATAATGTTATTGATCATTCACAGTTTCACACCTAAGCAATTATTGCTGGAATGATCAGACCCTCTGAAAACTCAGCCATATGCCACCGGCTCGTAAATCAAAGCTCAATCTCAGTAAAGGTTGAACAGTTCTGCACACTGAGATGGGGCTCTTAGTTTCTTTGCGCCCCATTACTTGTTGCTGAACCCTGGGGAGAAATGCCTTAAATATGGATCCCCCTAATTGGTTCTGTACAAAGGAGCCCCAGACACTGTTTGACATTCACTTTCTCCATGTGTCAAATGATGTGTGAATCCAGACAAAGAGAAAAGCCAGATGACTGCATGATGAGGTGTATGAATATTTAAAGCAATGTTAGCATTGCACATGACTGATAATGAGTGATTTGTCATGCTTGTACCGAGTGATGAAGGGATTTATTTTGCTTTTTTATTTTGTCTCTAAAAAAAGGGCAAACATGGATCTTTTGCCTAAGCAGATCAGATCTCAAAGGGATAGTTCATAAACTCAATCCAGATCCTATCTTTAATTAACCAAAACAAAAAAATTAACAGTTTAAAAAAACCTTAAATGCACAAAAGTTTTCTTCAAATAATAATAATTTAAAAATCTGGACAATTACAATTCAAAAAAACTTCAACTCCATACATTGCAACAAAACATAAATGCTAAAAAACATTGAAATTATTTCAAAATTCGACCAATATTTAACATTGTACCATCATCAACATACATGTAATATATGTACTTCCTTACCATACATACTTATATTCTTTTTCATCAATAACTAAACTTTCCCATTTTCCCATTATTAAACATGAATTTCTTATCATAATTCGACAACATAATTTTTTTCCACAATGCATTAAGTCTGTTTGTACACAACTGCATTGTGTAGAACGAATTGTATAATGTTATGAACACTCACATTGTTAACACTTTATTGTATTAATTGTATTAAATTTGTATACATGTAAAGCACAGACTTGATCTCATGCTGCAAGCCTGTGAAGTTTGGGGGCTCAACTCATCCAGGGGGAGGAGCTATTGATGATTCAAACTCGTGAGGATGCTGTGAATTTTGACCACAACCAATTAACATTTAAACAGTCATCATAACGTTTTATTTTCCTGATGGATCTTCTTCAAACTTTGTGCATATGATGGTCCTCACAATGTACAGCCATGGATACATTTTAACAATGTAGCTCAAGTGGTTTCCTCAAAATTGGGGCTTCAGCAGTCCCCTGTTTATAATGGAGAGTGGCTGTGCATTTAAGTTTCAGGCAGCGCAGCGGCAGCTGCCTGAAAATGTGAGTTAATATAAGTGAAAGGGATAGCTGACTTTTGGAGTTTTTTCCTTTACGGAATATTTGATTAATGCAAAATAAACTGAAGGACACTGGAAAAAGTAACAAAGGAAGAAAATGGTGTGTCAAAAATGTAGCCAATAGAGTAGAAACCTCTTTAACTGGACCAGAGCTGTACAATCAAGGCTGATTATCATGGATGTGGTCTGCCTCGCTTTGGGTTGGAGATATTACTGAAAGGTGGAGCCCACTGAGTCTGATTTTATTTTTAAGGAGATAATTATGGATTATTATTATTATTATTATTATTAAACATTTATAAAGCGGCAGTTGCAACCTGGCACTGTACAGAACATACAATCAGATGCGGTCCCTGCCTGTGGCTTACAATCTAAAAGACAAGGAGGGGGAGACAGGGAGAGGGGACAGCGGGAGAGACATGGGAGAAGACAAACAAACATTCAGGCGGATGCGAAGTCTCAGGTGCGTGTACTTGGCTTGGTTACAAGGTGGTCGGTAGCAGCAGTCAGCAGAGGAGGGCTGACAGTAAGAGCAAGGGGAAAGACTAGAGGGCATTGGGAAAGGCAGCATGGAAAAGGTGGGTCTTGAGGAGGGATTTGAAGGAGCGGAGGGAGGAGGCAAGGCGGATGTCGGCAGGGAGGGAGTTCCAGACATGCGGGGCAGCGAGGGAGAAGGGACGAAGGCGGTTGGGCGAGCAGGAGAAACGAGGGAGAGCGAGGGAGGGGACAGAGGAAGAGCGGAGTATATATAGTAATATATTAAATAAGATACAAATTATATTGATCAAACACACACCATATTTATTAAGTCGACAATCTGACTGACAATCTGAAGTTCAATTTACTGGGTCCAAATGATAGAATTTATAAAGTCCAAAATATTTTAAGAAAATAAAGCAGAAAATATTTCCTGTTTTTAAAGACAATGCCCCAAATTAATTTCTACTGAAGTTTCATGAAGGATGAATTTGGACTGGAGTGTCTAGAGGAGTGGTGGGGAAAGTTTCCCCTCCTGTGGGTCACTTTGAAAATTAGTACAAGCTCCATGGGCTAGATAGGACTTTGAGGCAGGATGTTTCTGATGTGTGATTTGATGGAGGGAGGAAGGGTATGGTTCAGATCATGAAGCTATGCCATAGGCCATCTCCTGTTTTTGCATGTATGCCCTCATTCTCTTCACTTTCTTTCCTGGAGCTCACTGTTTCAGTGCATGAGGGTAGGGGCTGGGTGCAGGGGTCATATCTAGCAACTGGAAAGGGGCCAAATATGGCCCCAGACCAAAGGCTCCCCACCTTGGTTTTAGTGTTTCTCTTAAAACAATTGGAACTAGAGCATAAATGCAGTAGAATTAGGAAATCCCATATAGTTAGAAGTAGGATTTAATGTTGAGGCCAAAAGCATCCTTGGATAATAAGATTCCCAGCTTGTATGCATTTGAGAATTATATAATGTATTTAGTAGGTGATTTTCTCTCCTCTCTCCCAGATGGATACAAAGCTCTAAACTAGGGGTGGGGAACTTCAGGCCCGGGGGCCAAATGTGGCTCACAACAGATTTTTATGTGACCCCTTTCCAGTTCCTGTATCTGGTCCTGCATCTAGTTTCTACCCCCAAAGCATTGAAAAAAAAGGCTCAGGTGAAGGGAACAAAGATGAGAGCATGCTCTAAGAGATAGGGAGCAGATCCAGGGCAGAGATCCAGGGCAGAGATCCATGATTTGAACCTTCCTGCTCTTGAGTGTATCCCATATACACCCCACCCCCAACCTCTGTGTGGCCCTCAGAGCTTATATTGCTTTTTAAAGTGAACCCTGGAAGGAAAAAGGTTTGCCACCCCTGCTCTTAACTCCTGTGAAATGCTCAAAGATTTTGAGATATGTTTTGGTCTTCTACATCACTGAAGCATGCTGAGCAATTAGAATACTTGATGCACATGTGAGGCCAACCACTTACAGGAGAAAAATAAAAGACTTGTAGAATTAGATTTTAGCAAGTCTCTTCTCTGTTCCATTTTCAGTATGACTATAGATGTTAGTAAAGGAGTATGTGGCATGGCTAGACCACAAAATGGCACCTACCCCGAAGAGGGCTATCTAAAATGGTCACCACAGGAAGTGTCTAAGTCTGGGGTGTGGCCAGAATAGAAGAAACAAAACAGCAAAGAAAGATCATGACCTGATAGGAACTTTCCTCTTAGTCTATAATTTTTTTTTAGAAAGACAGGGCTGATCCTATGGCTAGGAACCACTGACCTGTCCTGTGTTTGCTCAGTGTATAGTTCAAATTTGCTACATGCCTGTGGAAGGGCTATGTGTGGCCCTAAAGCTTGCATACTTTCACCAACAGTAGTTGGCCAATAAAAGGTATCATCTGAATGATTTTGGGTGTAGCCACGTGAGCTGCTGGGGCCGTATCTCTGTGTGGCCCTGTGGCAGGCAAGCGTAGTTGCCACACTGTCCCAGTTGCTGGGCAGACGAGTGGCCCCTCCCACGTGGCAGTCGGGCCGCTGCCAGATATTCTGTCACAGCTCAGGTGGGCCACAGGTATGGATGCCCAGCTCTGTCCCACCTCCCCCCCAGCCTGAGCAAGATCCCACCCCTGGCCGTGATGTGGCAGCAAGTGACAGGTAACAGCAACCGTCGCTTAAAATCCCGCTGTGGAGCTCACCGCATGGCAGAGCAGATACAGCTCAACCACATGAGTTGCCCTGCCTTGGGCAGCTTTACCACATTTGGGGTCAGGCTG
Source organism: Sphenodon punctatus (assembly GCA_003113815.1). Taxonomy (NCBI): domain Eukaryota; kingdom Metazoa; phylum Chordata; class Lepidosauria; order Sphenodontia; family Sphenodontidae; genus Sphenodon; species Sphenodon punctatus. The sequence continues at coordinate 2,939,549 of QEPC01005900.1, forward strand.
CTACATGACGCATACTTGGACTTTTTCCAAAGATGCATTGCATAGCAGCCAGCTGCTCACCTCACCCCAGGTGCGGGGAACATCTGGCAGCTGCTGGCCACATCATCATCATTGTCATCAATTTTAATTTATACCCCACCTCTCCCATCACAGATGGCTCGAGGCAGCTCACAACAATATCACAATACACAATAAGCATAAACAACAATAAATCAAATATCAGCAATAACAATAACAGCCCCCCACCTCCAATCTGGAATCACATATATAATACAATCCCACCCCTCAAATTAATTACATTTTATACCCAGTTCAGTTCAGTTTATTTGGCACTGGTTTTCACCTTGGCCAGATTAATTATCAAAAAATCTTTAAAACACGCATATCAAACAGTGAAGGAATACATTTTCCAATCCAAATACAAACATAACCATAATTAAATTTGTATTTGACGCCAGTCATTTAACTAATTCTCCTAGTTCCCTTTTAATCCATTTGTTGACATATACCCTGCTTAAAATTCCTCATTAATGAGAACTTAATTTTCCTTTAAATAAAATTTAAATTAACTAAAACGATTCCCATATTGGCTGTTGTACTTTACTTATACAAGATAGATTTACTAGTAAACTGCAGTATTAACTAGGCTATGTCCTAGGGACCTACATATTCCGTTAGTCCCTGGACAAGCCTCGTACCTTCCATTGCCTATTCACTTGTTCTTATGGGTATTGCACAAAACCATAATAAAAACACATATAAATAACATACAAATAAAAGAGTTTAATTTATGTTTTACTACATTCAGCCTCTAGGGCCAATTAGTCTCTGTAGTAACAATAATTATAATTATTATCTACCTCCAAAATTTCCCTGCATTTTTCTATTTAGAGGGGTAACTATTCTTCGTTTACATAAAAATTCCAGTCAATAGATAAAGATACGGATAGATTCGAAATACTTTGATAACCTTACAAATTTGTACTAGAATCTTCAAATAACTACCACTGTAATTCGCATCCATTTTTTATGTTATTTAATCACTAACCCATCTTCACATAACATACTACTTCCTCAATCCCCCCCTGCTGCCCCTCCCCCTCCCCTCCCGCTCTCACCAGGAGGGAGAGACCTTCCACTCACCAAGTACACATATTCCCCTTCCCACCACACACTGCATACATTGGGTCCATCTGTCGGCCCCAGCCGCCGGACCCCACCAAAGAGCAACACCAAAGGGCAAGCCCCTTTGGATGTGTCCCTTCAGCATGGGCCCCTGGCATGGCTGTCAGTTGCTCCCAAAACTTGAGGGAGTGACCCGGAAGCCGGCTTCCCCCCCTTCCTAGGGGTGGAGGCGCTGGCAGTGTCCTGCTCCAGCTGACGGGTAAACAATCCCCAGCCCGCTGACATCCGGGCTCCGAGGGGGGAGCTGGAAGAAACCCCCTACCACAAGCTCCGGGGGGGAGGGGATGCACTGCATCATGTGGCCCGGCTGCCCAGAATGGGCTACGGCTACACAAGGTGTAGTAGCCTTCCCACAGTGCCTTTGCCATCAGTATAGGCTGTTAGGCTCCCCCTTCCCCAAAAGGTTCCCCAGTTCCTAACAAAACTAAAGCCCTCCTCTCTGCACCATCGTCTCATCCATGCATTGAGAATATGTATTTTGTTTCTATGTATATGAGTGTATTAAAACGAGATGCTACCATGCATGGCCACCCAGGAACCACTCATCCGACCACCCTTATGAAGGTGGAATGGGGAAATGGGCACTCCTGTGAGCCATGCAGCACCCACTCATGGCACCCACTCATGGCCATTCATGAAGCACCACCGAGAAATCCTGAGTTCACCATGCGGGGCAAGCCAAAAAAGTGCATGGTAACTGGCAGCCACACATTCCCTGCCCATATGAACTGGGGTGGCCAGCCACACCAGCAGACAAGTCCACCGCTCATAACAACTGTGGGCGGGGGACACGGCTGTTGCAAGTCACAAGAACTGGCCGTGAGCACTGGGAAGCCCAGGTTCCCCAGCACTCATGCCAGGACATGTCACGTTCAGAGGCCAGTTTGGTGCACTTCTCCCTCCCTCAAAGTCATGGCAGAGGGAGTACAAGGCAGCTGCCACAGTAGCCACACTGGGAGCTACCTGTTAGAATCCCTCCCCACATGCTCCACCTGAGTGACTGCTCTGCAGCTGTGCCACTCAGCAACACCATCCCAGTCTTGCTAGTTTAAAAACCACCCTATGTGTCCCAGCCTAGGTTGAGGGGGCAGTTGCCAGGTTGATCCCAAATGTAAGAGATGGAAACAGTGGATGCACCTGCATGAGACCACACCTTGAGTTCTGTGTGCAATTCTGGTCATTCCATCACAAAAAAGTTATAGTAGAACTTGAAAGGGTGCAGAGAAGGGCAACAAAAACGATCAAGGGCTTGGAATGGCTTCTGTATGAAGAGAGGCTTGATAGATCTTCAGCTTGGAGAAGAGAAAACTGAGAGTTTATAAAATCTTGAGTGGAGTGGAACAAACGAGTAGGTAGAGAATGTATATTTATCCTCTCAAGTAGCACTAGAACTAGGGGACACTCCAGGAAACTAACTGGTGGCAGATTTAAAACAAATAAAAGGAAGTATTTTTCACTCAACACAGTTAAATTATGGAATTTGTTGCTGGAGGAGGTTGTCAGAGTCAGTAGTATAGTGGACTGGATAAGTTCTTGGAGAGTAGGTCCATTAATGGCTATTAGCTAAGTAGACTACGAGGTGGGGACTTCTTATTGTCGGGAGCAGGGAGTGATCAACAGGGAATGGATTGCCCATTGTGACTGCTGATACTTCTCCCACATGACTGAAATTGGCCACTGTTGGAGACAGAATGCTGGGCTTGATGGACCATTAGTCTGACACAGAATGACACTTTTAATGTTCTTATTAATCCAGATCTATTTGTCTCTGATGAAACTGACAAACTTCCAGTACTGCCACTGTAATTTTTCTCTCCAATCAACACCTATTTATTTAGCTCTGTAGTTAGAATCAATGAAAACTAGTGGAATATTTAATAATGACAAATGAAGTTTGGGGCCAAGTCTATTTCCTTAAATGTGATGGTTTTAAAAGAAGTTGTTTGTTTATATGCCTTTTCTCTATTTTGTTTGTTTATATGCCTTTTCTTTATTTCTGCTATTCTCCAAAGATTGTTTTAAGTGTGCCTTAATTTCCATGTAACTTGAATTTTATTGTGTCTTTGTCATCTCAGAAATGAGAAGTTACAGATCCATTCTTGATGTCTGTCAAGTATTGGATGGCTCTGACATCTTGGCATATTTCACTAATATATTTAACATAAAAGTAATTACATGGCATCCTAGAAACATAGTTGTCAGTGAAGTGTGAAGATAGTTTATCTTTTCATTTCCTAAGAATGTGTCTCATGTTTTGTGTGTAATTGAACAATGCAGAGGATTCAATCTTCTCCCCTCCCTTGACGCAAAATAAGCCAGTTATTCTTCCCTCTGATATAGACTGCATGCTAAATCACATTACAAAATATTGGATTTATAATTTGCATAGAAAGTAAAAGACGTTTTTCTGTTATATTATTTAAATATTCCTATCCTGTTTGGCCACTCAAGTCCAAAGTAGTAGTTTTATTTGTGCCATATACTTTCAAAAGCAGGTAAAAAGAGTTGGCAAAAGCATTTTTTGGTATGTAATTCTAGTCCATGTGCCCCATTTGCTTGTGTTATTTTTGGACAAAGTAACTGTAATGTGAAACTGAGGCCAAATACATATTAGACAATACAATGTAAACAAGTATGAAATTAGAAAGTATGAAATACAGTAAAGACATTGTACAGTCTCACATATTGTGCTCACTTACAACTTAGGCTCCATGCACCCACACTTTGCCTTCGTCTTTCAGCCCCAATCTTCTTCCTTTTTGCACGTTGGGGGCAACACTGAAGCTGGGGCCCTTCACACCCTCCTTTTCCTCTATCCTTTCATTTCAATTGGAGAGAATGGGACAGCTGACGAATGGTTCACAACCGTCCCTCTTACCCACTAGTCTCCACTGCCCTCCCAGAGCACCGTGAAGCTGGGTAGAGTCGTGTACAAATGTTTAGTTAAAACTAAGTTGTTGGGTATGCATTGAAATTAATCAAACGGAATGGCCATTGGAAGGAATGGAGGCAATACCAGTGCCAATTTCTAAATAAATACTATTGTCATTCCAACATCCAATTAAGGGATTGTGTAATTCTACAACACAGTTGTATCTTTGGGAGTACATAGGGAAGGCACCAGATTCAGCAAGTGGAATGGTTGGAATGATAGAGAAAAATACAAAGTGTGTGCAGGATTAAGTAAGTGGATGGAATGACAGGAGAAAATAAAAATAGTTACAATAACTGCTTGTGTTATTTTGGACAAAGTAACTAATGTGCAACTGAGGCCAAATACTTATTAGACAATACAATGTAAACAATTATGAAATTAGAAAGTATGAAATACAGTAAAGACATTGTACAATCTCACATATTGTGCTCACTTACAACTTACATGCATCCACACTTTGCCTTTGACTTTCATCCCCAATCTTCTTCCTCTTTGCACGTTGGGGGCAACACTGAAGTTCTGAGTGAAATAACTGATTCAGAAGACTGATGGGACACCATGTCGAGCAGTCCTAGCATTTAACCAATTTACCATAACTGACTCCCAATAGCCTCCCTCTCTGTTATTCCATTTCCTCTCCTGTGTGTGTGTGTTTTGTCATTCCACACACCCTTACTTCTGTTCCATATGACACATACAGACAAACATTGTATTTCCCAGGACTTTTACGTTCTCTGTGAGGGGAGTGGGGGCTACAGGGTTAGAGGGGTGACTTGGACCCAGGACTCCTGGGTTGCCTGCTCCAAGGTTGAGAGCAGGGGAGGGGAGAACAGGCTTGGAACCAGGACTATTGAGTTGCCTGTGAAGGGAGTGCAGACTAGTGGATTAGAGTGGTATGGAGAGGCTGGAAGTCAGGAGTCCTAAGTTCTTTGTTACAGGGCAGGGACCAAGTAGATTAGAAGGGGAAAAGGTGTGGGAGTCAGAACTCCTATGTTCTCGCTTTCTTAAAGAGGAAACGGAGGGGGTGAGGGGCCAGCTCACGTCCTCCTGCCTCCAGTTTCAGTGTTGCCCCCAACCTGTAAAGAAGAAGAGGTTTGGGGCTGAAAGACGAAGACAAAGTGTGGGTGCATGGAACCTAAGTTGAAAGTGAGCACAATATGTGAGACTGTACAATGTCTTTACTGCTAACATGGCACAGATGTAAAGGCAGGAGCCGTAACTTGCAATTTCCATTCTTTTTAGTGCATGACTGGATTTGCAAGAGCCTTAACTCTTCTTGTAAATCAGAGGTTTTTAAATTATGGAATATACATTTAAATTATATACATTATATTAAATTGTATATTAATATTATATAATATAGGCAAGAATGACATTAATAGAGTAAAACTTGTTTAACATTGATGGGAGTACAGAATTAAAATTGGTCACCCTGCAGAAGTATAATTTGGCAGATGTTCTGCTTTGAGTGTTCAGAGTGATGGGTTTTTTTTTGTTGAGATTTCACATTTAAAGGGTGAAAGTGATTACTGTAAGTAGAATGTATATGGATTCGCTGCAGAGTTTACGTAATGTACTTTTTCAAAATAAATGAATGAGTCATAGTTGGAAAGATGTCTGATCGTCATCCCTGGAGACACCCCTTTCTACATTGAATAGGGGTCCCAAATGCTAGTGATAAATATAACGTAAATGTGTCCACAACAACCCACTACCTCCACCTGAACCCAAAATGAAGGTATTGCACATAGGTATTAAATTAGGGGATATTTTGGTATCAATGGCCATTCACAAACCAACACATTTGCTTCTCTAATGATTATTACAAATATAAGTTTAGCCTACTAGCTGCAATGGTGGTTTTATATTGTGGATACATGTTCACTAACAGTTATGATCTTAATATCTTTCTTTTGCCATGTATTATCGACCTAGGCTAGGTTTGAACAGGTTACCTAGAGATAATTTATTTATTTAATTTAAAAGCATTTATTATCCTGCCCCTCCTGCCACAAGCAGCTCAGGGCAGCTCACAACAACAGTTTAACAATTAAAATAATAAAACTATAAAATATCACAGTATATCCCATACCTCTCCTCCCCCCCCCCCCCCCCCCCCCCGCCAAAATCCCCGAACGCCTGGTGGAACAGCCAGGTCTTACAAATTTTATAAAAGGAGGGAAGGTCTGGGGCCAGACGCACCCCCACCGAAAGGGAGTTCCACAGCCTCAGTGCAGCCACCGAGGATGCCCTCCCCTGCGTGGCCCCCCGGAAGACTCGGGGGACCACAAGGAGGGCACCCCCGATGACTGCAGGGGTCGGTCCAGTACCCAGGGGGAGAGGCAGAGATAAGAGTTCATAACCCATTACTGGTCCCCGTGAGCCATCTCGTCCCGCAACCACCCAAATTAGATTTTAACTTATCCCAACATCTGATCTTTTTCTCCTTCTATAAACTCTGTGATCAATTTAAATTATCAGTACCCTGCTTGACAGTGTGAGAATCAATCTTACATGCATTCTACTAGAAATGTAAATGAAATGACATAGAGTGTGTTTAAGCTGTAACTACCTAAACACAAACAATCCCAGAACTTCTATTTTCTAATTCAAATTGTTCTATAATGGCACAGTTAGTATGTGTCAAGGTATTTCATGTACTTCCTATCAATTTAAAATTCCATACAGGCAATAATCAAACGAGACCTTTAACTTTGATGTATAAGTGTAGGATAATATTTTCCAATCTGAAAATCCCAGACTTGGTATTTGGAGATTATATTTCATCTCAGCTTCATATTGAAATAACAAGATAGGGTACTGCATAATTGTTAGTCCAGTACTGTGTTACACATCATTTTGTTTAGAATTATGTGGGATGTTGGGGCTTTGAGGTTAAAAAATTCTTAAGGGTTTCATTTTATAGCCTCATATGACTGGAAGAGACTTCAAGTACGGACCATCAAGTTCAACCCTCTGCACTAAGGTAGTGTCAACTAGATCTAAACCAGAGGTTCCCAAACTGTGGGTTGTGACCTCAAGTGGGGTCACTTCATCTGCAGGTGAGGCTATGCTTGTCCTGACTGATATTTCATAGGGTAAGGCCACACAAGATGTTATCCCACATGGGACCACCTAAATCACATTAGCTCACAATGCAGCTGACTGTCAGTCAGGCACCGCCAGACATTTGCCCACTTCCTCCTCAGGGTGGGCAGCTGACTGCTATGTGATGCACCCACTGGAGAAGGCCAATGATGCATCATGGGCAATGTTGCCTCACCTGGGGCAATATGGGTTAATGGGCCACCTCTCATCTGGCTGTTCCCATGCAGCCCCACTGTGTGGCAAGGTACATCATCACGATAGGGCAATGGGCGTAGTTTACCATTGCTGTACGTCCACATAACAGCAGGGGGCAGGATAATGGCTGGGCCAGGAAGTGGTGGGTGGGGTGGGGCCAGGCATCCGGCCATGTGGATGACTCTTTGGCCCATCCCCAGACATGACGGGACTTGTGATGGCAGTCATTTGGACATCTCTCCCCACTGTCCCAAAGTGTGGCAGTTGTGTTTGCTCTCCTCAGGGCGGGTAGGGAATCTGGTTGTCCCTGTCTCATGTGGCTTTACCCAAAGACTTTGCATGTCTTTATTGCTGACTGAGATCATGAGGTGGTATTTAAGTCACAAAATGGGGCCACACAAGGCAAAGTTGTGGAACCATTGATCTAAACCATCTCTAAGTTGAAAACATTTCCTAACTGAAAATGAAGAAAACATGATCACCTTGCCTATTTTTAACATATTTCTATTTGAAAGTTCATTATATGATCACAACAGGGCAAATATGTACATGAAGGAACAAATAACCCTAAGACAATAACACAATGCCTGCTCCTCAAATGGAGTTACCATCTCCTTCTGGACTTTCACCTAAAGGGGAATGACCACACTGAAAAGGGGACCGGGAAAACAGGCTGCCGTTCTCTGATGTAGCCCAGCCCTGTACAAAGGGACATATACAGCAGAGCTGTTCGGGGATGTGCGGGGGCAGGTCAGTCCGGCGTCCCTCAACCTTGGAGTGGAGTCATCTACTGTCCACTGTGACATGTTTGTGGATTATTTTGTGGATAGAAATAGCTCGTATTCACCACGATTTCAACACAGCATTTATTACACTAGGGGAACCAGAGGTTATGGAAGTCCCATCATGTCCGGTTTTCTAGGATCAGTTTCAGTTGGTGACACCCGCTGATGTGGTGGATGTTCTTGGGGCGGTCAGGGCCACTTCTTGTGAATTAGATCCTTGCCCGTCCTGGCTGGTTAACATCTGCCGGGAGACAATGGGGCAATTGCTGGCTGTGGTGGTCAATGCCACCCTGCGGGAGGGTAGAGTGCCAGGCTGTCTCAAGAAGGCGGTGGTGTGGCTTCTGCTCAGGAAACCATCACTTGACATTGACTCCACTGCCAGCTATTGGCCTGTCTCTAACCTTTCAGTGATAAGGGACCAGAAGCCCTCCTTCAGTTCCCGGAAGGCCTAGAAGAGTCCTGAAGCACTCCGGAGTGCCACTGGAGCCGGACCTGCTGCTGCTGCTGCCACCATTGCCGCCGCTGGATCCAGGACCAGAGCCCCGGCACCACCAGGTTGGTCGATCCCTGGGGTGGGGTGTTTTGGGGGGGGGGTTTACCAGACTGGGTGGGGGGGGAGTGAGCCCCTCCACCTCTTCCACCCATGCAGCTTGGAGGGGGGAGGGAAAACCGGATTCCCCCCAGAATGGGTTTGGTAAAACCGAACAGGTTTGGGTCAAACAGCCCAAACCCGAATAGTTTCAGGGGGGCCGAACCCCAAAGGGGCTGAATACCAGCCCCCCCCAGTGTTCATACATCCCTAATATGCAGCCACTCGGCGAGGTGATTAGGGGGTTCGGTGTATGGTGTCATCAATATGCTGATGACACCCAACTGTACCTCTCTCTTTCAAAAGACGCAGGCCCAGCAGTCTCAGTGCTTACTTGGTATTTGGTGGCTGTGGGGGATTGGATGAGGGCTAATCAACTGAGGCTGAATCCTGAGAAAACGGTGATGTTAGTGGGTAAGGCGATGGAATTGGCAGCCCTCATCATTGATAGGGTCTGTTCTCCATTGACCTCTCAGGTACAGAGTCTAGGGGTGCTCCTTCATGCACAGCTCTGCCTGGATCTCCAGGTGGAGGCTGTGGTGAGCGAGGAATGCTTTCCGCCATCTGCATCTGGTGCGAAAGCTTCAGCCGTTTGCTTCCGACTCTGACCTGGCCACAGTCATCCATGCTTTCATCACCTCTCGATTAGACTACTTTAATGCACTCTATATGGGGCTACCCATGGTGATGGCTTGGAAATTGCAGCTGGGGAAGAATGTGGCGGCCCATCTCCTAGTGGTTTCGGTTTCGATTTCTTTTCAGTTTCGGTTTCGAGTTTGCTATTTTTGAATGTTTGGCCAAGTTCGGCCAAACCGAACTCGGCTGAACTAAACCATCATACCCGAACTTGGGTTTCGAAATGAACGACCGAACATCCGAACTGCGTTCTGTTCACCCATCCCTAGAAGGAACTAAATAATTGCGTCCAGCTGAACCATATAACAAGAATTAGTTTTAAAAGTCACCAATAGATATGCGCCTGCATCTCCATGGTACTAAATGCACGAGTGCCCCAATGGACGGTGGGGGGGCCATGTGGGCACCCCATGCCCCCCCCTCCCAACACAAGGAAAGTAGCCCTGGGGCTGCGCATTGCCCTGGATTTGATACAGTGGGCTCTGAATTTCCAGGTTGATGCCATGTGGAGCAAAACATTCTATTTTTATGAATGTTTTTACTTTGATTGTACTTCACCCTGAGATGCCGTAGGCATATGGGACGACTAATAAATGTTTATAATAAATAAATATAAATAAATAAAACCCCAGAGGGGCCCCAGGGTGAACACCTGGCAGCACCACAACAATCAAGCAAGTGGATCCAGGGCTAATGGGGGTGAAAGTTGGGGAACAGCTTGTTTGTTAACATCTTTTGTTTCATGATTCCTATGTCTGGTATGTCATGAACTTCAATATTAGGTACTTGGTTCAGTTTGGAGATATTATTTGCTGGGGTTTTTCAGGTTTTGAGTGCAAGTGTGATTGGGTCAAAATGAAGCAATCACATTCAAAACTCTCCCCAATCCTGCCAAAGGGTACTCCCAAAGGGAATAAAATACTGAATAAAGCAGTAACCAAAGTGCCAAAATGAAGAGAATGAAGACAGGCACTGAAAAAATGACTAGCATGATATCAGCCCACAACTGGAGTTGGGTTTTGAGGCTGGAGGTAAGTTGGATCAGTATGAAAAACAAATTTGGATATTTGTGTGTGCGAATGAATATGTGTACATTAACTTTGCAAATATGAAATGTCATATTCATCCCAGCCATTGGCATGCCACTCTGGTCGCTTAGCTTCACTTGGTACCAGCACACGTCCCATTGAAGTACATGGGACTCCTGGGTCTAAACAGGGAAAGCACGGTGCTGCTGATGTTATGTGTGTTTCTTGCACATTAAGTATCTGTTCTTTTAGTAGTACCTTGAAAGATTTTTTTACCAACTTGGGAAGAATAAAAATCTCAGTTCTGATTCTCTGGCCAGATTCTGATTTTATTTGCACTGGTTTAACAGCATCGCAATCACCATTCTAAATAGCACCAATCTTCTACTCTTCCATACTTACAGCTTCAGGTTGAGGCACAGCTGGCTGGGCCTGGATATTAATTACTTCAGCTCTGTGAGCAGTTGTGGCTCAGCGTGCTCCCTACTCACAATAGGGGGGTGTTGACTGGGTTTTTTTCTCAAGGCTGCTGTTTGGAAGCCAAGCTGAGGTTAGAGCTGAAACAGGTACTAAATTTAGTACCTGCAGGTAATGCTTCCATTTTTGAGTATCACATTGGGTACCCAATGGGTTACCTGGGTACCAGTCAGGTACCTGGAAATCTGAAAAATCGGGTACTTCCAGTACCGATTTTTTAAATTCACCGATTCCCAGTTGATATATTAGTATACCAGTTGGTATATTGAGTTGAAAACCAAAATATTGGTACAAAAATAAAAGAAAAATGTTACTAGAAGTAGTTTTCCAGGTCCAGAAGTTGACTTTCCAGGATCAGAAAGTTGATTTTCTGGGATGGAAATCCCATAAATAAGTGTTTTAAGAAAAAAATTAGGGAAAAAAAATTGGAACCTGAAGTAGTTTTTCCAGGACTGGAAGTTGCCAAAAATTTCAGAACTTAATGGAAACCTGATAAATCAATGTCAGGAGTTGGTATATCAACAACAATGTCAAAAAATAGTTATCAGAAGTCGACATTCCAGAACTGGAAGTCAACATCTGCAGGGTGCCATTCTGTCCCCCCTCTTGTTTAACATCTATATGCAGCCGTTAGGGGTGATCGTGAGAGGGTTTCAGGGCATGCAGTGTCATCAGTATGCTGATGACACTCAGCTCTACCTCTCTTTTTCCATCGACTCAGGTCACGCAGTCTTCCTATTTTCCCAGTGCCTGTCAGCTGTGGGGGATTGGATGAGGTTGAGCCATCCGCAATTGAATCCTGACAAGATGGAAGTGATGTTGGTGGGCGAGGGCTTGGGGGACCTGGGGGTGGTTGAATCTCCTCTTGTTGGGGGTTCATCCTCCCATGGTGTCTCAAGTGTGGAGTCTGGGTGTGCTCCTCGATTTGCAGCTCAGCCTGGAATCTCAGGTTGTAGCTGTGGCGGGGGGTGCATTTTGGCAGTTACATCTTGTCCAGCGGCTTCGGCCGTATCTCTCACACTCTGACCTCGCCACTGTCATCCATGCCTTCATCACCTCGAGGCTGGATTACTGCAACAGGCTCTACGTGGGACTGCCCGAGAAGCTGGTCCGGAGGCTGCAGCTGGTGCAGAATGCCATGGCCCGTCTCCTTACGGGGGTGGGTTGCAGGGAGCACATGATACCAGTGCTCCAGGTCTGCACTGGTTGCCTATAAAGCACCAGGCCAGGTTCAAGATGCTGGCTCTAACTTTTAAAGCCATTCACGACCTGGGCCCTACTTATCTGTGGGACCGCCTCACTCCCTATGTGTCCGTGCGACCCTTGAGATCGTCCGTGGGAGCCTTTTTGGAGGTTCCCTTGGCAAGGTGGGTGGCCACCGATGTTAGATCTTTTTTGGTGGCTGCCCCTGTGTGTGGAATATGCTCCCAGAGGAGGCTCAGTTGGCACCCACTCTCCTGCTGTTTTAGCATTTATGTAAGACCTGGCTGTTCCTCCAGGCCTTTGGCGAGGAGGAGGGTGAGGGTGGATGGGGCAGAGGTAGGGTGGGTTCCCCCCCCCTTGTATTGGTGATTTTTTAATTGTTTTAAATTGTTTTTATTGTTTTATTGTTTATATTCTTGTTTGCCGCCCTGGGCTTCCCTGTGGGCAGGAGGGGCGTGATAAATTTTAAAATAAAAATAAAAATAAAATAAACATTTTGGGGCACCGAGTACCCTATTGGGCTGTTATTGGATACTACATGGATCGACTTAGGTACTGGAAAGTCAGTGGGTTACCCGTTTTTGTGGGTACCCTCTTTCAGCTGCTGTTGGTAGCCAATAGTCCATCCAGAACTGTCAGCAAATCCAGAGGTGTGGTCCAATGAGGTCAAATTCCAAAGAGTCTGAGGTTAGTGTCAAAACTGAGGGATCTGTAGAATTGGAGTCAGAGACCCAAAGTAAGGGTCTGTACCAGAAAGTCAGTATTAGTACAGCTGGACTTGGAGGCCAGATGCAGGGCAACAAGCAGTTCTGGAGATGAGGCCTTCTGGTTGCTCAGACAACATACACTTCCTGACATGCACTTCTTATCCTCTGCAGCAAGCAATGGTAAACTGCACGTTTGTTAGCTCTGTGGTGGGGCAGGGACTAGGAAGCCTGTCCTGAATAGCCAGGGGGCAGAATTCGAGTTAGGAGAGAAAGGGGACCTCATAGTGGTATCATCAGAACAAAGTGTCTTTTAATTTTGTACCAACAAGGTCTAATAAGCATGTTCTTATGTTAGCTCATTCTATTAAAAAGTATATCACTTCTAAAATCAACACCCATTGCATTTTATCAAACTTCACTTCTGTTACCCTTGTACCAAAGGAATAATGCAGTAGATCGTGGACATCAAGGCTAATTATTCAAACTCCAGTTCCACAAATGAATCTTTAGTGTTCAGACGGATGCTGAAAAGACTTACATCTGTCTATTCGTGCTTCTACTGGCTTCTTTTCTGATATATGATTTTCCTGCAGATGGTTGGGCCCATAAAAATGATTTGGAACAACACACAGTACAATCATTTGCATTTTTATTTTATTTTAGCTTGAAAAAGAAGCCAAATGTTTCTAAACATGTTTGAAAATTATGCACGAATTGTCTGTGAATAATTTGCCATTGATGGTATGTTGGGGTGTTTTAAATTGGTAACAAATTCTAATCAATTCTGGTTGAAGGGGTCTTTATTCAGATTTCATTTAGGTCGATGCTAATAAGGAGTAACTCCACTGGAGATAAACTGATGTCAGATGGTGTGAAATCAGAATTAGACCCAGAATACTTAATTTGACTTCGTTATGTGCTGTGATTTAAAAAAAAACAAAAAAACAAAATGAACAACTTTTCTTTAATTGCAAGGACTGCAGTCTAGCCTTAAAAAGTATGTGAGTGTAGTGTTACAAAACAGGGAAGTTTGATATAAATGAGGGGTGGGGTATGTCGCCTTTTAAAAATTAGGCCACTTTGAAACAAGCACAAGAAGCGGGTCTAGATCATGGATCTCTGCCATGAATTCATCCTCTACCCTCATATCTATGCCCTCATATCTGCATCATTTGACTGAGGTTAGTCTTTCACTGCTTGGGGATAGGAGCTGGATCCATGGACCAAATCTAGATATTGGAAATAAGCCAAAGAAAAAGTAGTTGCAGGCAAGATTTGGTCCATGGGCCGGAGGTTCTCAAACCATACATGTACCAACATGATCTCCAAGACTCAGGAAGGAGTCATCCCAAGGAGACTAGTTGGTGATATTGCTGTTCAGGCTACCTCATGACATAGACTGTCAGATAAAGGCCAATTTAATCATTTCTTGGGGTTCTACACAAAGTCTGCTGACAGAGTTTTCTGGATTGACCTATCCAAGTCCACCTTTCCCCGGCCTGTATTATAGACTCAGGGGGATTTGCTACAGCTCAGACCCTCAAAACAATTACAAGATGCATGGAAAAAGCTACCATTTCTTTTAACACCTTTTAAACAGTGATTTTAGGCAACAAAGCTGGGAGAGATGGGAAAGATCTATCTGATTACCTGGTAAATTCATCTGGAATGGCAAGATAAGGTATCCTGAGAGACTTCTCCTGCCATACCTTTCCTTCTGTCCATGTACATTACTAAAGCTCAGATGCTGAAAGAGCCCCGTTTCTCTCTTTCTGATGAGAACTGAACACAGTAGCTTCCCAAACTTCTTAATTCCACTCAGAAAATGTTCAGAAGTGTATGAATGAGGTTATATTCATATTGAGGAAGTGATGTAACTGACCTTTACCTGATATGAGGTAACTGTAGAGTGTTTACATGACCTTACCTTGGGTCAATTTGTAGTTACCCCTGTTTAAATCAGGGATGAATTTTCCTGCTTCCTGGAGCTCGACTCTCAGAATGCTGGAGTTACATCATGTGTCCATTATGAGGTGGCATGTGGACAGGGGTGATCTGGTTGATATAGTATATTTGAATTTTCAAAAAGCATTTGACAAGGTCTCTCACCAGAGACTCTTGAGCAAACTAAGTAGTCATGGAATAAGAAGAAGAGTTCTGTCATTGATTGGTAGCTGGTTAAAACACAGGAAATAAAGTGTAGGACTAAATGGTCGTTTTTCAAGTAGGAGAAAAGTAGACATTGGAGTAACTAAGGGGTCAGAACTGGTCCAGTATTGTTTAATATATTTATTAATGATCTGGAAAATGGAGTAAAGAGGGGCTAAATTTGCACAAGACACCTAATTATTCAAGGTAGTTAAGACCCAGGCGGACTGTGAGGAACTACAGAGGGATCTTGCATGACTAGGTGAATAATGGGCAATAAAATGACAATTCAATGCAGATAAGTAGAAGGTGATGCACATAGGGGAAAATAATCCTCACTGTACATACATGATGCTAGGTTCTGATCTGGGTGAAACCACTCAGGAGAAGGATCATGGAGTCATTGTGGATAGTTCCTTGAAGAGATCAGTTCAGTGTGCAGCAGCAGCCAAAAAGGCAATCCAAATGCTAGGCATTGTTGTGAAAAAGCCATAAATCTTTGATATGACCCCACCTTGAATATAGTGTGTGCAGTTCTGGTAGTCTCATTTCGAAAAAGATATAACAGAACTTTTAAAAGTTCAGAGAAGGGCAACAAGGATGATAGAAGGAATGGATTGAATTCCAGGTTGTGGCTGTTTAGCATGGAGAAGAGGTGATTAAGGGTGGTATGATAGAAGTTTATAAAATCATGAGTGGTATGGAGAAAGTAAATGAGGAACTGCTGTTTGCCCTTTCCTCATAATAAGAGAACAAGGGGGCATTCTCTGAAGTTAAATGGCATTGCATTTAAAACAAACAAACTCAAAGTACTTTTTCACGCAGTAGACAATACAGTTGTGGAACTCATTGCCAGAGGATGCTGTGAAAGCCAGCAGCATAACTAGCTTCCAAAGAAATTAGATGTATTCTTAGAGGATAGAGCCATGAACATCTGCTAGTAGTTGGGGCTTAACCCCTTGCTACTGGTAGTTGAGAGTGGTTAGCAGAAGATGGGTCATATTTCCATGATCTGAACATGTACTTCTCTTGAGTTACTGGAGCTGGCCACTGTTGGAGACAGTGATGGCCCCTCCCCCAGGGTGTTGGGGCAGATGCCCGCCCAAACCCCTCAGGGGTCCCCCCATGCTTTCTGGGGAGTCAGGCTGTTCCTCAGCTGATCCAATGGCAGCACTTAGTTTCCTGGCTTGTCTGAAGGATTTGTTTACATTTTAACTCTCCGCTCCTGGCTTCCTGCAGAGCTAATGAGTCATAACTCTGGCAGGCAGCCAGAAGCTAACAGCTGATATGTAAACAAAGCCTGCAGTGGAAGAAGAACTGCTGCTGGCCCGCTTGTGAGTCACTCTGCAAGGGCAGGGGGAGCAAGGGACAAACATCCTCCTCTTGCTGCTCCCCCCTCCCTCTAGCTTTCCACTCACTGGCCAGAGAGCTAGAGGGAGGCGAGGACTTAGAGAACCTCCTCAAGCCCCCAGGGAGCATGCGGTGGGCGCTGGCCCAGAAACACACTGCTTTCTGTGGGATTGGGGAGGGAGTGGGGGAGGTGCCAGGGACTCCTTGGCTGGGTTCCTATGGAGAAACCCAGCAAGGCCTAGGGGGAGTGTTAGGGCACCTTTTCTAAACGCTCTGGCCACACCATAGCTCCTATTTCTCCCCCTGGCCCCTCCCCTACCAGAGTGGGAGAAGGGAGGGAAAGAGCTGACTCTTCCTTGCTCCTTCCATTCATAGTTCACTGGAGTGGAGGGGGAAGAGAGAGAGCGAGAGCTCCCCCTCCCTTTTTTACAAGAGAGGAGGGGTCGGGGACTTGTTTGGAGTCCCTGGCCTCACTGTTTGGACTTAAGTTGGAGAGAAGAACAAGAGAAGGTGGTTGTGAGTCAGAGTAGAGTGGTCAGGAGGACAGGACTCATCCTTTCAAAAATCTGGAAGTTTTGAAAAAACAAATTCCCTGCCCTGATATCCCGTACATTGTTTGCTTGTGCTTTCTTTTGTCATCTCACCCCCCACTCTCCATGGCATGCATTACAGGAGTAATTACTAATTCTGTGAGCTCAGTTGGAAGGGCTCAGCTGCCTTGCCTCTTCTTCTTCTTTAAAATATTTTCTTAGCCCTTGCTGTTTTTCACCCTGTGTGAGAACCTGTCACCCTAATTGTCTGCTTTCTGTGTTTTTTGGGGGGCGGGGCAGAGGGTTGTTTTTCTTTTTGGAGGGAGCTTGATGGAAGGGTTTCTAATCTTTTCTGGAATGGCCCCTTTGCAGTGCCAGTTTCAAAGTTTTTCTGCTGCAAGAAGGCCACCATGTCACATGTTGGTTCACTCATGGCTAGTCTTTGCATGAATTTTCCCTGTCTGGTTGCAGCAGATGCCGTTTACATTGCAACAGAACTGTGTAGCATGTTTTTGAGCCAGGGGACAAGTGGAACTCCATGGTGTTGCTAAGGACTTCACATAATATTGTTGATGTAAGATGGTTTACTTAGCTTGCTCTGTGTTTGCATGTGCACTGCTGGTACAGCCTACCATTTGCTAAGTGCCGCCTACCGTTGGCTCCGGCCTCTCCTACTTCTGACCCCACCCTGTGTCCCACCAGCCTTGAAACCCACCAGTCACCACTGGTTGAAAACATGATGCTGGGCTAGATGGACTGCTGGTCTGACCCGGTATGGAATGTCTTGTGTTCTTATGTTCCTGTGTTTGCCATGTGACAGGTGTGAGTCTGGGGCTAGGTTGCAAAGTTTCCCAAAGTCTGGAGGATGTTTGGGAAGTTTACAGATTTAGCTTGGTCCATTAGAGAACATGACCAACCAGAAGGTTAGATCCAAACATGAATTTTCACAGATTTTATGGTGGTATAAACTCACTAATCTCTGGCATGCAGTCATGAAGCTTTAATAGTCCCTATATCCTACTTGTAAAAGCAACTCTTATTTCATCAGAAACAGGTGGAATTGTAAGACTCCAAATCTGAAGCAGGGATTTATGTTACCATCAGCCTGCAAGGATAACCTGAGTGCCTGAATTTTCCTGGACTAGCTTAATCAACCTCCTTTAGTTATGTTTCTCAGTCTGTTCTATTAAAAGCTTTGGCTTTGATTCACAGAATATTAATTATTTTAGAGTGGCATGTCTGTGGCAGCTCTCAGGCACACAATGCATGAATGATTGTAGATCTGGGTTTGCAATAATTGCCCAATATCAGTTTACCCGCAGTAGTTTTTTGTAGCAAAGAGTTATCCAGAATGCACTTACATTAACGGCAGGCTTCAGTTTTTGCATTATTGGAAATACTTTGTTCAAGAGTAGAAAGGTGTGTTTGTGGTAAGGAGTAGCGGGAGGGGGGGTCCTTTGGGTGGAGGGGACTTGTCAAGCTTTTGTTCTTGATCTGATGCTTCTCTTGAATATAATTTTTTTCATTATCCAATAACATGCCAAAGCCAGCTGTTTCCATGTACTAATGAACCACATGCCTCACAGTCTGTGTCAGGAATGCTTTTGCAGTGAGTTTTCACTGTGTTCCCTAATGTCTTTTGTTCTCTATGACACTTATTGCCCTAACAGCTCAGCAGAGGATACACATGCCCAGGATAGTAATGTCATAGTACAAAGCTCAAGGAGCTGGAGAGCCCTAAGGATTCAGAGATGTCAAAGGCTTTGTCAAAGAGATTTCCCCCCCTCTTTCTCTCAGACTAGTCTCCTGGTAATATATCCTGAAAATAAGAGGAGCTGCTGTAGGCATTGGAGGGAAAACCCTGTGTGCCAGGGAAGAATTCTTTTAAAGTGTGGACATGTCATCTGAACTGTCTTTAAAAATGAATTGGAAAGATGAGTGCTTCACAGCCATATGCCACTTGAGATGACTTGACATGCATCAGTTTTGTAGTATAAAATCACCTTCAGCTGACTTGAAAGCTAGCAGAGGCATTAGAAATTCTACAGACAACCTGGATAAATGTTTCAGAGACTCTTTCTCTGAATGCAGAGTAAAACATTCCACTGGGAGCGAATACCAATGACATGAAAGCAGAGAGAAAAGATATTCAGTAGGGTACAGATGGCATTTGGCTACACCCACCCCATGCTCAAGTTTTTTTTTTATTAAAAAAAGTGTAACATGGCATCAGCCAAGCTGGTGACTAGATAATAAAAGCTGTCAATAATGGCTGGCTAAGCTCTTTAAGGCTTAGATGGACATAACTGAATGATTGAAACAATTGCACACAGAAGCTATCTCTTGCTGAAATATCCAGTTCTCCATATTTTGCCATTTCAGGGTAAACCAAATTCATTGGTACTTCCTCGGTCATAACAAAGCCCAGTAAAGTCATAGCAGTCACTCCATTTATTTAAATTGATCAGAAAAAGTATACTGTAAGTAGGGATGGGCGAACGTGGTTCGGAAGTTCGGAGTTCGGCCCGAACTCGGCCTGTTCGGATGACCGAACGCGAACCCGAACCTGAACACGAACATACTGAACAGAACCGAACACCAAACGGCGAAATGACCGAACAGTTCGATCAGTTCGGATCGCGTTCGGGTGAGTTCGGGTGGCAAAAAAAGGTTCACTGTAAGGTGACAGGGAGGGGTAAGGCGCTAGTCACTGAGGAGCAGACTTCCAGGCACCAGGGGTGGAGAGGCTTGCAAGAAATGAAACTATCTGCTTCCCCCCTTCCCAACACCTTCTGAGCTAGTCACTGTTCCTGAATAGCAGGCGTTGAGTAGGATTATTAGATTGCTTTAAGTTTCATTTCAGTTTTGTACTGAAATGAAACTTAAACCTTAAACTGAAACCTTGTGTTTGTAATTCCCCCCCATCCCATATAGAGAGAGATAGAGAGATATAGATATATAGAGATAGAGAGATAGGTTAGGGATAGTAGACAGTTGTAGGAGCTAGTTTAGTGATAGAGATAGTGTTAGTGATTTAGTTTTAGTGTTTGTAGGAGTAGGCCTGTGTACTTATTAGATAATCCATTTAGTTCATAGCATTTAGAATAGTTAATAGCAGTTAGATTTAGTGTGTATAGGTAGATATAATATTAGATTAAATAAATAAATTTTAAAAACCCATAATAAAAACCAAAAAACCAAATAAAAAGCAAAAGAAAGCCATATAAAATCCAATAAAAAACCAAAAAACCACATACAAAACAAAAAACCACCCATAACATTTCCCGAATGGCTGAACCGAATGGCCGAACTGAACGGCCAAACCGAACGGCCGAACCCGAACCTGACGCACTAACCGAACGGATGAACCGAACAGACGAACCGAACGCAGACGAACCGAACGGACGAACCGAACGCAGCCGAACCGAATGGCCGAACCCGAACCGCGATCTGTTCGCCCATCCCTAACTGTAAGTAACAGTCAGAAGATATCTTTTTAGTGAAAAGGAGACTGTTGTTTGGCAGATCAGTCTCAATTAACCATTGAAGTTAAATTTATTGTTGTTAATTTCAGCTGACCAAGAAAGTCTTCCTTCTCTCCTACATTCCATCTGAGGGTGCATTCAGATGTGTGTTTAAATCGCACAGCAGCGGTGGCGGCATCGTGTGATTTAAAGCAACACATACTTCTGGGTTGGTGTGAATGCACCAATTCAGTGTAACACGAACTGTTGGAGTGCAGTTTTCAAAGCTGCTCGGAGCAGCTTTTAAAACTGCACTCCAACAGTTCGCATTACGCTGAATTGTGCGCACTAGGTGCATTCATACCAACCCGGAAGTGCGCGTTGCTTTAAATCGCATGATGCCGCCGCCGCTGGTGTGCGATTTAAACACACATCTGAATGCAGCCTCAGTGAACCCAGAATGATCTCTATCTAAGTTCTGTCATTGCACCGAGTTCATATGGCAAAGGTGCGCAGAGAGACAGTGATGTAGCAAGGCTGCGGTAAGACCAGGTTCATGCCCTAATTATGACCTCCCTCCCCTTAAGGGCAAAGGGGAGAGGTCTTTCTAAGTGGTGGCCCTTCCTAGTCTCCCAGCCAGCTTCGGCCTCCCCCCTCAAAAGCTGTGGTGCCGCCAGGGAATGTAGCTAAGTTGGAATGGGCCCTGATGTAGAAGACAGAATGGGGCTGCAATCCACTTTGTGTACATATGTACTTTCCATGTTTGTCCGACCCCCCCAGGCTTGTGCGTCCTAGTGCAGTTCCACCTGCTGCACCTATCATAGCTATGCCTCTGCTACCCTTGCTCCCAAAAGACCCCTCAGAGTAGCAGCAACCCCGCCAGGAAGGAGATTTTAAGACTTGGCGGG
The DNA here is from genome assembly GCA_003113815.1 of Sphenodon punctatus. Lineage (NCBI taxonomy): Eukaryota > Metazoa > Chordata > Lepidosauria > Sphenodontia > Sphenodontidae > Sphenodon > Sphenodon punctatus. The sequence goes on from QEPC01005900.1 coordinate 2,960,797, forward strand.
GTCAGCACTCCGCCTCTGCCCACTCTGAAAAACTGGAGGGGCCCTTTGCTGCAAGCAGCCTGAATGCTGCTAGAACATTTTCAGATTGCATGGGGAATGAATGTTGGCCATGCTCCCTCCCCTGCTCACTCTGAACATTTTCTAGCAGTGGTCAGAGGACTATCCTAGAGTCCAGGGCATAAACTCAACTGAGCTCCTATACTCCATGGTAGCTATGCCCCTGCAGAGAGACATTCTTGCTGATCGCTCCACATCACTGGAACTGCCTTCCACTAGAGGTTCAAAAGCCTGAATGTCTTCTGAAGGCGGTAAGACCATCCTATTTGACAGACATTAGGCTTGGAGGGGAGATTTTTACATTTGGTTTTATTTCACATTTATTTTTTGTGTTTTATTCATATCTATTGTACATGTTGTTATCCACTCTAAGTCCTTGGGATAGGGCATTATATATATATATATATATATATATATATATATATATATATATAAATAAAAATCCCCAATTAGGGTTGGAACTTTGGATGCTAGACACGAGAGAAGAGCCCTAAAGACTTCCCAATGCAGGGAACATTATTGATCTGCCCAGAAGGATTTGTCTTCTGCAGATACTGCCAGAGGAGGATTTTCCTCTCGCATCTAAGAGTAGTCTGTGGGTGTTTGGAAGTCAGTGGAGCTAGTCTTTGGATGTTTTTAAACGAGCAAGGTAATGTGGGTGGGTGTCGGCCGCTGAGTGGCACATCTGTGGAGCAGCCACTCAGGTGGAGCACGTGGGGAGGGATTCTAAATGGCAGCTCCCAGCGTGGCTACTGTGACAGCTGCCTTGCACTCCCCTTGCCACAGACCATGGCAGAGGTGGCAACGCACCGGGTTGGCCTTTGAAATTGACACGTCCTGGCCGTGAGCATGATGGAACCGGGCTCCCCAGCACTCGCAGCCAGTTCCTGTGACTTTCAAAGGCCGTGTTCCCCACCCACAGTGCCTATTAGAAATAATAAATGAAATTAAATGAAATATTTTCATGAAACGTAGTGTAGCATGGTTCCTGTAGCAGGGGGGTGGAATAAAACACCAACGTGCCATTCCTACAAGGATGTATGCATATAAAGTTCCACTGACGTCAATAGCATTGTGCCTGTATGAGCGATTTCACAACAGGGGTACAAAAATGTGAGAATCATTATAATATCAACACTTTCAAATGGCATAAAACTGCTCATGAAGAGAATCATCCTCAGAGCATTTTCTCACTGGGTGAGAGTAAATTCATGGCTGCCCAAACAGCAGCATGACAGCTGGTAGGGAATGGGATAGGGTTACTCCAATCTGAGTCAGTCTCTGGACTGTGATGCATTGTCTCTGAATGAAACCACTATTCCCCTGTGTTATGCAGGCACCCTGAAATAAACCAGGAACATTTTTTTGTGGGGGAAAGGAGGAGAAGGGAGAATGTTAGAAAAGGGTGTGGAGACTCTGCTGTTCCCATTCTGCACGGCCCTGTTTCCTGTGGTGCTTCATGATGATGCTCTGAAGGAGGGACACCCATGTCAGAAAGGGGGCAACAGTCCCTTTGCTCCACTCCTATTTGTTGTGGTCCCACCCTCTTCAATAATTTTTGATGTCACAATGCTCCAAAGAGGGTGTGGCTACACCAGAAAGGGTCAAGAGAGTCTCTCTGTCCTGTCTTATCAGGTCAAAGCTTCTAAGAAAGTGGTACCCTAGGCAGGTATCAATGACAATCCACTAAATTTGGGAGATGGATATATTTTTATGAAATTATTATTACAAACCCTGGAGAGCCCTATTTCCTTTATGCCAGAAGCTCCCAAATTATTGCACCATCTGTGGATATCTAATAATAATTAATAATAATGTTATTTTTATAGCGATCCACTGACAAATGGTGCTTGGAGTGCTTCACAGCATAAAAATAGAATAAAACATATAAAATGTATTTAAAACTTAAATCCATTTAAAACAATTTAAAGGGGGAAGGTAAAAAAGAAAAAAAAACAATTGAAGGCAAACAGCTGTGGTTCCTAAAAAGGACCTCGAGAATAAACAAGTCTTCAGGTGCTTTTGAAGGTCAGGAGGGAGGAACTGAGATGAGCACATACTTTGCATGTCTTTGTTGCTGTCTGCAGTCAGAGGATTATATTTAAGTTTTAAAAATGGGGTTGCCCAAGTCAAAAGTTAAGAAACCACTGCTTTATGCTGAAAAACTCTGTGAAGGAAACAGAGTTAATGTGAAGTAAAAAAGGGCAAGTGAAGAAGATGACCTGCACGGCAGTTATTCTAGCCTGAATAACTTGAGAGTTCTTCTGAGCAGCACCAATGGACACTATGAAAGCGCTCTTCCACGGAAATATCGCCAGCATTAGTGTCCCCAACACCAAAGAATCTTAGAAAATAAGGAGGGGAGGGACTAAACCTTTGTTTGCAGCAGTAGAAAGACACATCAATTTCCATGTGTAAGAAGTGACAATCTACTGGTGAAAAGATGCAGCGCAGGGCTATGGTCCGGTCACCTACCTCTGTGGCACTGTACAGCCAGGGCAAAGAGGAGGTAGCTCTCAGGAGGTGGCATTCATGACTTCTAGAGTACCACACCGGTTACAGGAGCCCAAGTTTAGTTCTTGGTTTAAATCTATAGAGTAGCTCATTAATGGCACTAGCTATCAACACAGCGCTCTTGTCTTTAGACAAAAAGTGTGTTTAACATTAATTTAATGGAATATGTCCTATCTAAAAAGTTATTTGCATAGTGAAATAAAAATGTTCAAATCAAAGATTAATGTGATGAAGCAAACTGCAATTTTACAGGGTGTTAAAAGGGGATTGCTTTGCTGCAGTCATTTGACAGCTAATTAAAAAACAAAACAATTGCAGAAGATACTAAAACTCTACTATTTTTCTTCATAGCATTTAGAACAACAATTTCTCAAGAGATCTTCTTGTGGCTAAATCTAACCGCCTCTATTCCATTTTTGTCCTCCTTGACCTCTCTGCTGCCTTCGATACTGTTGAGCACTCACTCTGGCTGGATTCACTTCACTCCCTTGGCTTCCGTGGTTCTCCTCCTACCTCTCTGACAGCTCCCTCAATGTGTCTCTTGCCAACTCCACCTCCCTTCCACTCTCGGTTGGTGTTCACCAAGGCTCTGTCCTTGGCCCTCTCCTCTTCTCTATCTATACCCTGTCCCTAGACAAACTCATTGCCTCCCATGGCTTCCATATCATCTCTATGCTGATGACACTCAACTCTATTTCTCTACTCCCTCTCTTTCTCCATCCATTCAAGCTTGCCTCACCAGCAGTCTCTCTGACATCTCTACTTGGATGTCTCAATGTCAACTCAAACTCAACATGACTAAAACTGAACTTCTTATCTTCCCCCCTTCTCCTTCCTCTCCCTCTTCCCTGTCCATCCCCATCAATGGGGTCACCATCCTTCCCGTCCCCCAAGCCCGTAGCTTAGGCTTCATCTTTGACTCACCCCTTTCTTTAACCCTAGATCGACTTTGTTGCCAAATCCTGTAGGTTTTCCCTCCATAACATTGCTAAGATTTGCCCTTTTCTCTGTCTGCTCTGCCAAAAGCCTTGTTCATGCCCTGATCATCTCTCGCCTCGATTACTGTAACCTCCTTCTCACTGGCCTCCCCTGCTCTCCCCTTTCTCCCCTTATCTCTGCCCAAAACTCTGCTGCCAGGGTCATCCACCTTGCCCATCGCTTCAACCACGTGCAGCCCCATCTCTCCTCTCTTCACTGGTTCCCCCTTCCTGAACGAATCCTGCACAAGCTCCTAGTCTTCACCTATAAAGCTCTTCACAACCTTGCTCCCCCCTACCTCTCTGCACTAATTTCCCTCCGTACTCCAGTCCGTGAACTCCGCTCCTCCTCTGTCCCCTCTC
>QEPC01005900.1:2974692-2989727 GCA_003113815.1 Sphenodon punctatus
TGGCCCTTTTCACACAACCCGCTCCCCCCACCCCTCATGTGCCCCCCAATTTACTCACCAGCAGTGGCTCTGTCAGGCTCCTCTCCATCCTCTGTCCTGCTCTGGACCTGATGGCTGTGCGGGAGCTCGCAGCCCTGAACTGTTCAGTCGGGCCTGGGAGCTGCTGCGCAGCTGGCTTCCCTAAGTTCCTCTCCTCCGTCCCAGAGTTGAGTCAGTTTGGCTCGACAGGGAGGGAGGAGGGAGGAAGGGACTCAGGGAGGGAGGGGGGCTGGGAGCTGTGTGCACGGCAGGAGCTCCCAGCCCCCTCTCACAGCCACAGGACACTGGGCAGTTCATACCAGGGCACCTGAATGCAGTGCCCTGGTATGGAATTTCCCCCTGCCCAGCCCCTGCAATGGAATAGTGCCCCTTGTGGCACTATTCCATTGCAGGGTCCCTTTATATGGAATAGACGGCACTTCTAGCTGCCCATTCTGCATAAAGGGAAAAAATCTCTCCCTTTTGTCCCTGAAAGACTTCCTTAGGAAGTCTTTCCTGGTGTGTGTGTGTGTGTGTGTGTGTGTGTGAGTCATTGGTTGCTGCTCTAAACCAGTTTCTTCTAGATGGCTCCGAACATTCACCGCGGTGCGCATGGCTGCCTTTTTTTGTTTAAAAGCAGTGCTGTCGGAGCCGACCAGCTGGGGGAGTCCTGGGGCCAGGAGGGGCATTGCCCCTCCTTCCCTAGGTCGCCCACTGCCCCTGCTTAGAGGAGGAAGATAGATAGGAATTGGGCCAACTGGGAGTCAGCGTTCATTATCTCTGCGAGAGTTGTGATGTAGGCATTTCCAGAAAGGGTGGTAGCTCTTTGGAAATATTCTGACATTGTTAGGTGGGTGTATTTGACAAAGGAAGGGTTTGGTTGGCTCAGGTATGATGAGGCGTTTCGTCAGAACGCGGCCATCACGCTAGGGGTTTACTGGGATATAAAAGACTACGATCTCTGGATAGAGTGCATACAGGGAAAGGAGGTGGTGCGCGCAGATAGTGGGCACATTATTGTCAAGGGTGATGCCCAGCCATCTGATAATTTTTGTGGCGAACAGGGTAGGAAGGGATCTCAATCGTTGGCCTGCTGGGATTTCAACAAAAGAAAGTGTTTTCGTTCATTTTGCAGATTCAGGCATGCATGCTTGCAATGTGTGGGGGGGCACATCCCTCCACGAATTGTCAGCGCAGGCGGGGTGTGAGTCAGAGTGGAAAGCAGGGATTCCAGCCTGGTGCAGGGAGGGGTGGCGGTTCAAACCAGTCTAGCACGAGTAAGGGCACCAGCACCAGTTAAATGGTGTGTGCTTGAGGAGTTGTTGCAGGATTACCCTGACCCTGTGCAGGCGCAGTATGTTGTTAATGGTTTTCAGTTTGGTTTTGGGATTCTATTTGGAAGGAAATGGGAGCACATGGTTGCAAGGAATTTGAGATCAGTAGTGGGCCTGGAGTCCGTGGTGGAGAAAAAGATACAGAAGGAGTTGTCTGAAGGCAGAGTGGCTGGCCCCTTTGAGTTCTTGCCAATGGAGAATTTGAGAGTGTCTCCCTCGGGGATAGTGCCAAAAAAGGTCCCTGGGGGAATATAGATTGATCCATTATCTCTCTTACCCCAGGGGTTTTTTGGTGAATGATGTGATACCACCCGAACTGTGTACAGTCTACTATGCGTCCTTTGATAGGGTGGTTGAGTTGGTCAGGGAGTGTGGTCGGGGTGCCCTTATGGAAAAGAGTGACATGAAATCTGCCTTTTGCCTCTTGCCAGTGCACCCCAAGGATTTTGATCTACTGGGATTTATGTTCAAGGGCCAGTTTTACTATGATAAAGCAATGCCCATGGGATGTTCCATCTCATGCACCACTTTTGAGAAATTCAGCTCAGCTTTGGAGTGGATCGTTAAACAGTGAACAGGATCGAGTCAGGTGTCACATTATCTCGATTATTATTTATTCATCAGTAGGGCGGGGTCAGGTGAGTGCAGGGACTTGTTGGTTGCCTTCAGGAGAATTACCAATATGATCAGGGTGCTATTGGCAGAGGAAAAAACGGAGGGGCCTGCTTCCATTTTGAGCTATTTGGGTATAGAACTGGACTCCGTGTGTCAGTGTTCGCGTTTATCAGAGGATAAGTTGATGGTGCTTAGGAACGAGATTTCTTCCTGTAGGGGGGCTCATAAGGTAACATTGAGGGTCTTGCAATCCTTACTGGGTAAATTGAATTTTGCATGCCGGGTGGTCACATCTGGGCACGCATTCTTGTTGCACCTTTATGCCAGGACTGCTAGGGTGACCATGCCGCATCACCACGTCAGAGTGACCGAAGAAATGAGGGATGATTTAGAAGTGTGGCTGGAGTTTCTTCAGAGTCACAATGGGGTCAGCATGTGGAGGGAGCTGTATTTGTTGGAGGCTGAGTTGCAGGTACACTCTGATGCAGCAGGGGCGGCTGGGCTGGGAATTTATTTCCAAGGTAGGTGGTGTTCGGAGCAGTGGCCGTCTCATTGTCAGGCATTGGGTATTTTGAGGGATTTAACATTTCTGGAGTTGTTTCCCATAGTTGTGGCTGTTCATTTGCGGGTTGGCAGATTTAAGGATAAGAGGGTCTTGTTCTGGTGCGACAACCTGGCAGTGGTGCATGTGGTAAACTCGTTGTTGTCTAAATCTGAGAGGGTGATGCACTTGGTTAGAGTTTTCATTTTATGGTGTCTTAAGCATAACATAGTTTTTTCTGCTAAGCATGTGCCGGGGGTGAGCAATGAGATTGCTGATGCCCTCTCTCGTTTCCAGATCCAACGCTTTTGGGAGTTTGCTCCAATGGCCAGGGAGGAGCAAGACTGCATCCCCCAGGAGCTTTGGAACCTTGGATTTTAGAACTGATAGAAACTGTGAAGGGCTCAGTTTCCCCGGCTACATGGGATCTATATGAGAGAGCGCTTAAGGAATTTGGTGCTTTTGCTGTGGGAAAAGGGTGGTCGATGGTGTTTCCGATCCCTTTGCCAAAGATTGTTCAGTTTGGGATGGAGCTGCGAAGAAAGGGTTTGGTGCCAGGCATGATTGCTGTGAAATGGTCAGCATTATCATTTTTGTCAAAGATGGTGGGGCATTCCAAGTTGTCCGGATCTCCTATTTTGAAGGCCATGTTGGAGCCCTGGAGAAGGCAGGGGCAGGATAAGGGCAATAGGAGGGTACCGGTGTCGCCCAAGCTATTGGCGGACATGGTTGCCAGGTTAGGTGGAGCGTGTAGTGATTTGAGTGAGGTTAAGTTATTTAAAGCCGCCTTTGTGATTGCCTTTTTTGTGGCATTGTGAGTTAGCGAGCTTGTGGTTGGTTCTTGTTCAGACTGCTCAGGCAGGACTTTGGATGTTGGGGATGTGTTTGTGGGGGCGGATTGGATTGAGCTGAGTATTAGAAGGTCAAAGACTGATCAGACTGGTCTATTGAGCCATTGATTTGTCCAGTTGCATGTATGGGGGAATATTTGAGGGATAGACCTCAGGTAGCTGGGCCTTTGTTTGTGCACCAATCTATGCAACCCCTTACCCATTTCCAGTTTATGGCTGTTATGAAGCATTGTTTGGATTCATTGGGTATGGGGAGGGGCAAGTTTAGTTCGCACTCATTCAGAAGTGGGGCTGCATCTACTGCTGCTGTGGAAGGTTTTTCGGTACCCGACATTGTCAGTTGGCAGGTGGTGTTCTGCGCCTTTCAGATCCTACGTTCACTCCTTTCAACAAGGTAGGTAAAGTTAGTGGAGTTATCTGACTTAACGTGTGGTAATAGTGGTTTTTTATCTTTTCGGGGCTGCTGCATATCATAGGAAGAAAGGTAATTTGGGTTATTGGGCATAGTTTTGTCAGTTGGGCTGAAAAGAGGGTAAAATAAATGAATTGGGGTTCACAGTTAGACTTAGTTTCTCGTGCGGTGGTGGTATGGAGGGGTAGACGGGGCATGCTTTGGCCTCAGTTGATGCCATTTCTGCTCGGTGGGAGTAATTAGCCTTTCCCTGGGATAATGGTAATTCATTTGGGGGGAGGAAATGATTTGACCAGGAGGTCAGGGTTGGATTTGTCTATAATGGTTAGACAGGACTGGTTTCGGTTGAGGGAGTTATATCCTGGGACGCGTTTGGTGTTCACTGAAATGATGCAGAGGATAAAATGGCATGGATCCATTAATCCGAGAGCGGTGGACAGATTGAGGAAAAGGGCGAATAAGGAAATTAGGGAATGCATTGAGAGTACAGGGGGAATCTGGTTTGTACATCCAGATATTTCATGGACTAGGCCCGAGTTATATTGGACGGATGGGGTTCACCTGTCCGAGAGAGGCCTGGATCTATATCTGGGGAATTTGCGGAAGGTTTTACAGAAGTGTTGGGATTAGGCATAGGGGTGGCTCTGGGTGAGTGTGGAGGTGTTCAAGCAAACGCTGCTGCTGAACTTGGTGGTGATGTTCAGTACCATGAAAGGAAACTGGCATTGGAATGGATTGCCTGTGGGGAAAACAGCTGGTAATGGTAGAAGATGGTATGCATCCTGGAGGTTGGACCTGGGAAGCAGGCAGGGGATGGGTGGTCCTTTGCTATCCCAGAGAAGAGGGACTGGCATCAGGGGGCATAGGGGAAGGATCTAAGCGGTGCCCGATATGGTTACTTGCTCATCAGTTCTTCTCGGAGACATGGATCATTTATGGTCCATTGGAAAAAGGGGATTGGACTGGTATCGGCTGGTTAGCACTATGGTACTGAACGTGGGGAGTGAGGGGCATTGGAGGTGGAGGGATATCAGGCGGTAGGACTTAATGCCCTATCACTTCCCTTGTACTCACCCAGAATTATCAATTCGGTCCGATTCTAATGGGCTTACTAATTAGCATCTTAATTCGGAATTCTTCTTAGCTGATTCTTCCAAAGGAGAATTGGTAAGACTCATGGTAACTGGGATGATTATATTTAATTGGATAATACAGTTTGGCAAATGGATCTTTCCACCATTCTCATAAATTGGTTAATTGATGATAATTGGTTCTCTTTTCCCAACAGGTTTCGCTTCATGCTGGTTGTGTTTAATAAAACAGTTGCGGCCTGTTTACCCAAACCTATTGTGTCTGCGTCTTATTTCCAGTGTGGGGGAAAATAGCAGCACATGCAGTACCATTCAGTCAGCCACCTGGAATGGCAGGGGAAAGGAGGCTGTAGGTGGGAGAATGGGGAGCAACCCAACAGACAGACAGACACATTCACTGGTCAATTACTGAATGCTTCCAGGTTTACAGGACCAATCGCTGGTGGCTTCGAGACGGGCATAGAGGGCGTCCCTGAGGTGGGCATAGAAGGAACACAACTGGGACTTTGGGGATAGCATCCTAGAAATCAGGAGCCATTGTTTGCACATCCAGGCTGGCCAATTATCATCACAATCACATCCTGCAGCACTGTGACACAGGACATAAGAGAATCTCTATTGATTCTTTCCTAAACAGATGCTTCCAACTTCTCAGTAACAAGTGAGGGAGAGATTTTGGGATGGTCACAGCACAGAATGAGGATATTTGGTTGACATTTCTGCTGGCCATTTGGCATCACAAACCAATTTTATACCACAGTGACACATAAGAGAATCCCAGGCATATGCTCATTCTCTGTATATGCCATGAAGGCTTATAAAATTAGGACCTTTTTATCACATCTTTCTAATATTTGGCAGAGATGATCCTGAAGGTGTGAGATACAGTCCTGCCAAATTTCATAGTTAATAATCTTGGGTTGGGGTATAAACTTGCCAAGTTTCATCCATGTTAGATGGAAGACAAAGATGTTACAGCCAGGAATGTATATGCAGTTTTTTTCCAAAATAACATAATTCAACTTCTTATAAAATTGAATGTATCTAGCCAATCTTTCTGAAATTTAGACACATGATGCCTTTCATTTGTGGTTCAATCCCATCAAGTTTCATCCACATATAATGAAAAACAAAAAAGTTACAGACAAAAATGTATTTTCCATTGAAAACAATGGAAATCAAAAATGAAATTGAAAACAAATTTTCGATATTTGCAAAAATGAAAGATTTAAATAACAAAAACAAGAAACAAAAATGAATAATGAAATGGGTCCCTGGTGCACACCTCTAGCCCAAAGTGATGGCTGTGGCACCATTAGGGACCGAAACTACTTGCCTTGTATAGCTATTTTCAGTCCACATGAAAAATTTTCAATGTCGATATTGGTTTCTTTGGTCCTGAATGCTTGGGAACCACACTTCTAGAGCATATGCAGAATCCTGAGACTGGTCTCTGGAAATATATGGAAGCATTCTGCCTCCTGAGCTTCAATGCCTCTGAGCATGACTGCTAGGGGTTTACACATTCTTTCCTTTGCATCCAATGTGGGACGGTGCCCTGTAATGTATAATTGATCTTTATATCTAGGACGTGATTAGCTCTTAACAAGTACCACCTAGCTTGTTATTTGGGGAGGAGGTGATGAAGAGTAATGGCATTTTTTTGGGAATGTGAAGTCAACAATTTAACAGGGTGGTGTTTTGTTTGCAAAGACAAAGAACATTGGATTTTAAACGGCAGCTACATATGGAGATTTGCTCACAGGCATCATTTATAATTCAATTTTCTCTGTCTTGAATGACCAAATAATGGGGTTTCTAGGAACAGAATATATTATTCTGTCATAAAGAAAGACGGAAGAACTCTGAAGTCCTTTCCAGTTCTTTTCTCTTACATTCATGTGCTATAGTTTTGATAGTGTTTCTAGCATTTATTCAGAATGAACTCTGTTGAGTATTTTCGCATGCTAAAAAATAAACCCCATCACTGCTGCTTATAATGATGATTTAACACTGATACTGTTGGAATCAGGTTAGGGCTTCTCTTGTCTGTGATGGGTGCTGTAGAGGCATAAAAGAAATAACAGTCCCTGCTCAGAGGGTTTACATTCTAAAAGGCAAGACAAAGGCCCTTTTCACACAGGTGGCCCCCCTTGTACCCGTGTGAATGCCATGGCAGGTGCAGGACGGATGGGTGGGTGCCTGTAGGACTGGCGCCTGTGGTGGGTGGGGGCGTGTGCGCACTCCCATGCTCCACCCATCACCCATGCACAGAGCAACGGACTCCAATGCCAGTTGCTCCATGCATGGAGATGGGTGTGCACCCGTGGGAATGGGTGCACACCCACCTCCACCCACTGTGGGCGCACACCCATCCCACCCACCCACCACAGCCCATTTGAAAAGGGCCAAACAAGCAAAGAGACTAGATGAAGGGAGGAGGATAGTATTGATGAGAATAATAATAATATTAATTAATAAGTAATTAATAATCTTAATTTTTATATAGCGTCCCCATGCCATGGCACTTGGAGTGCTTTATACAGAATAATTTAACACAACATTTAATCCTCACAACAACCCTGTGAGGTAGGTTAGGCTGAGAGAATAATTCAACTGGCCCAGGGTCGCCCAGTGAGTTTCGGCCTAAGGAGAGATATCTAATCTATCTGATCTATTGATCTGTCAATCTATCTATCAAACTAGATCTATTGTCTTAACTAGCTGTGTGCAGAGTTGGTAGCAGTAGCACTGACCACAACTCACCACCTGCCTGGCCTATATGAGGAGGCTGTTTTCTGTATGCATTAACAGAGGTGGGTTTTAAGGAGAAGCATGAGAGAAGGATAAAATTGTGGTCTTATAGCTTTTGTCTGGGGACTTTCCCATTTTAGGAAATGAGATCTTATCCCAACCTCCATAAGGGTCAATGGAAAAATCTGGTTTCCCTTCCACTCTCCATTTTGCTTGCACAGATTACTCTAGAAATGGGGGTTATAAACCCCCTGAAGCCACTGGGAGAGCCAAATTACAGTACTTGTAAATGTTTGGGATCTTCTGAAGGGGTGTGGTGGGTTGTCCTTCCTACCATTCCACCCAACAGTATTGAGGATCTTTGATATAATGGTCTGTGGTTTCCCAGGCAAAAGGATGTGTCAGGTCTTGTGTAAGCATAAGCAAGGACATACCTTGAGGGTAACCTCTATGTCAATGTAACCCTCCTGGTGGTAATATGAATGCTGTGTTTAAAGTGAATTAGAGGATATGTACTCTTGATAAAAGCAATGGGAGTGGGGGGAAATAGGGATTCAGCTGTACTGGACCCCCAAAATTGGGGTGGGGTGGAATTAAAGCAAGTATCTCTGTGAATAAAGTACTGGTCACTCCAGCAATTGGCTTGGCCAGTCACTAGGCAATGGTGAGGGAGAATGATGAAAGGTAGGGGACCCTCCAGCTATCAGGATGTACTCGACCCACACATTTCTCTCAATAGCCTGTTAAAAGTAAAGTAAATTGTAGGAAATTCATTTTTAAAAGAACCAAAATGGGAAACCCAACCTCCTGTGTAACTTGAGAGGATCAATGAGGATCTCCAAACACATTAATTAGAAGCAGTGAGATCTAATTTAGGGAGTCCTTGTTGAGCTCATGACTAGGATTATGTAAACTAAGCAGCGAGATTTTCTCAGCATGTTCATCTCTAAATGAGGAGAATGAGACATTAATGGGCAATAGCAGGCATGAAGAAGCATGCCTTTTTACCTCTGCTGTTCAAGCAGCAGGAATGGCTGGGTGTCATAGCCGCTGACCATGGATGCTGCTGGGGGGGTGGCTCTGGGTCCTTGGAGCATACCAGAGAGCCGCTCCCCCTGCTCACAGTCAAGCCGCTGTGCTGCAGCAGAAGCAGCTGCAGCGGCACCGGAAGCCCCCTCGCAGCAACGGGTTGCCAGGACAACCCAATCGCATGCTGGCCCCACAGATCCCCAGCCATTGACCTCACATAGCATGGGGTCAGTGCCTGAGGCAGTGCGGTGCTCTGCATGGCTGGAGGCACACAGGGGGCGGAGCCTGAAGTATAAAACCCGGTGTTGTGAGGCACACAGCACCGGTAATTAGAGCCTGAGAAGCTGATCTCTACCTAAGCTAAGTGTGGTTTTGTCTTTGTCTCCTTGTGCGTATTTTTTCAATACAATTCAATTTATTTTACGTGGCCAATGGCCATAGCAGAAAATCATAATAATACAACAACATTATTGCAGAAATATAAACACACAATCCCATATTGATAATTTAAAACTGTTACCGTCACATGACAATCCCAAAGTAATTCCCACCTACGCTAATTGATTTTAAAATTTAAAAATTTCTTTCTGACATGAAAAGCTGAGCAAAAAAAGGACATAACAGCCTGCGTAACAGTCAAGTTACAATCTGACAGGAACTAAATCAGCAACTTGGATGGCATCCTACCAGGCAATTTTTCTAAAAAACCTGATAGAAATTCAGTCCTCAGATTATCATATAATTTACAATGTAGTAAGACGTGCCCAACAGATTCAGTTTCTAAGTTATCAAAAGGGCACATCCTTAGATAAAAAGGGAGACCACTATGTCTTCCTTCCAAAGTTCGCGTGGGAAGCGCATTAAAGCTAGCGCACATGAAAATGTGTATTTTCCTAAAGGAACAATAAGCTGTCAAATATCTAGCAATTGTTCCATACTCTGGAGCCAGCCTTCTATAACAAGCCAAAGATGCGAATGAATAAGCAGCAGCACAATCCTCCTGTCTATTTAAATCGTCCAGTCTCATATAGATTTAGCTTTTAGCGGCTGCCAAACTTTTTGAAAGCAGATATGAAATAGAGAAACCTATCGAGGTAAGCTTTGTCACCACTGTTTTACTCCACAGGCTTAGATGGGTGTCTTTCAAAAGACATGGGAATAAGCCTAAATTTTGCTGGGAATGAATATGTAGCCATAAACAAATGGCCAGTTTCCATACCTCATAGTTCCATGCTTTTTGGCCCAACTCCAAACGCACTGCCGCTGTGGGCACACCGCTTGGTACGTTTAGAAAAGTTCTCATAAATTTAGATTGGAGAATATTTAAATTTAGAGGGTGCTGGAAGGCCCAAATTGCTGCCCCATAAAGAAGTTGGGTTCGGGGTTTGACATCCAGCACTCTTATGGCAGAAACCAGATGTTCACCACCCTTCTGACAAAAAAAATCGCAGAATTGCCATGGCACTGCCATTTGCCTGCATGCTAGCTCCTTTGAAATGCAAATCCCACCTAAGAGAAGATTGAAAAAGTAGTCCCAAGTATTTTTAAGAGTTGACCTGAAGAACATTTTGCCCTTTTATGCACCACTTATACCTTCTTCTCTCTTTTCCAAAGATCATAACCTTGGTCTTTGAATTATTAATTTGAAGGCTGTTTAACTCACAGTACTCAGTCAGAGCTGACAACTGCTATTGGAGACCTAGTCTAGTTTGAGAGAATAAAACTGCATCATCTGCATAGAGCATACATCCAACTGCTTGGTTCCCTAATTTGGGAGGGAAAATTTTTTCCTGTGCCATTACTGAAATTAAATCATTCACAAAAAATTAAACAAAATAGGAGCCAAAACACAACCCTGACGAACACCTGTATAGATATTAATGCGAGTTGATAGCCCTCCTGTTTGATTTAATCTGACTGTAAGTGTGGTTTTAGAATGCAGAATTTTAAGCAACCAAAGCAGGCATTTGTCTAGTGTAGTATTTCCAAATTTAACCCAAAGAAGCTCTCTATCTATAAGGTCAAAAGCTGCCCTTAGATCAACAAAAGTACAGAAGAGTCTCCTATTAGTTTAACATACTTTTCAGCTAAATAGGACAATATCAGGCAATGGTCTATTGTGGTACAATCTTTTTGAAAACCTGCTTGTTCAGGAAAGATAATCTTGTTTTCAGTAAGCCATACAATTAACGCTTCTGTAAATGTTTGGCATACAATTTGCTGATGGTACTTAACAGACTAATTGGCCGATAATTACCCGGTAACACCCTTGAACCATTTTTATAAATTGGTACCACTATCGCATTCCCCCATCCCTCGGGGACACATCCTGACCTATCAATATGAGTAAATAAGGCTGCCAAAAGCGGAGTCCACCAAGCAGAATGTTGCTTAAGCCGGGACAAAGTCCGCACCTGGCACCTTGTTAGATTTAAGGTCCAAGATTGAGGAAGCTACTTCCAATTCAGTTACCGGGGGCCAAAGGGGCCAATTCTGAGCAATCGGGAACAAAGTTTCCTGAAAAGGTTTATAAGGAAAAATTTACTTTAAATGAAAGTAATTTTCCCAGGCATTTTTTGGAACAGGCAAAATAGAAACACTTCGTTCCCTATTCAGGGAGCCATTAATAATTATCCAAAAGACCCTGGAATCTCCATTCTGGGCCACAGAACCCAAAGAATCCCAAAGTCCTGATGTATAGGCCCTCTTTTTCCTTTGTACCAGATCTCTATAGTGTTTTTTCAATGCAAAGAATTTGCTGGGTATGTTAGACAAAACTCCTACCCTATACCAGTTATACATTTCTCTCATTCCATATTTTGCTTCCCTACACTCTGCATCATACCAGGGCTGAGAGATATGATTAAAGGTCCTAGTCCCTGGTATACCAAACTCCGTTTAGAAAGATACGATTGTAAAATCTTAATAAGGAGATTATATTCCTTCACCACAATACAGGTTGAGGAAGCATCCATTATGGCGGATTTGAATCCCATACAGTCCTGTGCATGGAAAACAATTGACAACATTTCTGACAAACCCTTAGTCCACTGAGCTTTAGTATATTGCTCAGTTGAGGCTGACGTGCCCTCAGGCGGTGCATCAATTAATGTATTATCACAAAATTCCCTAACCTTTAGATGGATTATCAATGGAAGGTGATCACTGTGAAATACCTGGTCAACACAAACTTTACTTACAAGAGGGACGTGTGTAGTTTTGAGAGTTATAGTTGTTACAATTGCTATTGGTCCTTTGTTTACTTCCCTGTGAGTGAGTGTGTGAGTGCATGGTGAGTGTGAAGAGTGTCAGCCCCTCCCCCTCCCTAGGGGTCTTCCCCTCTCTCCTCGAGAACGAAAGCCCTATTCTCTCCCCTTCTGAACCTAGCTCCCCTCCCCCACAACTCCACACTCCCGTCACCTGTTTCCCTTTCCCCCGTGGACTGTTGTGTGACTGTGGGAGTACATGTGTGGTGTGAGGTCATACTCTCACTTAACCGCTCTGTGCCCTATGATGATAGAGGCCTGGTCTCATTGAAATCTAAAGGCCATCACACTATCCTGATGGGCTTGTTTCCCAGGTACCCCCTAACAGAGCATAGTACTGAGTTCCTTGTACGTGTGTGGGTCACCTCAGCGTGCTCTCGCTCCTCCTTTCCCTCTCTCTCTCCCTCCCCCGTGACACTGGGAAGCTGTTTTCTCCCAGTTGAATGAGTCCAATGGCTGTGGAGAAAGGTCCACCATAGGATGACATTGCAATAAGTACTGGGGTCAGGGCCAGCCTTAGGCAGGGGTGATGGGGACACGGACCCTGGACGCTTACTTTGCTTGTTCCTTGAAGACTAAAGATGGGGAGAACAGGTTGGGTGGCTACCCCAACAGAACTTTAAAGCAAGTCTGATTTGCCACCAAACTCTTCAAAGAAGACAGCATCAACTAATGAGTTATTCACCGAGCATGGTAGGGAGCAATGCCTTGAGGGGTGGCAAAACTAATCAGTGAGTGTCATAGGGTTTTGTTTGCAGTTGTCTGGGAGGTTTTGAATGAATACAAATCTTGTTGGTTTTGCAAAGCTGTAATCATGCTGTTCTCTTCTGCAATACCACTTAGTATATGGACTGGAGCACATTTTGTGCAAACTCTATCTTAAATGTAGTAACTGCGTGTAGTATAGTTATGTGCAAAGCTGAACAATAAACTTGAAAATAATGCAGTTCTAGCTGAAGAGCCTTATGGAAAGCAAAAAGCAAGAGAGGAGTGAGATTTGCATAGGAAAGGCAGGATGGTAAGATGGAATGACAGATCCAGAAAGGCATGAAATACAGAGAAAAAATTAGTTTCACAAAAAAGTAGTGATACTGAGTACAGGGACAGGAAGGGGATGCTGCATGAGGAAATTAAGGGGAATAGTATGAGAAATAAATTGAAATGTAGTCTAAAGAAAGTCCATGGGGGATTTAAAAATGCAGGCTGCTTGCCCACGTTACACAATCTCACATGAATTTCTATCTAATGTGAAATTTTGTAATGTGTACAGGCACCCTTTTGCACCCAATACTGAGTGTTAACAGACATCATGAGGACGTCTGTCACACCTGGGGGAGGGGGGAGGACTTCCCCTGGCTGGATGAGCTCTGGCTGCGGAAACATAAATTCCTGCAGCCTTGCCCGGCCAGGGAGGGGGGCAGAGATCGACATGTGGCCACCCAGCCACACCTCTGTGCTGTTGCCATTGTCCTGTCCCCCTGACATGGCAGGCAGCCACGACTTGTCGCCATAGCAGCCCCCACACTGAGAGTAGCCAGAGCAAGGAACAAATGTTACCACCTGGTTCCCGCTTTGACCCAGCTGAGTGGTTGCTGGGCCCAGACTGTGAGCCCACTTTGACCCAAGCCCACAGTCCAGGCCCAGCTGCCACCCCAAGCAAGGTTTGTTCTGGGCCCATATCTGGTGGGCCCAGAACAAACATACAGGCATCATGCTGGCCAAAGAGGGCCAGACTGGGCCAGTATGATGTCTATTAACACCCATTGAAAATCAGCACATGGGCAAGCAGCCTAAGAGGCAATTTTAAACTGAATACTAAAAGACTGAATGGCTAAAATCAAATTCACATGCCTAGAGATGGTTTTGAGCCATGGTTTAAAAAGAAAATGCTCTGCATAAACGAACTCCATTTCTATCAACTGATTGTAAGAGACCATTTTTCTAGCCTGTTCCATGAGCAAACAGAAGTACCAAGCAGTGGTTACACGAGGAGCTTGTAATGGAGTTTGTCTTCAGTATTTGCCTGTTTGTCTTAAATAAATATAGTCTTCTGCAAATAGTTGTCTTCGTATGTGCACTTCCATCGCAAAGATTATCATTGCTGTGAACTTTGAAAATATGCCGGTGTCCCAGAAGACTACAAATAAGACTGTGGTGAGGTGGATGATCATTGTTATCATAGTGGTTCTACTATTTTTATTCTTGCCAATTTCTAGCTGAACTGACTTCCTTGCATTGCAAGCTTTGTATTTGCATTGAGAATATAAACATTATTTTTTATTTATTTATTTAATTTATTTATTAAATTTATACCCCGTCCCATCCTGAACCCAGCTCGGGGCGGCTTACAATAATAAAATACCATATAAAACAATCCAATACCTAAAATACCATATATAAACATTTAAAACATATAAAATAACATATGAAACAGGGCCTGGGCCATAAATTACTGGGGGTAGGGGGAATAAAAATCAACTACCCACCCCCCTCCCCAAAGGCCCGGGTGAACAACCAGGTCTTGCATCTTCACCAAAATACTAAAAGGCTTGGGGCCAGGCGGGCCTCCTCCGGCAGGGAGTTCCAGAGATGTGTCCTGGCCACCGAGAATGCCCTCTCCATTGTGGCCCCCCTGCTTAACGTGGGGGATCTCCAAGAAGGCACCCCCAACAGACCGAAGGAGTCGCTCTGGAGCGTGGAGGGTGAGGCGGTCCCTGAGGTATGAGGGGCCGAGACCGTGAAGGGCTTTGTAAATCAATACCAACACCTTGAATCTGACTCGGTACGCTATCAGAGCCAGTGCAGAGCCTGGAGCACTGGTGTTATGGGCTCCCAGTGACCTGTCCCCGAAAGGAGACGGACCGCCGCATTCTGCACTAGCTGCAGCCTCCGAACAAAACACAAGGGAAGCCCCACGTAGAGCGCGTTGCAATAGTCCAGCCTCGAGGTGACGAAGGCATGGATGAGGGAGGTCAGGTGCGGTCTGGAGATGAATGGACGCAGCCTCTTCACCAGATATAACTGTAGAAAGGCAGCCTTTGCGACTGCCTCCACCTGCCACTCTAGGTGGAGGTCCGCGTCCAGCACCACCCCCAGACTCCAAACCTGTTGAGCTATAGGAGGG
>QEPC01005900.1:2991125-3003574 GCA_003113815.1 Sphenodon punctatus
CTGTGTACTTATTAGATAATCCATTTAGTTCATAGCATTTAGAATAGTTAATAGCAGTTAGATTTAGTGTAGATAGATAGATATAATATTAGATAAAAAATTTAAATAAAAAAACCATATAAAAACAAAAAAACCAAATAAAATACCAAAAAAACTATACAAAACCCAATAAAAAACCAAAAAACCATATAAAAAACAAACAAAAAACCCCATATAAAAACATTTCCCGAATGGCCAAACCCGAAGCAAACGGCCGAACCAAATGGCTGAACCCGAACGAACCAAACGGCTGTACCGAACGCAGCTGAACCGAACGGCTGAACCCGAACCGCGATCTGTTCGCCCATCCCTATTCTATACTGCGAAAATCAAAGAGCAGACATTAACAAGACATCTGTTGCTGTTGATTCCAAAAATAACGTTAAACTGTTCATGACTCTAAAGAAGGGAAAATTCTAGATTTTATGGGTGCAAATTTACTTAACCCCATTTCAGTAAAATTGTACATCCCTAACATGTAGGACCCTGGCATCATTTTCGACCACGCTCTGTCCATGACAGCCCAGCTGTTAGACATGGTTTGGAAATGCTTTTTTCAACTATGCATTTTGCGTAAGTTACAGCTTTATGTATCCTGGGCTGACCTTGCCACAGTGACCCTGGTGACTATGAGACTTGACTTTTGCAACTCCCTTTTCTAAAGGTTGCCAGCACTGCTTACCCATCACTTGCAGCTTGTTCAGAATGTGGCAGCGTGGCTGTTTACTGGTTTAGGTAGCCGTGATCATATTACGCCTGCCGTGCGTTCTCTGCATTGGCTGCCTGTGGAACCATGGATTGAGTTTAAGACTGTGGGTGATTTTAGACATGCCGGCTGGCGGGCTTGACACGGCGCGGGATCAAATCTTCATCCCCCTCTGGAATCAGATTGGCCGGTCAACAGACGTGCCGGCTGATTCCGGAGGGGGATCAGGGGAGGGGGCAGGGCCAAGCAGCGCGACGAGCGGCCGCACAGCCCTACCCCCCCCCATGCTCCCCCGGCCACCTGCCCTCCAGGAGATGGGCAGGCGCAGTGGCTAATCTGGCCACTGCGCCCGATACATCCCGGGGTCTGAGCCACGGCCCGGAATCAGAAGTGGTAACAGACGTTACCATCCTCTGATTCCAAGCCGTGGGGCAGTAACAGACATTATGATACTATGTTCAACCACAGTGAATCCCACCGTGGCGGCTGCAGTACCATAATGTCTGTTGGGCCCAAAAGAGATTCCCGCCGGGTGTTCACCCCCAGCAGGAATCCCTTTGACCACACTTCCAGAGCTCCGGCCACCCGGAGGGCCGGAAGCATGGTCAAAGAGATTCCCGCCGGGGGTGAACATCTGGTGGGCATCTCTTTTGGGCCCAACAGATGTTACGGTACCACGGCCACCACGGGGGGTTCACCGTGGTTGACTGTGGTATTGTACTGTCTGAAATTATCCTGTGCTTCTGTTTTTTAGGGCCCTGAATGGTTTAGGCCCTGGTTATATTCGAGACCTACTTCTGGAACCTTACACTTGGCATTTTCACACAAGACACTCTCTACCCACTACCCACCCACTATACATTTTACAGGGTACCCATAGGGCAAGACTGCAGCCCTGCAACATGTATAGTGGGTGGGTAGTGGGTGGAGAGTGTCTTGTGTGAAGATGCCTACTGATGGTTATCGGTGTTCCGGAACCACCCAGTGTTTGGGGGTTCCACCATTGCATCTGAAGTTGGCAGGCAATCAGGCCTTTGCTGTGGCGGGCCTCTTGGTGTGGAGCTTGCTCCCTCTAGATGGTTGTCTCTGTTCCTTCCTTCTTACTGTTAAAAAGCACCTGAAAACATATTTATTTCCAAGGTGTTTTTAGGGTCCACTGATCGTACCCTTAATGTACTTTGCTCTCCCTTTTTGTCTGCCCCATTTTAAATTTGTTAATAATTCTTTAAATAATTTTAAATAGTTTTATATTGTTTAAAATTATTTATACTTTTAAAAAACTTTTTGTGAAGCACTTTGAGTGCCATGTAAGGCTGGGGGTGGTGGTAGTATATAAATAAAATTGTTATTGTTGTTGTTGTTGTTATTATTTATTGCATGCTTACATCCATCCCTGTACAGCACAACACTGACACACCATGCATGGCCTGATATAAGATTCTGTAACAGAGGACTGACAGGACAGGTAGGCAATCACTCTTGTGGAGAAAATTGGTTTTCTGTGCAGTTTTCTGCTCCTTCGAGCCTCCTGTGCCAAATTTGTTCTTTAATGTGTTTGTTTGTTGTTCTGACATATTAAGGACATTCCTAGCCAAACATCATTGTTAAGCTAGAGCTAAGGTTGACCTCAGTTAGCATTATTATCTTTGGAAATGACATGAGAGGGAACTTTAGACTTTGGGGTGTGTGTGTGTGTCAAATGTGGCCAATGGCTAGTTTTTAATGTGACCCTTTTCCAGTTCCTGATCTAGCCCCTAGATCCAGTTCTTGCCCTCAAGCACCGAAAAAACGAGTTCAGGGTAAGGGATTTATTTATTTATTTTATTTTTAAAGTTTTATAGCCTGCACATCCTGCCACAGGCAGCTCTGGGCGGCTTACAATCAAATCAACAATAAAAACAATAGACTTAAAACACTCATAATAGGGAGGATTAAAATATCCCTCACCACCCACCACCCTAACTCACTGAGCTGTGAAATCCAGCTTTGTCAATCATCCTTGTAAATGTGCATAAAAGCTTCAATCACACACCTCTTGGCATTCCCACGTGATCAAAGATGTGTCACATCCCCTCTCCCGACCTTTTAAGGACATGTTCCTGCAGGTGTGAAAGCAGCATAATTTTCAAAGTGGCCCCTGGGAGGGAAAAGGTCCTCCACCCTTGCCTTAAGAAGACTGTTTAATTACAAAGTAAACAAAATCACAATGTTGGGATTTGTGATCAAAGTTAAAGTTCAATACACCAAGAGAAAATTAAAAAAAATTCAATGGAAAGGAAGAGCAATATTAAAATCACTCATGCAACTCTTGTCTGGCTTCTTTATCCTACCAGCTCTACACCCTAGTGTTGCACCAAGCCTACAAGATGGGGATATTTTAGGAAGGAGTGAATACTGTTGATTAAGATTTTTTTTAAAAAAATAAAAAGAACAACTCTTATATCCACCAACTCCACCTTTTGTAGCTTGCCCATGGCATCAAGGAATTCATCAGACATGAGTTTGCTTTGTGTATACATTTTTTTGAACGCCTCAGCATCCTATGCCTCTATCTCCACATCATTTTAGCTACTTTAATTTCCTGGGTAGGATGCTTTTAGGAGGTTTGTACTCTCCCAAAACACGAGCTATTGTATAAATTTTCAAAAATAAATGGCCTCCCATCATCTTAAAATTAGGTCCCTTTACCTTGTCTCAAACTGAGATACCCCAAACTGACCACTTTAGAAAATGGCAGTGAAAAGTATCACCACCACAACACTTCTCAATGTTGTGAGCTGATGATATACTGATAATGTTAATTGTTTGAAGAATTTCCTTCATACGGCTTTCAGTTATTTGAGTAATGATGTATGAGTAGAGTTATGGACCATTTTTTCTGAGTTTCTTTTGTATAGGTGTAATCTTATCTTCAGACTTCTGAGCTTATAAAGGTTTGTCGCTGTACCCCAGAAGTAGACAAGGAAACAAAGTTGGGGTTTAAAGTCTGCACTCTATTCTTAATCATCATTGACATTTCTCACAAACATTGGGGGTCCAGTGGATCATAACAATACCACCATGACCAGAAGGGGGCTCTGATGTATCCTCAGGCGCTGTTCTTGCTTGCTAACTACAATCTAACTTCACCCCTGCACCACAGTATGGTTATGGGTGGTGATAAACTGTCCCATTAGGAACATTGTGGCATGGTAAGTATTAAGCTCCTGAGTCTCCATGACCATCTGTTCCTGTCCTTCAGAGTTCCTTGTGCCAAACCTCCCATGGGGGGATGTAGCTCTACCTTGCCATGGCCTGCCCTTGGTGTGGAACCCAGTTCCCATCTCAAATGAGACGTCACCCCTAGCCTTATTTAATACTAAGACCAGACCTTAACACTAACTTCCACTGGACCTCCACCACTCAAAGCTGTCAGCTTCATGCTTGACTTGCCTTTGGTCAATCCCAATAAAATTAACTATTGAGAACCTCCACTTATTTCCTTTTTAAGGCTGACAAATACAACTCAACCCCTGCATTGGACAAATGCACACCATCCTTCCAACTCAGGGCTCTAATGAAGAATATTGTCATGGACAATACACATGCCCCCAGAGACTTCAATCATGATGGCCGCTTCTCCATTAACCTTTTTCCTAGCCCTGTCCACTTTTCCTGCATAGACTGCATCACACCATACAATGGGACTGTATGAACACCATGCCTGAAAATAACTGGCAAGCTGTCAAAAGATCTCTTTACTTTTAAAATTAAACATATGCCTTCATCCCTAGGTAGGTTATTCTCTCCTTAGTATAGCATGATTATGTCTGTCCATGGAGCATCCATAGCTGAGTGGAGCAATGATAACAGCTGCTCCCAATGCATGTTGCATCTCGCCTTCCACATTACTTCATCCACTTCGCCCAGGCTCAGCTGAGATCCCCAGTGGGACTTTGAGGCATACTTAGCTGCCCAGTGCATGACGCTATGCCCAATATCAAAATAATTTTGCGGGCCCTCCTATGCACCCGACCTGTAGATAGAAAAACAACCACAGAAGAATTAAAAACCTAAACACTCAGGGTTTCCAATGCCCTACTCCCCCTTTTTCCCTCTGACATTCCAAATGCGGATGCCACACTTGCCGCTCTAATGGGGAATGAGTGGGACCCATACCTCCCAACAGGAATTTGCAAATACTGGAGGAATTCCCAAAACACCACCATAAATTGGTACTTTGTTAGATTCTCTTCATCGCTATGCCTGAAGAAAAATCTCATGGAAGGGGGTGGGAGGGCGGATGCTCAGATACCGCTTGACAGCCTGTCCTGGACATATATCCAGATTCCCCACCTTATTAAGGGTTACAACCTGGCCCTTTCCTTTTTGATATGTTTTAGAAAACCGCAAACAGATTGACAAGTTATGCCGACTATAAGATGCTGATTACAAGAGCACACCTAGACATATCCTTGCAATATTCAGGAATGATATTGCCAATTCAGAAAGCCCCAAAGAAGGCTACCTTGAATGCTGCGTCAAAAAGGATGGCCTATTTTGAATGAAAATGCACCTGCTACAGCACACCAGAAATCCAGTGTAATAACACTGAGGTAATTGAGGCCCCATCATTCACCTCCCTCCCTTGCTCACATGTCCAGCTCTCCACTAGCCTTTTTATAAAAAATCTCCAATCAAGGTTGGGATAGCCTGCTAAACCGGACATGTAGGATAAGGCTGATAGCTTACCAGCGATAGTGGCCACTGCCAACCCACGTCTTCTAAGCCCTTATTCAAAACGCAATATGTGTGATTTGGGAATGGGAAAGCCTGTAGTTAAACCACTCTGTTCCCAGAATGCCTGAGATTTCCTAAAGGCATGGTCATAAGATACACTGGTTCATGCCGCTATGGATTCCTGCAATGGGTTAAAAAGATCTAAGATCCAAGGTTCCAGATGTCACTTGGCATTCTCTCCCATGATTCCCTGGTCCCAGGTGTCAACTGTTGGAGCCACTCCATCTGGAATCAAGAGAGGTCATCGGATATGCTGTTGTTAGTGCTGGGCTTGTGCCTAGCTGTAAACAAGATGTTTCCCTGCAGACACTGATACACAAAAGCCAATCCTATTACTCTCGGTGACCTGGACGATAGGGAATTAATAACGTGAATAAACATTTGGTTGTCATACCAAAATTTCACAGACCAATCATCAAATTCTTCTGCTCACAGGTGACAACTGACCCCATTAAATTGAGCAAGAAAGAATGCACATGTTTTAAGGTCCTCTCTCATGTGGGCATGGCATACAGCCTAGACAAAAAAGCAAGTTCTGGCGCAATTACATGACAAGAAAATTCAGGCTGCCCATCAGCGACTGGAGTTTTACTGCACGGTCACCTTCTTCTTCACCAAGAATTTCCTCACTTCATCCCCAAGAGCTAGAAGTTTTTCTCTGGGAAGGCAGGACAAAGACTGCTCCATGGTTGTAGGGTTTTCTCAGGAACAAGCAGGACTCTTAGCTGTGATGCTACGTCATGGAAAACCTGCAGTAACATCACACTTTCCTGTGTGCCTGACCTTCCTGCAAGCAGGAAACCATCCAGATAACATGTGATGTACTGTGACCCCACCCAATGGTAGACCACCCATTCCTGCAGTGTGCTGGACTTTTCAAAAGCACTGCAAGATATGGAGGAACTCTGGCTACGGTACTGAGATGGCGTTGGTGGCCTTGGTGGATGATCTCCACCGGCAGACGGATGCAGGATGTTCAACCTTTGTGATCCTGCTAGATCTCTTGGTCGCTTTTGATACCTTTTGATACCTGCTGTTGAGATGGCTGTTGAGATGGCTGCGAGACTTGGGAGGTCTAGACGGGACTGTCCTTGGATGGTTCCACTCATTCCTCTCGGGTAGAAGCCAGCGGGTGGTACTGGGGCCTGAAACATCTAGCCCCTGGGTCTTGACCTGCAGCGTTCCGCAGGGTTCCATTCTGTCTCCACTGTTGTTCAATGTGTATATGCAGCCCCTGGGGGAGATTGTGAGAGGGTTCGGGGTGCGATGTCACCAATATGCTGATGATACTCAAATGTAACTCTAATTTTCAACTGACCCAGGTCCTGCTGTCTAATTACTCTCCCAATGTTTGGAGTTCGTGGTGGATTGGATGCGTCAGAGCAGAGTGAAGCTCAATCCTGATAAGACGGAGGTGATGGTGGTGGGAAGGGCGGGGGAGGTGCTGGCCCCCCTGATACGGGGGGTTCGCCTGCCTGTTGCTCTTCAGGTTCGGAGTCTGGGGGTGGTTTTGGATTCGGGCCTCCATCTGGATCGGCAGGTGGAGGCGGTGGCTAAAGCCGCCTTTCACCAGCTATATCTGGTATGGGGGCTTCAACCTTACCTCTCCAGGCCTGATCTGGCCACTCTCGTCCATGCCTTCATCACCTCGAGGCTAGACTACTGCAACGCGCTCTACGTGGGGCTTCCCTTGTTTCTGGTTCGGCGGCTGCAGCTAGTGCAGAATGCGGCAGCCCATCTCCTGATAGGGACGGGGTGGTGTGAGCACATAATACCAGTGCTCCGCGCTCTGCACTGGCTGCCAATAGCGTACCGAGCCAGATTCAAGGTGTTAGTATTGATTTACAAAGCCCTGCATGGTCTGGGCCCCTCATATCTCGGGGACCACCTCACACTCCGTGCCTCAGAGTGATCCCTTTGATCCACCAGGGGCGCCTTTCTGGAGGTCCCCCGTGTAAGATGGGGGGCCACAATGGTGAGAGTATTCTCGGTGGCCAGGCTGCAGTTGTGGAACTCCCTCCTGGAGGAGGCTCGCCTGGCCCCGGACCTGTTGACCTTTCGACGTATCTGTAAGACTTGGCTGTTCGCCCAGGCCTTCGGAGGGGAGGGGAGGGGGTGGGGGGGTTAATTTTTGTGGGGGGTGTTTTAAATTTGTTTAAATTATGATATTGTAGATTTTTTAAGTTTAAAAATTGTTTTATTATGCTGGAAGCTGCCCTGAGATGCCATGGGCATGGGGGGTGGCATATAAATATGAATGAATGCATATGAATGAATGAATGAAATTAATAGGCATGGCATTATCAAAATAGTAACTGCCCTGAAATTGAAAACCCAGCAGCCAAAAATCTTGATGTACCAGAGCAGTCACAAGGCAGACTTGATGTCACATTTTGCCTGGCTCTCTGCACTGTGGAGCGGCCTCTGTGGTCTGCTGGGAGCACCCTTCTTGAAGTCCCCTGTGTGGCCCAGGGGGACACTATGTAGAGGGCATTCTCGGTGGCCGCACCTAGGCTGTGGAACTCCCTCCGGTGGAGGCCTGGGTGGCCCTGGATCTCCCCTCCTTCCATCGTATGTGTAAAACCTGGCTGTTCCGCCTGGCTTTTGGTGAGGGACATGGGGTGTAGGGTGGGTGTGGGAGTGGTTAGGGAAGGGGAGAGGGTTTGTTCAGTGCTTTCCTTTTTAATTGTGTTACTTTAGCTTTTATTTTTGTTTATTGTGTTGTGAGCTGCCTGGAGCAGGAAGGGTGGGGTAAACATGTTTAAATAAATACATTAAATAACCCCCCCACAGCCCTGCACCATTTTGACTGCTGAATCAAATGATGTGTAGAGTATGGAACACAGTTCTTCTGGATTTCCTCTTTTGGGAAAGACAAATGGTGAATAAGGCGAAATTCACTTGGTGCCTTCCTGGGTACCACCCCTAATGGGGAGATGTGCAACTTCTCCATGGGGGGGACCACAAATGGACCTGCTATATGACCTTCTCTCAATTCCTTACCCAGCTTTGCACTAACAACCTGTTCCATTCCCATGACAGACTTAATATTGTTTAAAAAATGTCTTAGTTTTATACACTGGTCTGGAATCCTGAACACATCCCTGAAACCCTGGAGCACATAGTGTATGGCATCACGATCAGGGCAATCCCACAATTACAACTCCAGGGCCTCATATCACATGGGCTCCCCTCCTTGTTGCTTTCCTTTACCCCCCGCTCCTTTGCCTTTGATACAGCTACAGGCAAGGTGGGTACATGTATGACAAAATCTACAGTGGGAACGAAAACACTTATCCTTATGGTTAAATTACGTGCACTTTAGACCTCGCATCTTCATGAATGTTAGACCCCTTGTCTCTCCCTCTGTTCCCCTTCCTAAGTCTCTCCCCCAGCTCCTCTCTATTTTATTACTTTGTAAAGTGCCAGGTACACTGCTGGCGCTATATAAATGTTTGTTAATAATAATAATAATAATAATAATAAATTCATAGCAGATCCCTTCCCCTGAGTTAGCCTTCTTTGCTTCTTCCCTACCAGGGTCATTAACTGGGGCAACCCCAACTTTTGTCAGGGCATGCCTGCTATCGGATGCATTGTTCATGCATTTGAGCCATATATCCTGGACATGTATGTACAACCAAAAGCCTGGGCAAATGGAGGCCCCACCCCCCAGGATTACCTGTGTCATAAGCTCTCCTCATGATTGATTGGTAATTCACAAGCTCAGAAGCCCTCCTGGAGTAAACCTGCAAAATGAACCCCTTATCAACACCAACTAGATGGTCGTCCAGTTGGCCCAGTTTTGGTCTGCCTTGGGCCACTTGAGTTTTTCCTTTTCCTTCCCATCATCCCTTAAATTGTGGTCTGGGGTATAATAACTAAATAGGAAGGCAAATATATCCACGTACTCACCTCTCCAAATTAATTCCCTGTTCAACTGGTGCAAGTTCACTCCAATAGGGGCTGAAACCTCGGCATACCCACCAGCAAGAGGGTGGGCCTCTGCCCACGGATTGACAGCAAGTGTTGGATGGACCTTGGGAAGGGGACCTCCACATCTGAGTAATTCTGCTGCCCTGGGGAGCCACTACTCCCCAGGGTGCATACCCCCCCCCCCCCATTAGTTGACACACCTTAGACTGGAAGAGCCTGGCACCTCCATTCTGAATTGCAATTCTCCTCATCCCATGGCCTGGATAGCTTTGCTGTGGATGTCTGAATTGGGGCGCCGTGACCCCTTCCCCCTGTCACTGTACTGAGGCCCCCCTCCAGCATAGCCTCTGGGTCACCCAGACCCCAATGGAGGGCACACATTGATCCCCACTCCTCCTGCTTGTACCTGCCCAAAACCTGTATTACTAATACAGATTCTCCAGGGCTTACTGGGTTGAGTTGATGGGGGTAGTGGTACAACAGTCACTGGTGGTATTGCAGGTTGCTGAGGCCTGGCCACCAGGCTCCGGACCATGCTCTCAAACACCATCATCCTCCACAAAAAATCCTACAAACTGCCCAGTGGGGTGCCATCCTCCCTCCTGGTGTGTGTGTGTCTCAGTCTTCTCTCGGGCCAGCTGGAGGCATGAGTTCATCCTTGAAATGATTATAAGGCACATACTGCCACACACCCCGCCTGTGGGGGCCCGTAGCTACCTCCTGTTTCTCTACAACTGCATTAGGTTTCTGCCCAGGATCAATCTGCAGAACTGAAAGGGGCATGATCACCTTCCCTCACCTGTAGGAAGGGCCTGGCGGAGTCTCATTCGGGGCCAGCTGCCTGACCAATGCTTCACACCCTAACTGCCATCCATTGTTGTAGGGAATACAGAATAGCCTCTACACTCTCCCCACTAGACTGTGAGAGGGAAGGGTTGGGTTGCTGGTCCCCCCTTCTTACCCTTCTCCCCATTTTTAGTGAGGGCCTTCCCCTTCTTGGGTCCTTTAAACATTCTGTCCTAAAAACCTCTTGCTCCTCAAAGAGCACCTGTTTGGGCAAGGGGGGGGCTTCCACCCTATAGGGAGTATGAACCCTCAAGCCTCCTGTTCCCAAACCCCACACCGCATGAGGGTTGAGGAGAATGAAAGGGGGAAGGATAGGCTTACCAGGCCTGTGTCCTCAGGTGCTCGTCTCTGCTGCAGCTAGGTATAAGACCCAGAACACTGAGGCCTCCTTGTCCCTCGCACCCATGCCATGCGATGGGGAGAGTAAGGTTAGCCCTACTGCACTGGTGACGCAGGCAGCGGGCCTGCTTCCCCATCGCTCTGGAGGTTCTTCCTCACTGGCACCCTGCTTTGTGATGCTGCTGTTGCTGCTGCCTCTGATAAAAGCAGCTGCTTTCTTTCAGAAGCCTGGGCATGAACTGAGTCCAGACCCATGCTTCCAAGATGGTACATCCAGAGTCACACAATGCGAGACTTGGCCTTTGCACGGCAACCCCAGCCGCCACCGCTTGTCTCACAGTGAGACCCCACTGCAGCATCAGCTGGTTCTCTTCAGCCTCTCTCCCTTCATCTTTGCCTCCTTCCTGTGAAAGGACAAATGTTCCTTGCACCCTAGCACTTGGGCTTCATGCAAGGAGGATTTTGTTTTGTTTAAATAGCTATGTGGTTTTAAAGTCATGTTTCCAAAAGGTTTGTGGTGCATCTGGTCAACTTTAATTCCAGCTTAATACATTTTTTGCCTGGAAACTGTATTAACAGCAGAGACACTTGACCACTATTTGAAATCAGAAAGAAAAATTCCAGGTTAATCTGCCATTCATACATAAAAACTCGTGAGATGAAGAGGACTCCTGAAGCATCGTGATTTAATGGTTGTTCACTAGCGAAATTGATTTGATTTAAGATGCACTAGGAAATGGTACGTGCGAGAACATCTGAGTGATGATTTTATCATGCATACTCAAATGTCTGAGATATTTTGATGCATATGCTGTTTATCTATGCATATACATCATCCACATAACACTGCCCATGAGAGATAAGGACATTTGATTCTATGCAAAAATTATCAGTGTTTTGTACTAAAGTTATATTAGGTAGAGTTGGCATTTTCAAAATCAGATATAACAGGAGACTTTCCTTAAGGAGGAAATCTATCAGTCTGCTCTACTAGTGAAAAGATTGCCCTTTCTTGAATTTTCACTAAATACTGTTCATTTAAAAAGTAATTCAAATGGCTATGGAAGTTAAGATTCATCTTAGAGATTTTTCAAGATTTATTCTGATCGATGTTCTCCTCTGCACAGTAAAAGAGTGAGAAGAAGTATGAGCTATTTGTATTCAATCATATTTCAATAAAATGCAGATAAACAAAATATTCTTCTCAATTTTGGTGAAAAAGAAAACTCCAGTGAGTTATATCATCATTACACAGTTTTAAAAGCTTCTTCTAGGAGGTTCCTTGCTAAATTAAACAAAATGTCAGAAGCTGTAGGAAAATAAAAACCAACATCCTTGGATACCTCAGTGTTATCTTTCCATGACCTTATTAGATAATAATAAAGTTTATTGTTTAGCCAAAGCCATAACAAAAAACAAAACAGAGAGTAAACAGTCCAAAACAAATAGGCCACTTATCAGAGGATGAAATTTGCGAAGCATAAAAGAACAGTTGACTACAAAACAAAAACCCTCAGATCACCCCCAGACCGGGTCCCTTCCGTATTCACAGATCTCTAAATAGTCAAATGTTTAGGAGGGTGCCAGAATAAACTGTCTGATCTGGGTAACCGCCCAGCAGTAGTTAGCCACCGCCCTGGACAGTTCGGAGTTAGTAGGATTAAAAAGTCTCCGGGTGTCGCTCATGGAGAATCCTCCCAGATACTTATGTCTGGGGCCATCAAACAGGGGGCAACGAAAAAGGATGTGACCGGGAGTGTCCATCTCGCCCAGGGAGCATAAGGGGCACAACCACTGATCCCGC
>QEPC01005900.1:3021043-3031689 GCA_003113815.1 Sphenodon punctatus
TCTGTTGTGAAATGCACAACTGCCCCACCTGCCCTGGCCAGTTGCTCCCTCATCCGCTCCCTGGCTGCCTGGTACAGGGCGGGCACCACCTGCCTGCTGAAGGTGGTGCGTGAGGGAAGCTGGTACTGCAGTGCCAGCAGTGGCAACAATAAGCAGAATCCCTGGTCCTCAATGATGCTAAAGGGCTGATCATGTAGGGCAATCATCTCACCCACCTGCCTGGTGATCTTGATTGCTGCTGGATGATGCACTCCGACACGCTGCAACTGCCCAAACCCCAGATTCTCCATTGTGGCCTGACACTGCTGCTGACAAGGGGTTCAAGATGGGACCTGCTGCTGTCCCTCCTTCCCCTTGCCATGAGCAGAGGAGGAAGGTCTGATGCTGCTTGTGCTTGCTGGAGCAGGGAACCCACTCCTGTCCACACTGTCAGATGTATGTTGCACCAGCAAAGCCCTATGCCAGGTCCTCAGGTGGGAAATCATGCCATTGTTACCTAAATCCCTCCTCTTATTCCCATGGCACACTATCTGCCCACAGTGAAGGCAGGCTCCCCTGGGGTGACTGCCTGAACCCTTCATGCCACTTTTGGGGGCAGCTGCCTTTGTCCCCAAAGGAGGAGCATCAAGAGTCTCCTCCTGCTCCCCCTCACTCCCCTCATTGCTGCCCAGCTCCATGGCACCACCCATACTGAAGATGCTGCTGCTACCAGTTTGCAGCATGGGAAGAGAGGATGCCCTGCTGCTACTTGGTGAAGCAAGGTAGGAGAATAACAAGTCTGGGCTGCTGCTGCAAAGGTGGGGAAGGATGCCCTCAAATACTACCTCCCCCAAATCCTTCAAATCCCTGAGGGGTGTGACAGAGGGAGAAGCCTGCCCAGGAGAGGCGGGTGCCCCTGCACCACTCCCAGCAACAGCACCCACATCACCATAATTGCTGCTCCCCGTGCCATCATTGCTGCAACTCCCCATATCTACTGCTGCCCCCAGTGAAAAATCACTGCTGGTGCTTCAGGAGGGGTGTGTGTGTAGTGCTGCTGCTGCACGCACTCTCCTTGCCCGTGGTTGCCTCCTCCAGTGCCACTGCTACTAGTGGAAGGTTGGAGATCCTGCCTTTCACAGATGCCACTTCCGAGATCTCTGCTGCTGCACGTTCCCCTCATAAAACCTGCCGCCTTGAGGGAAAACAAATCAGGTCTCTTCACCTTGGGCAGTGGGCTTCTACCAGAGGCAGTGGGCTTGCCAGCTCCCCCAAGCGCATGTCCATGCCCATGGCCTCTACCAGGGTCACCTGCCCCTAGCGGAACTACTAGTCCTTGACTTTATCATTGTACACACAAGTGCACACAGTCAAAATATATATACTGTATGTGATAGATATATATATATCCTAACCTAAACCTAACCTATATTTATACAATATGCCTATACTATAATCCTAATATAGATAATAACACAGATTAGCCTAAATAGTTATATAATATCTAATCTCTCTCTCTATGTACACAACTAATATCTATCTAAATCTAAGGGGGAAAGGAAAACTATCGATTTTCTAATCAAATTATCTATATAACTATTCTAATCTAATCTATATGTCTATAATATATATCTATATCTAATCTGTACTACCTATCTATATATAATGTACAGGGAGGAGAAGGGCAGGGAAAGGTTTAAGGTAAAATGTAGGGTATGAGGAAGGAAAGGTATTAGTAATACAATGAAGGCTAGGGAGGGTTTTTGGGTGCAAGCACCACAGTTCTGTAAAACGCAACCTGACAAGCAGAGCTCTCACAGAACAGAGAAAAAAAGCCCAGCCCTGTGTTTCCCCTATCCTCCCTTTTTGGTTTGTGTCTGGTGGGTGTGGCAAAAAGCCTTTTGCCCCTGCCTTTGCCTCTAGAGGGACCCTATCAGGACAGCATTGCATTCCTGATTAGGGTGGGACCTGCCCTCCTTTCTCTTGTGAGCACATGCAACCTAGCCACATTCCTAACAACATTCCTGAACTGAGTGACCGGTTTGCCACCACATGGTGAGGCAGAGACCTCCCTGCCTTGGACGGGGTCATACACCAGGTGACCTCTCACGGACCAATCTCAGCAGAGGGGGATACGACCACATGGTGGGGCAGAGACCTCCCTGCCTTGGACTGGGTCATAGACCAGGTGACCTCCCACAGACCAGTCTCAGCAGAGGAGGATAGGACCTTAAAAGGAACAGACCGCCCCTTTTTTGCTCTCTTGCCTCTTCCTGTATCCTCTGACATCTACAAGATCCGGGTTTCTGCCAGATCGGAACTAAGGACTGAGCCCCATGCAAGTTATCTCTACATGGAGTTATATGCAACCAGATTGCCTGCCTGAACCAGTACAGTTTAGGGAATTGCAAATTTAAAAAGGGTCCTCGTACCCTTCAAACTGGACTCTGGGGATTGCTCAATGACTTATCTTACTTTTATTNTGCCTCCTGGAAGTGGGGAGAACACCAGATAAAGGGGACTAGGGTGCCTTGGGAAGCTGTGGGCTTATAAACTTCTGGGGTTCACGTATCCTGGGTTGTGTGGATCCCCTCTGATTTCTGGAACCCAGGTGGTGACAGCAAAAACTAGGTTTTTCTGGGGTTTGCCAGCTGTGGGGACCCCAGGTTAGAGATTTGGATGAACACAGTGAGGGGGGTGGCTCAGCTGTATAGCGTCTCCTTGCTGCATTTCTCCACAGTGGGTGTCCACTGAATTGGTGGAATTGCTGCTGAAGACCCTATTATTTGAGAAGAAAAGCAGGCCCAGGACAGGAACTCTCATAGAGAGGGGAAAGTGATGTAGAGGAGGTGATCCAGGTTTCTGTAAGAGCAAGGAGTTGAAAGGGGCGAGAGAGGAAGAGATCGTGGATGAAGGGAGCTTTAGTGATAACAGCAAGAGAAATATTGGAGTGGTCTGAGAGATACGAAGAGAAACAGTTGAGAAGGGAGTTCCAGAACCCAAGGGAGTGTTGTTACCACACACCAATATTTCATGTAGCTGCTCAAATTTGATAAAATTTTGCTTATGCTTGTGGGAGCAAGTTAGTTAAGACAATACTTATCTGTTTGCATTACATGTTTTATGCTGTGTTGAAGATGTAATCATAAACACCTTATTTATCGCATAAGACCCTCCTGCCCAGGTAAATTGGTCTATGTAGGTGGACTTGTAGTGCCAATGGAGCTCTGCGGCATGAGAGTAGGTCTCCAAATTGAACGACAATCATTGCCGGATCAGGATCAAAGTGTCTCCTGCCTTCCTCAGGAACCTTTGGGAAGGGCAAAGACAGGATGACATATCCCCTAGCATGATGTTAAATATAAGCATGTGGCTTGAGGGTTTAAAGCCACATTGTTGAATCCTTTTGTTTTGAATACTTTTAAGGTTAAACAAATTGGCAAAGCAATAATAATAATTAATAAAGGAATAAAAATTACAGAAGATGAATTATCTTCTGTTTAGTGCAACATTTTAGGAATATTTAAACACATGCCATTGGTGCAGCAGGGACTATATTGATTTATCTACTTACGAACTGAAAATTGGATGCTGTCAATCTAATGGGACCTGTTTCAGTGCTTGATTTGAAGGCCACACTGGGCTTTCTTTATTGCATGGCTGCTTGATACAATAGACTGTAATGTGTCCTTGAGGTCTCTTATGGGTTATCTCGTTAAAGCCTGTGGGTTTTGCATATTATTCTCAATGTGCATTCAGAGCATCTGCCATAATGATTCCCTTGAAACTGTTATGGTGTATGCTATAAAAAAATATTTATTAATAACAGTAAGCTTTGTTCATTGTGACGTTAGCTTTTTCTATAAATATAGGATTGTGATGAGGGGAGTATGCTTGGAAACCTCTTAAATAGACACAATAAAGCTGTTGTTCAAGAAGAAGATACAAAAAACTGAAATAGAAGTGATAACTGTTTGTGCTCTGGGCTGTGTATAACTTGTTGCCCTTGGAAACTGAAGTCACAAATAGAGAGATAATACTTGGAAAGTGTGTGATTTTACTCATGACTTATCAGGGCTCAGCTGTATGTAGAACTATGCAGGGACACATGGATATATTGGATGTTTTTAAATGAGCAAGGTGATGGAGCAGTGGGGGGGCATGCCCATGGCTGCTGAGTGGCACTGCCACAGAACACCCACTCAGGTGGAGTGCGTGGGGAGGGATTTAACCAGGTGGCTTCCAGCATGGCTACTACAGCAGCCATGGTGGCAAGTCACCATACACACACCATCGGTCACAGACCATGGGGGAGGGGGAAGCACACTGGGCTGGTCTTTAAAACTGACATGTCCCCGGCATGAACGCTGGGGAACCAGACAGTTCTTGTGACTTGCAGAGGCCCTTTCCCCAGCCCACAGTGCCTATGAGAGGAGGACCGGTCTATTGGTGTGACTAGCTGCTCCAATTCATACAGGTGGGGGCTTAGTGACCGCTTATTTTCACAGACCTATTTGGCTTGCCTCACAGAGAGCACTCTGGATTTCTCAGCAGGAGAAAACCAAGAGCCACAGGTTTAAAATCCTGCTTGTCTAAAAAGGCCAAGACTTTTTAGACTAGCAGGATTTTAAACCTGTGGCTCTTGGACACCTGAGGCTTTAGACGCTCTTCCATGAACTGGAAGTTGCCCGGGCACTATTAGAAACAGCGGTGCCAGGCAACTCCTGGGTGTTTTTAGATGCAGCATAGTAATACCTTGATAATCGAGGTCTGTATTATGCTGCGTCTCAAAACATTGCTGTTTCTAATGGTGCCCAGGTGACTTCCAGTTCATGGAGGAGTGTCTAAAGCTCCCCCCGCACATGTTTCCAAGAGCTGTGGGTTTAAAATCCCGCTTGTCTAAAAAGGCCCTGTGAGTGGCTATGAGTGGGTGCTTTGTGGCTCATGGGAGCACACATCCCCTTGCTCCACCTTCAGACAGGTGGTTAGAACTGTGGCTCTTGGGTGGCCATGCGGGGTAGCATCTCATTTAAAAACACCCATTGAGTCTTCTTTTCTTTGCATCCTATGTCAGGGCAGAATAGGCACATGACTTCCTCCTAACTATGCTCAGAGCATTATTAAACTAAAAGGGGATGGCAAGGAGTGACTCTTAGTTGTCTGCTCCTATCGCTGAGACAACACAGGTCCTCCTGGTATATGGGAGACATGAGGCGGTTGAAGCGGGAGGATAGGCAGTTAGAGTGAATGAGTGCCAAAGTAAGCTGATTGCATCATAGAGCTTTTTTGAAGGACTTCAATGTGGTTGTAGTGGTGATGAAGCTTTCTTCTCCACTACCATAGAATCTGCAAAGTGCTGTTGCCCAGTGGAACTGTGGTCAATACGGATTGTCTAACCGGAAGCAAGGACCCTCTGTTTCCTGCTGTGATGAGGTTACCACCTACTTTGCATACAAAATCACTTGTATTTGGCATGACTTGGGAAGCACCATTTCCCACATTTTCTTAGGGTTTAGAAATATTGACTGTTACATGTTGTTACAAATGCTTTAATTTCATATTAAAATGATCACCAGTTACAATCTTTTCTTATTTTCAGCAGCCCTCATTGCTACGAGAAATATCTCAGATAATTTTTAGGTGTCCTTATTATGCAATACATTTCACACTATAGTAATCTTTGTGGTTTTCTGTTTACTGACTGAAGTGCTAAGAAAATATTGTGAACCAAAGAGGTGTATCCTGTATTGCTACTATTTTTTGTTGAATAAAACCAAATTTTAAAAAAAGAAAGTCATGCTCAGGGCCAGTTGTCTGTGGTGGGAAATAGCTTTTCACTAATCCCTATGCTTTTCTTTATGCTGAGAAATTTTTCACATGTAGTTTTGCTATTAAATTGGCTTGTATTGCTTTTATCTGAAACTGACCAGCATAGATAGTTTATCTTAGCTCCAGATTAATCTATTACTGTGTGCTGAAGCATTTAAGGACTCACAAGACCGTATGGGTTTATAAGCTGAATGGAGTTATTCGAGCACAAATAATAGTGAATGTCAATAAATCTTCATTCAGCAGCCTGTCTCTTTAGCAGTTTCTAAGTTAGCTGCAGTGCAGAGTTGATGGAAGCCATTTGGGAGTACAATAAAAGTATTTTGCCCCTGTGGTTTTTATGATTCTGGTATTTGCTCTTTTATTATGTTGTCCGAGGTGGTCCTTCAATTTTATGAGCTGAAGTACATTGTTCTCACTATGCAGGTCATAATCAGATGTGATTGCATTTATGGTGAAAGCTGCATGCCCAGATGAAATTGATAAAATATTCCCAACCAAAAGATGCATTTCATACCTTCAGAAAACTGTATTGTAAATGGCCATGAATAACGAAGGACTGATGAAATTAGATATTGTCACCAGCTGAATGAATTGGACAGGCTTTCAAAGAAATGACTCTCAGCAAGTGGAGGTGAGATACATAAAACAGGATATTTGCTAAAAGACAACTAAAGCAAATATGGTTTACAGATTGCCTGACTTCAGAGGACAAAAGTGCAGAGTTCACCTTCTAGAATTGTGTGTAATTTCTCCCCCAGATGACACATCTCACTGAAATGCCTGTGTATAAATTCAAATGTGTCACCACGGTTTCCTCTGTTTTCACCTCTTCTCCCATGCAGTCCCTCCAACTGGAAATTCTTCCCTGAATACAAACACTCTTCTTTCTCCATCCTGTCCTTCAAATCTCTCCTTAAAAAACCCACCTCTTTTGTCAGGCTTTCCCTAGCTTCTCTCTCTCTCTCTCTCTCTCTCTC
Organism: Sphenodon punctatus; assembly: GCA_003113815.1. Lineage (NCBI taxonomy): Eukaryota > Metazoa > Chordata > Lepidosauria > Sphenodontia > Sphenodontidae > Sphenodon > Sphenodon punctatus. The sequence goes on from QEPC01005900.1 coordinate 3,027,832, forward strand.
TCTCTCTCTCACACACACACACACACACACACACACACACTCTGTCCCTTTCTCCCCTCAATATGCTAACTACATGCACTTGCAACTTCTCAGTTTCTTGAAGGTGTCTCTGTTTCTCCTTCTGTTCCCCTCTCCCTTATTACCTATTCCTTATCCTTCTTAGATTGTAAATCTGCTGGTATTAATCTAATGATTGTTCAGTGTGAGCCATGTTGCTGGTGTTACAAATAATAACATCCCATCCCATTATTTGCTGCTTGGACCAATCTGCCACTGTCCCTCTGCTAGTAATGTGAGTCTGCCAATAAGGCCAGCACTGCTGTCTGCAGGAGGGAAGAACAACGTTGCTGTTTAGACCGATGGTTCCCCCCAATTTTTGCCAGCATAAACTCATTTTGAGACTTAAGTATAATCTATGATTTAGCCAGCAAAAGGTCAAAAGTAATGAGTACATTAAATATCAGTCAGGGTCATGAGCCCGCTTTGGTCCTTTTGATTCAGTCTCGGAACCTCAGCCTTAGATGCTGATCCCACCAACACACAAGCTTAACCCTTCTGCTGAAAGGCCAGTATAAAAGCTTGTGGCAGTAAAGTTAAGCATGTGAGTATAGGACTCCAGTGAAGCCCTGCAACCTGTATTTCTCATAAGTGTCCTCTAAAGATATAGGGTTGCATATATGGCAACCCTATGTGAATACTTTTTCCTGTTAAAGCTTTGAAATTAGGGATGGGATGGGATTGTAAAATCTGCTTGGGCCTGACCTAATTCTACTCCTGTTGGAGTGAGTGGGCAGAGCTAGGCCAATGCTGAGTGCTTCTGAAAATTCCACTCCAGGTTAGAATTAGTATAAAGTAGAGGTGGGACCCCAGGGAAATTACCAGCTACCGGATTTACTGGATACCGGTTTTAAAAAAACCGGATTCCCGGATTCCCGGATTAAATCGGTACCGGATTTATTCCATTGATTTCAATGGGCCACTGTCCCTATTAAAATCAATGGAATAAAAAAATTCCTCCCCCTCCCAGGCTGTGCGGGTGGAAGGGGGGACACCCCCCACCCACCCTGCCCAGCCTGGATTTAAAAAAAAAAATTCCCCTAAGTGTCTCCGCCGGCAACCCAGAGCCAGCCCAGCACCAGCGGCCGTCCCAGCAGCAGCCGGTAAGTATTAGTACCTGTACTGTATGATCCCTGGGGTGGGGTGGGGGGTTTAACACCCCCCCACCCCAGGGATCCCCCTACTTCCAAAAAGTTCCCACTGGGATCCTACCTTCCAGTTCATTGAGCTCCGGGTGGTGGCGGCGGTCCGGAGGCCTCAGCGCTGGCTGTGGCTGCCAGCTTCAGATGCTGTAGGCCTTCCGGGGAACTTCCAGGTTTCTCCCGAAGGCCTACTAGCGTCTGAAGCCGGCAGCCACAGCCGGTGCTGAGGCGGCCAGACTGCCGCCGCCACCCAGAGCTCAAGGAACTGGAAGGTAGGATCCCGGTGGGAACTTGTTGGAAGTAGGGTGATCCCTGGGGTGGGGGGGTATTAAACCCCCCACCCCACCCCAGGGATCATACAGTACAGGTACTAATGCTTACCGGCGGCTGCTGGGATGGCCACTGGTGCTGGGCTGGCTCTGGGTTGCCGGCGGAGACACTTAGGGGAATTTTTTTTTTTAAATCCAGGCTGGGCAGGGTGGCTGGGTGGTGTCCCCCCTTCCACCCGCGCAGCCTGGACTCGGGGAGGGAAACGCGGGTTTTTGGTGGGGTTTTTACATTGCGGCCATTCATTTAAATGGCCGCAATGTAAAAAAAAATCCGGTACCCGGAATCCGGTAACCGGACCGGATTACCAGGTTGAATCAGATAATGCCGGTATGCCCAGTACCGGCATTATCGGATACCGGAAAATCCAGTAGTCCCGTCCCTAGTATAAAGTGGCTCAGAACTGCAATGTTAAAGGTAGGCAGAGATCAATGAGATCTCCGTCGCGCCTTAACTGTTTGTATACAGGGCAACTGGGAATAACTGCATCAGGAGATTCTAAACTTGGCCAGTGGGTGGCACTGCTGAGGAGAGATGGCTTTGGTGTAGCACAGGAAAGTGGGGATTCTGACATATTCACCCCATCCTCAGTCTTGCTCTATGGGTGATTTCAGACCTTGTTGTCTGAAATCACCTCAGTCAACCGTGGGGTGTGTGTATGTGAATGGAGGTGAACGTCTGTTTGTGCACATCCAGATGTTCACCTCAATCAACCACCCCCCGCGGTGAACCTAACCACACTTTGTTCTCCCGCACCACAGCAGTGAACGAAGTGTGGTTAGGGGGAATCCAGAACGTGGTGAAGGAAAAGTAATGTCTGTTACCATACCTTCACCGTGTTCCAGAGTCCTGGTGGCGGGCAGCAGCAGCGGCCAAATAGGTCTCTGTGGCTGTCTGTCTCGGGGAGGGCGGGCAGCTGGGGAGTGCAGGGGGCAGGGCCGTGCGGCCGCACGCTGTGTTGTGTGGCCCCTCCCCTCCGGGATGGGGGGTTGCCCAACAGACATGACGGGCGGCAGCATTGACCCTGGGCCGTGGTTCAGTGGTCCCCACGGCCGGCGGCAAAGGGACGAACGTCTGTTGGCGCGCCCCTTCACCACGCCTGTGGTCCGAACCACCCCATGGCCCAGAGTCAATGCTGCCGCCCGTCACATCTGAAATCACCCTGTGTATCTGGCCTTTCCCAGTCTGAGAGAGTCCAGACTCACTCGACCACCAATAAGCCTGCTCCTCCATCAGCTGTTCCATTCTTCCCCACTTGTTGATATTCATGTTTCCCTCATCACGTTCCATTCCAGTCAGCTGTGGCTCAGATGATTGTTTGGGAGTATGTTCTGAGCTACCATAGGAAACTGAACAGTTTCCTATGATTGAACCTGGGTCCTGTTGTCATGGTGCTCTTTGCACCTGCAGAGGAGGAGGCTGGATTTCTTCCCTAGAAATCCTCATAAAAGCAAAAGTGCTACAAATAGATGGCTGTGAAACCAAATGGCTCCTTTTGGACATTTTCCTTTTCTCCACAATCATGCTAGCTGATTCCTTGGCATTCTTGTCAGCTGGTACTTTGCTGCACTCAACCAGCAGCTACTGAATGACAGCACAGCAGGTTACTGCTGCTTATATGCATGCTCCCCATCTGTCTTTTTCTAAATGTACCATACCCCTTGTTTAACAAAAATACCATTTGCCAAGGAGAAAAAATAGGACTAAACATTTATAATTCCCATTAAACAAGCTGTGCAGTCTATCTGACTCCCCTTCCATTCATCTGTCAAGATAAAGCTTGCAGGCTCTCAACAACAATGGACCTCCTCCTGCTTAATTTTCCCTCATAATATAAACATTTTTGCCTCCCTAGTGCTGTGTGTTAAAGGGCAAAGCACAGCTTGTGTAGGTGAGGGGAGCCTCCCACCTTCCTTCACCCAAATGATAATCCACAAGTGTGAAATAGAGATGTGGGTCATTTTCAGAAAGATGATTAAAAAAAAAGAATTAATGAATCTTGAAAAGCACATGGAGAAATCACATGTTGCTTTTTATCAGAGAAGAGAAGCCAAGAATCTTTGTGCTAGCAGTGTGTATAATAATGGTAGGTAGTCTCTATGCTCTCTCAGTCCTAGGTGTCTCTAGGGCCCATGCCTGACAATTGCAGTGTAATAAATGGGTGAAAATAGACATGACGCTAACCACCCTTTAACCACCCTTGGTGGTTATTTATGCATGTTGCAGGGCTATATTGGGTGATTTCAGACGTAACGGGGCCCATTGGCCCCGTACTGAAATCACCCTAGTCATTCCTCACCGGGGTCACCCCGTCACGCCGCAACAGACGTGC
>QEPC01005900.1:3051824-3073291 GCA_003113815.1 Sphenodon punctatus
CCACTACAGCCAAACACAGTTCTTGGCTTGTAGCTTAAGTTATGTGCCACAGGATTGAGAGATCATTATGGAATCTTCCTTGCCACTGGTCCAAAAAACTGACTGTTTAATCAGCAGCATAACTTTGTCCAGTGTGAAATACAGTTTCTTAACATAACACCTGAGAAACAAAGACCCTTCAGAGCAAAAAGAGATCTTTCAAAAGTGAGGAAGGACATTTAAGGAAATGAACCTTGTACCAGAACACTTAAGTATCTGTCTCTGTTCTAGCTCAGAAATTCTGTAGGGACAAATGAATCTGTGTTCAGTAGCTACAAATAAAGTATTCAAAGAGAAAAGATAGAATTTTTAATAATTTTCTTCTCTATACCAAGAATTAGACGAGCCTTGAGTGCAGCTGATGTGCCAGGGCCTCTTAAAAACTTGAATCTGTGGCTCATTTAGAATATCTCACTAATTCAAAGTAAAGATGCTAAAAACAAATTTTTTCCTTGTCATGTTGGTATATAGCAGCATGAACCTCCTCCTGATTAGTACTAGCACTAGCCCTTGCAAATTCCATTTACCTCAAGGGAACTTTTTCAAGTATTAAAAAGCTGGAGGATCACACTTTAAGACTAATAATGTCACAAAAACATCAAAGTAGGAAACCAAGAGTCCTGAATGCTGCTTTTGTGGCTTTTAATAAGCTAGCATTTTGGTTTGTTTAGCTAGAGTTAATGGACTACTACTTAACGTAGTTAGCAAGTCTGCATCTGCAGTAAATAGTCCAGGAAACAAACATTGTGTTTCACTCTACAATGAGATCTGGAAATGTTGAGGGTACACTGACATTTATGATAACTGTGTGTATTGGAAATCTTCTGATTCTGGTTCAGGTTCAAAGAGATGAACTAAAAAAGCTAGTATATGGTCAAAGCTTTATTTTTATTTTTATGAAAGGTTTTGAAATTCTGTTTTCAGTTCATAATATTTGTTTTTTTTTAAAAAAATTTCCACATTTCTATAAGAACCATGGAAAGTGTTAGCAAGATATAGTAAGCAACACTTCAGCAAAGTGCAAGGGCAGTATATGCGACTGCTTTTGACTTGGCGGGTTTGTGTGTAGAAAAATGATTTTGTATCTGGTTTTCTATTTCTCTCAGCAAACATAAGCAGTGCTTAACCAATATGGTATCTGTCAAACAGCTTAACCTTGGATAGGTCTCTATGCATCTCATGGATGACAGTGTCTCTTAGGTTTTTGGCCAGAATTGGCTTTTTATTGATCTAGCTACAAGTGATACTGTTAACACATAATAGAGCACCATAGTAGTTTGACCTATGCACACCCTGTTTGTTTCTGTTTTCACAGGCTTGGCAACCTAGAAGTGACAAGTTAATTGAAGATAGGTTTTGTACCTGATGAATTTCATTCGGAGCTTTGATCCTCTTGCTGATTAGTACCAGCACTAGCCCTTGCAAATCCTATTTACCTCAAGGGAACTTGAGGTTGCCCCAAACTCAGCCATTTCATAAAAAAATTAAAATGTTGTGTTTCAACAATCCAGCATGTTCCCTCACAGTCCCTTCTTAGCCCAACCACAGCTAGTGTTTCAGCAGTGTTACCGACAGGCACGGTCTACCTCAGGCATCTTCAGCATGCTTTCTCACTCATGTTTTTGTTGAGGTTGCAGTATTTCATGGTATGTCTGTAGCCTGCAACTCAGTGAGGTGAGAAGTACAACTTAAGCTGGCTTTTCAACCATGACATTCCTTCCAGACAATGGCATGCTTTGGTAAACACACTGACTTATAATGTGCTCTTCATTTCACTGAAAGGCACCCTGCAAAATCTTACAAGCCATCCTATGTTTGTATGAATAATTTCCATACGTGGTATTCTTTTCCATATGGTATTTTGAAATAATGCACTCCTAATAGGAGCGTTTGCTATTTTCTTTTATTAGCATAACTTGATTTCCTTAGTAAATGGAATCAGTCCTCTTATGTCTGCCATAGAATATGTTCTTTATACTTAGATGGTTCATTTCATTTGTGCTTAGTCTGTCACAAATCCACATTATGTCTCTGAATGCTAGATTTTGCATTTGTATATCCATGTCTGCTGAAAGATGTATAAAATCATGCACACAGACAACTTTATTTTGGCTACACAGCTGAGGCGTATCTGTGTGTATTACAGCAAATGTATGTCACAAGATAGGTAGCTCTAGATAAGAATTTGCAAATAACGCACATTGCTAGTTGACAAAAGCTTAGTGCAGTTGTCGTTTTGTACAAAGTATGCAGTCAAACCCCCAAGAGCCTGACTTTTTCTATGTTTCAGTGAGTTCTGATCTGAACATGAAAGAAATAAACAGATGTTCACTGTTGGAGCTAGCTTAGTCGGGCTCACCCAGCACGCAGCAAAAAAAACATTATTGCTAGGAAAAAAGCTTATCTTTATAATGGGTTGCACAGAATTCGCATGTGGTTGCTGATGGCACACTGGCAGGTTGGAAGAGCTAGTACATGATTGGTAGGAGGAACTTGTTCATGACTTTGGAAATAAGAGGAAAAGAGTGAAAAATAATCAATAGTTTTGGCTTTCAACATGAATGCCTGTGAAACACCAAGACAAGTTGACAAACAGTGTAATAAAAATGTGTATGAACATATGTTTGCATTTCAAATGGCTGGATAGTATAATTTGGTGGTCATATGAAGAACAGCTAATCCAGGAGTGGGCCTATAATCTACAAATAAAGCAGCAGTAATGTAGCACTATTATTTAGGATTCACCTCTTGTTTCTAGTCTGAGTTTAGAGAAGTTTTTATGATAGTGATAGTGTAAAAATATATCCAGTTTGTGGGAAGCTGGCCCGTGTAAGCTAACTCAGCACAACTGGTTTGGGCTGGTTTGGGTCAGTGAAAGGAGCCATCTTGGAGGCTGCACTGAGAATAAACTGCAGCTTGGTTTGAGTTATCTTTGAGTCTGTGTGAGTGTCTCTAATACACAGAACATCCCATGGTACCAGGAGTGAAGGAGTAACTATGGAGCATGTGAAAGCCCCACCTGAACTCTGACTCTCGGACAATGTAGAGGAAAACTGTAAGCAATTTAAACAACGTTTTCACCCTGTATCTGCTTGTTGTCACTGGAGCCAATGACAAAGACAATCAAAAAGTAGCTCTATTTCTTACAGTTGCTGGGCCTGAGGCACTAGATGTTTTCAACAGTTTGCAGCTCAGTCAGGAGGAGCAGTCTGAATACAAACTGGTCCTGCAGAAATTTGATGACTACAGCAATCCTAGAAAAAAATTAGATTTTTGAAAGCTATGTCTTCAACCAGAAGGCCCAAAGATCACTTTGCAAAGCTCTGCAAACAACAACACATGGTACACGGCACGAACAAAGAAGAGGAGGAACTCAGCACCACCAGCTCTGAGGAATTCTTCATTGGAGCCTTGGATGACATCCCTGCGCTAGATGACTGGAACATCACATTAGAAATGAATAGTACTTTTCTTAAATTTAAATTGGAGACTGGGGCTCAAGCTAATGTAATACCAGAATGTGTAATGTTATCTCTGAAAGAAAAGCCAAAGGCAATTGTGGGTAAAAAAGTGAAACTAAGAGCATACAGTGGTGGAGAATGTGTGAACAGAATGTGAGGGTTAACCAAAAAATAGAAAGTATTATATGTGTAACAGTTCTAGGAAAAATGGTTCCCATTCTTGGCCTACAGACCTGCCAAGCCCTTGGTCTAGTGAAAAATAAATCTACTCCATGCAGGGAGAGGAGACTAAATGCATAGAGAACAACATGTTTCAAGATGTGTTTCAAGGGGTTATGGAAGCTCCTATTAGAGTACAGAATAGAACTGAGAGAACCCAGTTGCCCTACAATACACACTTCCAGGAAGGTCCCCTTCATTTTAAAACAGAAATTGAAGGAAGAACTTGGTAGGATGACTTCATTAGACATCTAGAGAAAGTAGAAGAGTCCACAGACTGGGTTCACTCTTTAGTCATAGTGGGAAAAAAGATGGATCCCTTTGCTTGTGTCCCTCTAAGGAACTAAACAAATATGTTGCCCAAAAGAGAAGAAATTTTTGGGGAGATGGCTGGAGCAAAATGGTTCTCTACTTTAGATGCTTCAGCCGGATCCCATTAGAAAAATGAAGTGCTAAGTTGTGCACTTTCAGCACCCCTTTTGAGAGATACTGTTTTCTCAGACTCCCGTTCAGGTTATGTTCTGCTCCTGAAGTCTTTCATAGAACAGTACAACAAATCTTTGATGATATTTCAGATAACAAAGTTTATATAGATGACATACTAGTATGGGGACAAACAACTGAGGACATGATCAAAGATTCCAGAAAGCACTGGAGAGGGTGAGACAGGCAGGGCTTAAATTAAATAAACATGCTTCCCCCAACAAACAAAGAAGTTCAGTAATTCCTGGGAATAGTGACCTTTCTAGTGAGATATGTACCAAATCTGGCTGCCAGAACCAGCCATATGAGAGCACAGTGGACCTGGGATGCTAATCTCAGTAAGGAGTCTGAAAAACTTAAAGTGCTATTAAAAGAAGCTCCAGTCCTGTGGTACGATGATAGTAACCGGAGGTAGGGGTGTGCGAACACCCGGGGGTTTGGCCCGTTCGGGGTTCGGGCCCCCCAAAACCATTTGGGGTTCAGGGGTTTGGCCTGAACCCATTTGGGGGGGCAAACCCATTTGGCCAGGGGGTGGGGGTAGGTGGGGGACCTACTTTCCCCTCCCTCCAGGCTGTGCGGGTGGAAGGGACGCTAGAGCTCACCTCCCCCCCTACTCTGCGCAGTTTACAAATTTTTTTTTAAACCCTCCACCCCAGGGACCCACCTACCTAGTGGTTCCAGGACTCTGGCCCTGGGTCCCACGGCGGTGGTGGTGGCGGCAGCTCTGGCGCACTGCGGAGTGCTTCAGGCCTCTACTAGGCCTTCTGGGTCAGGTGACAAAGGTCTAGTAGAGGCCTGAAGCTCTCCACTGCCGCCGCTGGAGCCAGCCCCACTGCTGCCACCGGCCCCAGGGCCGGAGCCCCAGGGCCGGAGCCTGACCTACCCGGTGGTGCCAGGTGGTTCAGGCGGGGGGCCGTTTAGGTTTGGGTGGTTTGAGGGCAGACTGAACACCCCAAGTTTGGCCCAAACCCCGAACCCCTGAACCACTTTCACACATCCCTAACTGGCGGACCAAGATCTCTACAGATGCCTCTAAGGAAGGCATTGGTGCTGCACTATTACAACAGTATGGTGATCACTGGAGACCTGTGGCTTATGCCTCCTGAGCATTGTCAAACCTAGAGGTTCAATATGCTCAAATAGAGAAGGAAGCATTGGCCCTGGTTCAGGGATGCAAGAAGTTTCATGTCTTTATTTATAGAAGACCTGTGTTAGCTGAAATGGAGCCACTGGTGTCCATTGCAAAGAAGGGGCTAGCTGAGGCTCTTCCTAGATTACAGCGATTATTTTTTCAATTGCAGTTATATGATTTGCAGCTAATATATACACCAGACAAGGATCTGGTGGTGGCAAATGTACTGTCCTTTGTATTTGACAGAACTACAGTGTCAGAGGGTGTAGAGCTAGATACTGTACATGTTAATCTCATAAAGAAAACGTGTACAGTTTCTGCTGATATGTGTACTGTAATGGCCAAAGCCACAGCTGATGATGACACACTTCAGAAATGATTAAAGGTATTCGTGATAGGTGACTGGGGCACCATATTCCCAGTCCCTGCTATCACATTAAGGGATAATTGTCTGTACTAGAGGGAATTTTGTTCAAAGGGTCTTAGTTGGTTGTTCCTAAAGTGTTGGAGAAGAACATGCTGAAATGGATTCATGAAGGCCACTTAGGAATAGAAAAGTGTAAGAGAAGGACTTGGGATGTCTTATACTGGCCACAGATGAATGCTGACATTGAACAAACCATGAAGGCATGTAACATATGTCAAAAACACATGCCATTGCAAATGAAAGAACCCATGATACTCACCCAGGACACACCTGCTCCTTGGAGTAAACTGGGTATAGACTTATTTACAATTGGTGGTAAAAACTATATACTTGTTCTGGATTATTTTTCTCTCTGTCCAGAGATAGTTTTGCTGGAGGAGACCACTGCTAAGCAGGTGATATTAAATCTATTTTTGCCAGACATGGCATTGCTCACATTGTCATGTCTGACAATGGTCCACAGTTAAGTGGATATGAATTTAGACAATTTGCTGCCAATTATTGGTTTCAACATATTACATAATATATAGTCCTTGATAACCCCAATCCAATGGATTGGTAGAAAAAGGAGTAAAAATCATAAAGCATTTGCTTATGAAGGCTGCTGAGTTGGACTCCGACTCATATTTGGCCCTATTAAATTACAGAACATCCCCAAAGAAACATGGGTTGTCACCAGCTGAAATGTTATTTAACAGAAAACCGAGAACTAGAATTCCTATGTTACTGGAATCAGACATGACCGGCAGGAAGGAGGTACAGGTGCATAAGACAGAAGAAAAGGAAAAACAGAAAGCATGGTATGGTAAGGGGTCTTGGGAACATCCGCCACTGCAAAAACATGATGCTGTATGTATTTTTGATGGTAAACAGTGGTCGAGACGAGCAGTGGTGTCAAAGCAAGTGGCCCTTCGGTCCTACGAGGTAATTTCCCAGGACGGACACAAAATCAGATGAAATAGGAGGCACCTGCTATATATTCCCCAGGGAGAAGAGGTAACGGTCCACAGTGAAGTGGACTTGGAAGGAGAACTGGACAATTATAATGGTATAATAGGCCATGGGGGAGGGGGGCTCCCAGACCTGAGGAAGAACCCCTCCCTGACTTTAACAGAGATGAAGCTGTCATGATACCACGCCAATTGGCATGGCAATGCTGCCGAACGCAAAGACTAACTGAACAATGCTAAACTGATATGTTTAATTTTAATGTTAATCTTTTGGGACTAGAATAACAAAGTTCATTGTTATGTTCATTCTTATGCTTCCTGGAGGGGAAAGATATGAGGAGCTGGCCATTTAAGGCTAGCTCAGCACAACTGATTTGGGCTGGCTGGGGACACAGGCTTGAGTCAGAGAAAGGAGCCATCTTGAAGGCTGCAGTTCCTTGAGTCTGTGTGAGTCTCTCTAACACACAGAACATCACAGTTAGGTGCAATAGACCATATGGCAATACTAACAGGAAATAAGTTGATTATGAATCATATGAAAATCAATGAGAGTCCCTGAATAATTTAGAAGGGGAAGATCACTTGTGCTTTTAATAGCAGATCTTTGTACTGAAAAGCTAACCAAAATATTAGAAAACAATCCTTTTAATTCATATATATTCCATAAGCAGATTTAATTGACTTCAAAGCTTTTAGCAATTATTTTTATATTTTGCCAGTTCCTTTGCAATTTCTTCCCAACTGTTGTTGTTACAGTCTCATGAGCAACACACACTTCTATCTATGCGTATAATTTATTTCAGTAGATTTTAAATAGGAAACACATGCAGTGGCGTAGCAGAGCTGTGGTGGGCCCAGGCTCCTGTCCCAATCATGGACCCTCCTATGGGCAAAGGGCCCCCTCAGAGTCGTGAGGGAGGGAGGACCTTCAGGGCAAGGAGGCAGGGCTTCCCCATGAAGGCTCCCAGCAGGCCCTCTGGAGCAGCAACAGCAATCTTGCCAGAAAGGTGGCATACCTTGCCACACACTTAACATCTCTTTTTTGGCTGAGTCCTTTGCAAGTGTCCAAAGTATTACTGGGAGATTTTTCAGAGTAGGCGGGGTGGAGTGCTGGCTCCTCTCCCTCCCCTGACCAGTCTGAAAATGTTCTAGTGGTGCTCAGCCCACTTGCAAAGCCCCCCCTCCCCCTACAGTCTGGGGCATGGGCTCAACTAAGTTCCCCTTGCTCCATGGTAGCCATGCCCCTGAATACATGCTAAAGAGACCATTTTAAAAAACGTGTGGCATGCTTTTATGTTGCCAAGGGGTGTGCATGTCATTTTTGCTATTGATATAACAGAAACTATTTTTTCTCATTTTCGTTATCGTTATTGCAATAACGAAAATAACAAAAATAATAATAAAGTCAACAACGATAATGAAAGTCATTATTGATTTAGTAATTGCCTAGCAGCCTGGCAGGTGTTTTTGTGAGGGAAATGTGGCGAGGGGAGAAGGGAGCAGACATTTCAGAGCCAGAAACAGTGTTGAACTCTTAAACTGGGCCTGTGATGGGAGGGAAAGGACCTGATGGATGTAATTGCTGACCAATGAGCAGGGCAAGCAGGTCCCAGGCAGATGACTGGCACCCTGTGATTACTCAATGTCTCCAAGAACCAATCAGGGGAGCTCTGGGGGAGGGCACTGCAACCCTTTATACAGCAGCACTGGGCTGCTTGGCTCTGGTGTTAGCTACTGCCCTGTCAGGGTGCGTTTGCAGAATCTGCTGGTACTTGCACTAAAAATCCTCTCTCATATATCCCTACCACCTTACCTTTCCAATCCATATTCCTTACCCTTACATTTTACCTTTTCCCTTCCCCTGCCTGTCTCCCCCCTGTACACATATAGAGATAGATAGATATAGGTAGTATAGTGTAGATATATATATTAGATGATAGCTATAGAATAGAGATAGATTAGAAATAGTGGATATAACTCTGAGTTTTCCTTTTCCCTTCCCCAGTCTTTCTTCCCCTGTCCTTAATTGTATAAATGTAGATATTAGTTGTGTATATATGTAGATTAGATATTTAGATACTAGACTGTTTTATTATTTATTTTTTATTAATTTTTGCTTTTATATACCGCCCCCTCCTGCACAAGCAGCTCGGGGTGGCTAACAACATTTAAAACATATAAAATTAACCCCACAATAAAAACCCCACTGTAACCCAACCCACCTATCCCGTCTCCCTCAGAAAAGGCCCGGCGGAAAAGCCATGTCTTACACTGTCTATGAAAGGCAGGGAGGTCTACGGCCAGGCGGACCTCCAACGGGAGGGAGTTCCACAGCCACAGAGTGGCCACCGAGAGTGCCTTCTTCATGGTTGACACCTGGGAAACCCAGGGAACCTCAAGGAGGGCGCCCCCGGCCAACTGCAGAGGCCGATCCAGAGTCTGGAGGCTGAGGCAATCCTGCAGATAGTTGGGGCCCAGGCTGTTTAGGGCTTTAAGGATCAAAACCAACACCTTGACTTGGGCCCGGAAGATTATCAGCAGCCGAAGCAGAGAACGGAGCACTGGAGTAATGTGCTCGTGATAACTCATCCCCTTAAGGAGATGAGCCGCCGCATCCTGCACCAGCTGCAGTCTACGGACAGTCACCAAGGGTAGGCCCATGTAGAGTGTGTTACAGTAGTCTAATCCTGGGGTAATAAAAGCATGGATGATTGTGGCAAGGCCCATGTCTGGGACATACAGCCTAAGTCGCCCCATACGCCCATCACTCCCCCAGCTTTCCCCACATATTGGAAGATTGCATATAGGAAGTGAATTAAAGAGAAAAAGCAGGAACAGGGATACTAGGGATGTGTGAACAGTAGGGATGGGTGAATGCGGTTCGGAAGTTCGGAGTTCGGACCGAACTCGGTCTGTTCGGTTGACCGAACCGAACTTCCGAACCGAACTTGAATTTCAAACCGAACTGAACTGAATTTCCGAACTCCGTTCTGTTTGCCCATCCCTAGTGGCAACACACACCAAAAAAACCTGGTTTTGAATGGCCGAACTTGGTTCGGAAGTTCGGAATTCAACCGAACTCTGTCTGTTCGGTCGACTGAACCGACCTTTCGAACCAAACTCAAATTTCAAACCGAACGGAACGGAACCAAATTTCCAAACTCGAATTTCAAACTCAACCGAACTGAACTGAATTTCCGAACTCCATTCTGTTCGCCCATCCCTAGCAAACAGAATCGAGTTCAGAAGTTCGGTTTGGTTAAAAAATCGAGTTCGGTTCGGAAGTTCAGTTCGGTTGACCGAACTAGTTGAGTTCGGTCAAATTCTGAACTTCCAAATCAAGTTCGTACATTCAAAACTGGTGTTTTAAGCTGTTTTTGGTCTTCCGAACTGGTTCGTATTCGACCGAACAGTTCAGTCGAATTCGAGTTTGGTTCAGAAGTTCGGTTCGGTCGACCAAACTAGTCGAGTTCGGTCCGAACTCCAAACTTCCAAACCACGTTCACACATCCCTAAGGGATACTACTTATGGGAGAAGCTGAAAACAGCTGCTATAACTAAAGATTCTTCAACCTTGCTCCCCCTTACCTCTCTGTGCTAATTTCCCTCTGTACTCCAGTCCGTGAACTCTGCTCCTCCTCTGTCCCCTCTCTTGCCCTCCCCTGCTCCCCTAACTGCCTTCATCCCTTCTCCCTAACTGCCCCCCACACCTGGAACTCCCTCCCTGCCCACGTCTGCCTCATCCCCTCCCTTCGTACCTTCAAATACCTCCTCAAGACCCACCTCTTCTGCTTTTCCCTCCCTGACTCCTTGCTCCCCTCACCTAACTCCTGCTGATACCCTCCATTCAGTACAATCTGTTACCTGAGGTCTGTGTACTCATATCTTCACCACATGGACCAACCAGCCATCATTCTTGATGTAACCAAGCCAAGCACGTACACCTGGGACCTTGCATCTTCGTGAATGTTACACACCTTGTCTCTCTCTCTCTGTTCCCCTTCCTTTGTCTCCCCCTCCTGCCCACTGTCTCTCCGATTGTAAGCCCTAGGGCAGGGACCATGTCTATTCCATTACTTTGTAAAGCGCCAGGTACATTGCTGGTGCTATATAAATGCTTGCTAATAATAATAATAATAATAATTAATAATAATAATAAATAATAAAAAATAATAAATTAATAATAACTTTTTGGCAAATTGTTACTAGATCGGCTAAACAAAGAGCAGCTACACCTTGGGCACTGATCAAGGAGGCAGAGTGGGTTAAGTATTTTACAGGGATTTTCAATGCTCCTTATGATAACTGTGAAATTCCACTTGAAAATTTAGATAGTGTAATCCCTAGGGATTAAGCATTCTCTCCTGTTGTCTTCAAGGTGCATTTTTTGCAGTATATAGTAAACCAAAGAAAGGGTAAGGCACCAGGCAATGATCTGTTTCCAGCTGAAGTTTATTCAACCGTGTTGTAATTGTGGACTGAAATCCTGGCAGCTTTCTTTACTAAAAGACGTCAGCAGAAGTATCTCCCTCCTTCCTGGAATGTTAGTATTATAATTCCAATTTTCAAGAAAGGTAACATAAAAGACCTGGCGTGTTATTGTCCAATAGGTTTATTGCCAACAATAGGGTAATAGTTTGCCCAATACCTGTTGGAACAGCAGGAAGCTTGGGTTTTAGCACTTGGATTGCTGGCTGAGGAACAAGCAGGTTTCTGGGCAGGGAGGTCATTGCTAGACAACTATTACGTGCTTCTCTCCATCTTATCGATAAATATGTAAGGATCAGACGTGGGAAGCTATTTGTGGCCTTTATAGATTTCACTAAAGCTTTTGACAGCGTAGATCATGTCAAATTATGGTATAAACTAGATAAGATGGGGATAAATAGACATGTGATGGAATTATTGATTGTATCACAATTCACAGGCAGTTGTTCATTTAGATAACGTGGGTTATTACAGGTATTTCCTACCACAATGGGTGTTAGACAAGGTTGTGTTCTTGCTCCCCTGCTATTTAGTTTATTTATTAATGATTTGGTACAAGAGATTAACAATGTAAATCAGTCTCCCCCTTTAGCTGGAACAAGATCTGTTTCGGTGCTTCTATATCCAGACAATGTAATATTTATGCCACAGACCAAATGAGGGCTCCAGAGATGTATAGACCAGTTGCAGTGTTGTAAGGAAAATTGTATGAAGGTCAATGTGCGAAAGATTAAGATTGTAAATTTTGGTTGTGGGGTGAATTTACACACCTGGATTTACAATAACCTAAATCTTCTCCAGGGGAACTCCTATATCTATCTAGAAATAAAAATAACTGCTTTACTTTCTTGGGCCCAAAACAAGAGAGAATTGATTCTAAAAGGCAGAAGCTCATCAGCAGCTCTAGCGAGGTTTTATCAATCATCTAGCTGCCCTAGTATTCCAGTGGTAATAAAAGTATTTAAGGCTAAAATTATAGCTCAGTTGTTGTTTGGAGTTGAATTCTCATTTGAAGTGTATGGTAGAAAAGTGGAGGCTGTACAAAATATTTTTTTTAGGAATATTTTGGGCCTTGCGAACTCTGTCCCAGCATCTTTGTTTAGAGCTCAACTTGGATTGCCTTCAGTAGGCTCTCAAGCTAATCTAAGAGCTCTTTTGGGGAACAATTAAGGAGTCTAGAAGCTACTAGACTACCCTCTATATGTTTGACTGAACATATTCAACATCAGGGGGGAGTACCATATCAATGGTGGAAGAGAATCTCCTTTCTGTTAACTACCATTGACTTATTGCCTACCTCCTGTCAGGATATTATTTGCCCAATGAGAATAATTAAACAGAGATTATCAGATTTAGAAATCCAGAATGATCGGACTCTAAATCAGGAATCGAGAATTGTCCCATTATACCAGTTTATTAAAACAGAAGTAGGGATGGAGAGACATCTGAGTGAGATAAATCATTTTCAGCTTCACAGGGCTTTCTCTGCTGTGAGATTTCAAACATTAGATTCAGCAGTGACTGAGGGAAGGTGTGTCAATAGTCCATATGAAGATCGGTTGTGTCCCTGTTTTATCGATAAAGTAAAGGATCTGCAGCATATGTTTTTTGAGTGTCCATTATACACTGAGCTGCGACAAGAATGGTTGGCTCCTTTTTTGGAACCCAGAGTTTTCTGGACTAATTTCCAAAAGATAACATTTTGTTTGGATTCTGGTAATGCTAAGACTGATTATGCTGTAGCTGTATTTGTACTTCACATTTCTCATAGAAGGAAAATGCTTTGCAAATTTCAGCAGGTAAAGTTTTTATTTTAATTCTATGTTTTTCTAAGATTTGTTTGAATGGTGAATTACCTAATAAAAAGGTATGTATGTATGTATGCATGCATGCAAGCCACAAGAAGGGCAAGTCATAGTATGAATCTCAATTTTTCCAAGATCTTAGTGCAAGCTCTAGCGCAGGGGCCAAGTGTTGCCAGCACAAGCCCCGAGAAGGGCAAGGCCTTTGTTTTTTCTAACTTTGTGTTGCTATGATTGTGACTTGGGTCCCAGGGGTCAGGTGTTGCCAGCGCAAGCCTCAAGAAGGGCAAGGCATATCATGAATTTTGATATTCCAGGATTGTAATTTTAACCCCTATGGCTCAAGTATGATCCAGGTGCTAGTTGCTGGGCAAAATTCTTTTGATTGCCCACAGTGCAGAGGTCAAGGATTTTTAGGACTGTATTTTAGTCCCAGCAACCAAGTGTATTATTTTAAATGTTTTGTTTATGTTCAATTATGTATGTACTTGTTTGTTTGTGCAGTGGCTATGGCACAAGCTAAATGACTAAATAAAATAACTAACTATATTAGGATTATAGGATAGGTATATTTTTTATTATACATAGGTTAGGTTTATACATATATTTTAAGGGTGGCTCTAGGGCTCTGGATGCCATAGTCTAACCTATTGATTGGTAGTACCCTGACCCTGCTCAACCTTGTGGGGTATGTGTAGACCATGCACCTGAAATCCTTTGGGAACTTTTGTCCTATGGCTATTATTCTATTTGTTGTATCTTCAAACTGTAGGAATTGCTATGCTTAGTTCCCATTGTAACTTTATTACTAATTTTAATGGTGTACTATGCTATGTATTTATTATTGTTATTATTATTATTATTATTATTATTGTTTTATTTCTTGTTGTTGTATAAAATGTTTTGCAGTGGCCTACGGCCATGCTTCAATAAATGACTATGACTATAAAGTATATCTATACTAACAAGATATTGTCTGTATACCAATACAGATACCAAAAACAAAATCTTTGTTTGAAATTGGTACCGATACTGATAATGACAATGATAATGATAATGAAAAAAGACATTTTGTTATTAACAATAATGAAAACGACATGTTTTAATAATAAAAAAATGAAAAATGAAAAACAACATGGGTTCCTGGTGCACACCCGTAGTTGCCATAATGCTGCTTAATCATACAGCTAAAGAAATGGAAGAAACATTAAAAGTCATTTAGTCCATTCCCCCTGGCCCAAGGTACCTAGAATATTTATTTATTTATTTATTTACTTCGATTTCTTGGTTTCCCCTCCTACTACAGGAGCATGGGGCAGGTAATATTCCTAAAGTATAACTAAAATATCCCTTCCATGGTGCGCATGTCATTTTCATTATTACAGTAACGATAACAAAAATTGCCATTATCGTTATTACAATAAAAAAATGACTGAGAATAAAGATAACAAAAATGACAACAGAGAATACTGTTAATGAAAATGATAATGAAAACGATAATGAAAATAACAATATCAGTATCATTGTCATTATTAGTGCTGTGGCAGTTGGATTTTGGAGGGAAAATGTGGAGACGGGAGGAGGGAACAGACATCTCGGAGCCCTAAACAGGGTTGACCTCTTGAACTGTGCCTGTGTTGGGAGGGGTGAGCAGCTCAGCAGTATCTGATGAATGCATCTTTTTAATGGCATTCTTTTAAATATTTGAAAACTGGCAACATTTGTCCATTCATAAATATCCCTTCCTCTAGGCCAAAAATACTAGGGGTGGGCATTACGGATTCAGACTTATCTGTACTGTAACAGGTTGTTATGGATTAATCTCTCTGTACTGAACTGGAACTAGGGGTGTGTATGTCATTTTTGTTATTACAATAACGATAATGAAAATTGTCATTTTCATTATTGTTATTGCAAAAGTGAAAATGCCAAATAATAATAATGAAAATAGAAACAAAAATGACATTTTGTTTTTTAAATAAAGGGACAAAACTGAAAAATGTATGTCCGGCTATAACCTTTTTCTTTCTTATTTAATTCTGGTGAACTTTGGGGAGATTCTACACCCAATAAAGAACACTATGGGTGAAAACAGACATGACGCTAACCACCCTTTAACCACCCTTGGTGGTTATTTATGCATGTTTCAGGGCTGCATAGGGCACCAATACAGCCCTGCAATATGCATAAATAACCACCAAGGGTGGTTAAAGGGTGGTTAGTGTCATGTCTGTTTTCACCCAGAGTGTACCAAATTTAAAAAAGATTAGATAAAGGGAACTGATTGTAGAAGCAATTAAACATTGTGATTTTAAGAACAGCTCCATACACATTCATGGCTACAACCTCTTCATCTTCCATACAATTTGAATAAAACTAATGCATATTATGTCCCCCCCCCCCAGCTTAATACACCTGCCAATTTTCAGAAAGATTGGATGAACGGTCCTGATAGTATAAGACGTTAACTTGAAAATACATTTCCAAATGTAACATTTGTATATTCCATCCTGTTTATGAGATATTTGGCAGGAATGTATCACATACCTTCCCTGTCATCTCTGCCAAACTACAGGACAATTTTATAAAGGGACACAATTTTATAAGCAACTGAAGTTGTCCCCTTGAAGACCATTATTCAGATAAATAGCAGCACATGCAGTGGCAGTCAGAGGCAGGTACCTGGCATGACAGGGAGAAAGAGAATGTAGGAGGGAGGATGTGGAGGAACCCAAAAGTCTGAAAGACACATTGTGGACAATTACTGCATGCTTCTAGCTTTACAGGACCAATTAGTAGTGGCTCTGAGGCAGGCATAGGGGCGGTCCTCAGGCGGGCATAGAAGGGACACAACTGGGACTTTGGGGATAGTATCCCAGAAATCAGGAGACATAGTTTACACATCCAGGCTGGCCAATTATCATCAAAATCACATCCTGCAGCACTGTGATGAGGACATAAGAGAATCTCTATTTACTTACTTACTATTGGCTCTTTCCTAAACAGATGCTTCTGATTTCCCAGTAACAAGTGGGGGAGAGATGTTGGGGTGGTCACAGCACAGAATGAGGATATTTGGTTGACATTTCTGCTGGCCAATTGACATCACAAACCGATCTTATACCACAGTGACACATAAGAGAATCCCCGGCATAGGCTCCTTCTCTGCATATGCTGTTCAGGCTTATAAAATTGGAACCCTTTATCACATCTTTCTGATATTTGGCAGAGAAGGTGTGATATACAGCCCTTCCAAATTTCATGTACACTGGTTGGACTACAAAGTTGTTATAGTCAGACATACATTTATAAGTTAATTGCTTATAACACCAGGACCCTTTATCCAATCCTTCTGAAAGTTGTCAGAGATAGTAAATATGGGAAGGGGTATAAGCTTGTCAAGTGTCATCTACATTAAATGTGACGCAAAGAAGTTAAAGCTAAGAATGTATATGAAGATTTTTGAAAAATAAAAAAAATCAACTGCTTCTAAAATTGGATTCCTTTATCCAATCTTTTTGGAGTTTGGTATTTACAGCTGAAAGTTTATTTTCCATCGAAACCAATAGAAAATGAAAACAAAAGCAAAAGCGAAAATGATAATTTGATAATTATGAAAAAAATGACATATTTAAATAACAAAAATGAAAACAAAAATGACATGGGCCCCTGGTGCACACCTCTAGTAGCAACATGCCTGTTGTGGATTCAGTTTTAAATGTATATGAAAAAATGAAGAATAATTTCAAAAACCATTGTGCATGTGAAAAATAGCTCCCAGAATATTCTGCACATGTCTGCTCTTTTCCAAAATGGCAGTGGCAGTGTCGCCATCATTTTGGAAAAGGTCAACCAGTTTCTGCACATGCTCAGTGTGCATTTTGTGCATGTGCAGCCTGGCTTCCCTTTTCCAAAATGGTGGTGATGCTGCTGCTGCCATTTAGAAAAAGGGTGCACATGCGAAGAATGGTCCAGCATCCATTTTATGATTGTACAATGATTTTTAAATTATTTAATTTGTATTTTTAATTTTATTGCTTAGAACATTGATCCATAATCCAAATTCATAATTAAATCCAGAAATTGCAGATCTAAATCTGTTACGGATCTGAATCTGTAATTTCCTCCAGATTCCTACCCCTAAAACACACATTATTATTATTATTATTATTATTATTATTATTATTATTATTATTATTATTATTATTAATAATAATAATAATAATAATAATAATAATAAAAAATAAACATTTATATAGCACCAGCAGTGTACCTGGCACTAAGAAGAATGGAATTACGATCCAGAGCTCTCAAGAGATCTACCTTAGCCAAGGAAATAGCTGACACAGAAGTATGTCCAAATAATACAGCCTATTATCCTCTGACTCAAGCAATTCGCCAAAAGGAGGTGAATTATTATTATTATTATTATTATTATTATTATTAAACATTTATATAGCGCCAGCAGTGTACCTGGCACTTTACAAAGTAATAAAATAGACACGGTCCCTGCCCCTAGGGCTTACAATCTGAGAGACAGGAGCTGGGGGAGAGACTTAGGAAGGGGAACAGAGGGAGAGACAAGGGGTCTAACATTCATGAAGATGCGAGGTCTCAAGTGCACGTACTTGGCTTGGTTACGATGAGAATGACAGCAGGCAGGTCCATGTTGCAAGGATAAGGGTAAACCGATCGTAGGTATAGGAATAGTGGCTCAGCAGGATAAAGAGTCAGACAGAGCAGAGCGAAAGAGGTGAGTTTTAAGGAGAGATTTGAAGGTATGAAGGGAGGGGGCAAGGCGGATGTGGACAGGGAGGGAGTTCCAGGCATGGGGGGCAGCAAGTGAGAAGGGACGAAGGCGCTTAGGGGAGCAGGGAAGGCGTGGAAGGGTGAGAGAAGGGACAGAGGAGGAGCGAAGTGCACGGGCTGGAGTATGGAGGGCGATAAGTGCAGAGAGGTAGGGGGGAGCAAGGTTGTGAAGAGCTTTATAGGTGAAGACTAGGAGCTTGTGCAGGATTCGTTCAGGAAGGGGAAGCCAGTGAAGCGAAGAGAGGAGGGGCTGCACATGGTCGAAGCGACTGGCGAGGTAGATGACCCTGGCAGCAGAGTTTTGGACAGAGATGAGGGGAGAAAGGTGAGACCGGGGAAGGCCAGTGAGAAGGAGGTTACAGTAATCGAGGCGAGAGATGACCAGAGCATGAACAAGAGTTTTGGCAGACGAGACAGAGAGAAAAGGGCGAATCTTAGCAATGTTATGGAGGGAGAAGCGACAGGATTTAGCAACAGAGTCAATGTAGGGTTTAAAAGAAAGGGCTGAGTCAAAGATGAAGCCTAGGCTACGGGCTTGGGGGACAGGCAGGATGGTGACTCCATCAATAGTTATTGACAGTGAGGAAGGAGAGGAAGGATGAGGGGGGAAGATAAGGAGTTCAGTTTTAGCCATGTTGAGTTTGAGTTGACGTTGAGACATCCAGGTAGAGATGTCAGAGAGACAGTTGATGAGACGAGCTTGAACAGAGGGAGAGAGAGAAGGAGTAGAGAGATAGAGTTGAGTGTCATCAGCATAGAGGTGGTATTGGAAGCCATGGGAGGCAATGAGTTTGCCTAAGGATGAGGTATAGATCGAGAAGAGTAGAGGGCCAAGAACAGAGCCATGAGGAACACCAATGGAGAGGGGGAAGGAGGAGAAGTTGGAGAGAGACACATTAAAGGAGCGGTCAGAGAGGTAGGAGGAGAACCAGTTATGGACAGAGCCACGAAAGCCAAGGGAGTGAAGGGATTATAATTAAAATAGACTTTATTATTATTATTATTATTATTATTATTATTATTATTATTATTATTATTATTATTATTTATTTATTATAATATTAGTGCCAGCCATATTCCTGGCAATGAACAGTCATTGTTAATGAGAAATAGGCAGGCACAGTTTCAAGGTACAGGTGGCAGGGTAGCACCTAGCCCCATGCACCCGTAAACCTGTTTGTGGCCACCGCAGCCATCTCTTAGTTTGTCCCTGACTTCTCCCCCATTCCACTCCATTATCTCCACTCATTCAGGCTCCAGTCCACTCTCCATTGGAGTGGGAACATGCTTCCAAGCTCCCCCATCCCTTGTACTGCTCTGGACCTGTCTTTTGACCCACTTCCTATCTGCACATGTGCGGATGCGTGGGGTGGCTCTTCTGGTCCATCCCAGGCTGCCCTGCCCCCACACTTCTTGCCATTGTCATTATGCCCAAGAGCAAAAATCATGGCAATAGTGTGTGAATGCACATAGTGCACAGGGAGAAATGGTGCCACTGTGCATGAGCCCAGAGCAGCACAATGGAGGGGGAAGCACGTGGCTGCAGCATTGCACAAAGACACTGGGCATGCTCTGGGGTTGCCAGGCAGAGCTGATGAAATGTAACTTTCTCTTTGGAGCAGGGAGGGATTGGAGGAGGGACTCAGGACTCCCAAGCTGAGTTCTAATAGACAAATTCAACCAATGGGCATGACTCTTCGGTAGTGTTTCATACTGCTCCATAACTAAAGAGTATGTGGCAGAGTGGCAGCGAGTGGAGAATGGGCAGGAGCCTGGGGAGTGGGCAGGTGTAGTGGGTGGATGACAGAGTGGGAGGGAGGAATGAGTGGAGCGTAGAGTGGGAGGGAAAAAACTTTATTTAAAGGACATAGAAATCAATGCTAGCCCTTTCCTACAGCAGCAGCTTCCAGCAGCACATTGAGAGGAGAGACTATTTTACAAAGCCTTCCTTCCATTTTCTAACCCTTGTAAGACTCATTTTTTGAAATATCCCCTTCCCAAATTATACTTTTTTTAAAAAATGGGTTTATTTTCCTTGAATTTTGGGTTTAGGTGTCTTTTCTATGGGTATTTTCAGATGTTATGAGATCATAGTCAACCACAGTGAACCACGGTCAATTTCTCTGTGGGGCCAAAGCGCCCTGAACATCTGTTTGGTGGCTGCCAGATGTTCACCACGGCCGATTCCCACATGCGGTCAATTTCAACCATGCTTCCTGGGCTCCCCGCGGGACGAGCCCCGAAAGCGTGGTCAAAGTGATTCCTGGCAGGAAGCAATAAAAAGTAACGTCTGGCTGGTGGACGCTGCAGCTGCATTGGCCGCAGCGCCCGCCTGTCTCCCCAGAGAGTGGGTGGCAGGGAGCGTGGGGGGGCGGGGCCGTGCGGCTGCATGTTGTGCCGCATGGCCCCGCCCCCTTCCTGATTCCCCACTGGGATCTCCCGGCACATCTGTTCGGGGCTTTTATTGGCCCTGGGGGTGGTTGTTCTGTTCACCCCCAGCAGGGATTCACTGTGGTGAATCGGGACGGCATCACGTCTGGAAATACCCAATAATACCACATGTTGCATACATCCTATTACCCTTGCTGAACTATGCATGGTTCCCCATCCTCTGAAAAAGTCTTAGCAGCCTTTATAGTGTGTGATTTAGGGTTTCTCATAATATGGATTTTTCCCCCCACTGCATTTTCCATGTGTTTTGTACCTTTGCTGAAATACCATGTGGTGGCTGCTACCCACCCTCTTGAACTGTGCATGGTGCCTCCTGCCCTGAAAAAAAATCAGCATTTATACTGTGTGATTAAGGATTTCTCATAATATTATTGGGTTTACCTGTATTTTTCTGTGTTTTGGTGTGTCTTTGGGTGATTTCAGACGTTACGGGCGTGCGGTTCACCACAGCGAACCCCCAGGGGGGGTGAATAGCACAACCGTGGCCAAGGGTGGAAAAACGACCCAAACAGACGTGACGGGACCTGGACCACGGCCGGGAACTGGGCCGAACCATCGCGGAAGGGAGGGGGGAAGAGGGAGAACAGGCTGACAGGCGACACACACAGCACACGCACACACACACACACACAGCGGACCCACAGTGGGACACACTGCATGACCACACGCCCGAGCACACCCACACACACACACAAGGGAAAGGTCGGGAAGGGGTGTGTGTGCCCGGAACACAGCACGAGGAACAACGGGAGGGACGAGGGGGTGCACCGCCAGGGGCAAGGCACAGGCAGCAGCAACCCCCACCCCCACAGCACCCCAGTCCACAGAGTCATCCCCACAGCAACAGAGGCAGTCTCGGAGGGGGGGGGGCCAGGACCCCCGGAACAAGGCACGATGGGGGCCCGCAATGCACAGCGAGCCTGGCGGAGAGGGTCCAGGAGGAGGAGGAGGAGGAAGGGGGCCCCACAGTTACAGGGGGGTAGATGGAGGGCAGCCAGGTCCGGTGGAGCCTCTCTGCAGGTCCAGCGACACTCCAACACCCCCCCACGCGGGCAAGGGACATGGTCCAGTCTGGGGGGGGCCAGAACCCCCAGGTCACGCAAGCACCCAAGAGGGGGGGGTGCAGTCGGTGCCAGGGCCCATGGGAGCAGACCGGTAGCTGCACACGGGCGGGCCGAGAGGCCACACAGAGCGCCGCACCCAGCC
>QEPC01005900.1:3078493-3096256 GCA_003113815.1 Sphenodon punctatus
ACACGTGGGCCCCCTTCCTCTGCCTGTGCCCCCTCCACCTGCATCGCTGGCCCTGCCTGCACCTCCTCCGCCTCCTGGCCCACCACTGTTGCTGTCTGTGCCTCCGCTCTCTTCCGCCTCCCTCCTCGCTCCATCCCGCCACGCTTGCTTGCTGCCGATTTCACTTTAAATCTCCCTCCGGTGTTTGTGTTGTTGCTGGTTGCCCGGCAGCGACGCTGCATGCCTCATCCCTGGCTGGGGCTCGTTTTGTTTGGTTCCGCGTGGGGATTGGCATCCAGACGTTACTTTTGGTTGGTTCCCGGTGGGGGTCCGTTTGACCACGCTTCCCGGGATATTCCCCCGGCTAGCCCGGGAAGCGTGGTTGAAATTGACCCCATGTGCGTATTGGGCATGGTGAACATCTGGTGCACGCCGAATAGACGTTCATGCCCCTTTGGCCCCCCCGCGGGATTGAGCGTGGTTCACTGTGGTTGAGTGTGATCTTGTAACATCTGAAAATACCCTTTGTTGGAGAGCCACATGGTGGCTGTTGCCCATCCAATTCTGAACTATGCATGGCCCCTTGTCATGATTTAGAATTTCTCATAATATGTTTTTTCCTCACCTGCATTTTTCCATGGGGTTTTGGTGTATCTTTTCTGCAGTGCCAGATGGTGGTTGCTGCCCACCCATGCTGAACTATGCATGGCCCTTTGCCCTTTGAAAAACTTCTGCAGTGTTTAGTGTGTGCTTTAGGATTTCTCATAATATTGTTGGGTTCTCCTGCATTTTCCATGGGTTTGAGGGTATCTTTGTTTGAATGCCATATGTTGGCTACTGTCCACCCTCTCCAGAACTGTGCATGGCCCATTACCTTCTGAAAAACCCTCTTCAGCATTTAAAGTGTGTGATTTAGGATTTCTCATAATATGGAGGGGGTGGGTCCTGCATTTTCCATGGATTTCAATGGGTGTTTTCAGTCATGACGCTAACCCCAGTTTAACCACACTTGAACTTTTCTTATACATGTTGCAGGGCTGTATTGGTGTCCTAGGCATCCAGGAAACATGCATAAGAAATGTTTAAGTGTGGTTAAATTGGGGTTAGCGTCATATCTGAAAACACCCAGAGTGTCATTGTTTGAATGCCACATGGTGGCTGCTGCCCACCCCATACTGAACTGTGCATGGACCCTCACCCTTTGACAAACCCTCTGAAGCCTTTATAGTATGTGATTTTAGAATTTCTCATAATATGTCCCACCCCCCTTCTGAATTTTCCATGGGTTTTGGTGTATCTTTGTTTGAATGCCACATGTTGGCAACTGCCTGTACCTGCTGAGCTGTGTATTTTTTCTGGCCTTCAAAATGCTTCTCATCCCCTTTTAAATTTATCGCTTCTGAATTCCTCACATTATTGTG
Organism: Sphenodon punctatus; assembly: GCA_003113815.1. Taxonomy (NCBI): domain Eukaryota; kingdom Metazoa; phylum Chordata; class Lepidosauria; order Sphenodontia; family Sphenodontidae; genus Sphenodon; species Sphenodon punctatus. The sequence goes on from QEPC01005900.1 coordinate 3,079,894, forward strand.
ATTTTTCCAGGATTTATGTGTTTTTTGCATGGGTAGGGTTTCTTTGGCATGGGATCTTGTCAGAAGGACACCGAAAGTGTTATATAAACCTTACAATGATAATTCTTGCCTATCTTGCCTATCGATAATACAGTGATAATTCTTGCCATTCGGTATTTTCAGAAGTGACGGGTGGCTTTTGCCCCGTCACGGAATCACCCATTTGATTCCCCACCAGAATCCCACCGTCACAGCCAGCAGACGTGCTGGCTGATCTCGGCGGGGAATCTGGGGGGGCCCAGGGCTGCGTGGCACAACGTGTGGCCGCACAGCCCTGCCCCCATGCTCCCCGGGCTGCCCGCCCTCTGGGAGACGGGCAGGCGCAGCGGCAAATCCGGCTGCTGTGTCTGATGGCCTGGAATTGGCACCGGTAACACATGTTACCAGCCACGAATTCCAGGCTATGTTTCAGCTAACCACACTTTCGGCCATGGTCTCCGGACGAGGGCTGAAAGCGTGGTTATTTTGATTCCCGCCAGAGGTTCACTGTGGTGAACCTCTAGCGGGACTCAAACAGACGTTACGGGACCATTCCCCACCACAGTGTATTGTCTGTGGTTGAGCGTGATTTCGTAACATCTGAAAATATCCTATGCCTTGCCTATGTTTTTCAGAAACTATAATGCCTATTTAAATTGTACCTTAAGTAAAACACTGGACATTTTCAAAACCTGGGCTAGATAGTGGACGTCATTAGACATAACTAGGGATGGTTGAACGTGGTTCAGAAGTTTGGAGTTCGGGCCGAACTCGACCAGTTCAGTCGACCAAACCTAACTTCTGAACCGAACTCGATTTTCGAACCGAACCGAATTTCCGAACTCGGCTCTGTTCGCCCATCCCTAAAAGATAATATTCTATTTTGTTCAATGGGGTTTGAATTTCCGAACTCTGTTTGGAAGTTCGGAGTTTGGACCGAACTCAAATAGTTCAGTCAACCAAACCAAATTTCCGCACTGAACTGAACTGAACCGAACCGAATTTCCGAACTCGGTTCTGTTCGTCCATCCCTAGACATAACAAAGATTGGGTGTCAAAGCCCCTAAGTACGTGTTTGGCCATTGTGTGTAAGCACCATAACAATCCCAACACCAATTTGTCTACCCGTTGAACACACGATGTGAACACCATTGTGTCACAAGGACAATTTGCGTCTTTTGGCTGAACACGTGGCCAGCGTTATGTCTAATGATATCGTGTGGCATGTTAGCAGGTACAACGCAGGAAACAAGGCGGCAGCGCTTGCATGTTGAGATCAGGTGGTGAGCAAAACACTGATTTGCCCCAAGATGGGTTGTGTATGTAAGCAGCACCACATGGTGAACACAGGGCCAAACTGGTGTTCATATCAAGGTCAAAGCACACATTCAGACACCTGTTGACGTTCTGTTAAAGACACCCATTGTAGTACTGCTGTTTTCTTTGGGTGTTATCAAATGAGACTTTAGCCCAAATTAGTCCACACCATTTATTAGGTGTTTGCCCCTACAGGACATGGGGCTGTCACCCACTGTATCTGCAGCCCCTGATTTTGGCATGGTCTCAAAGAATGTGGAGCCCGCCATGTGGATGAATGTTGGCTGAAGTGTGCCCATGTGTCTGTCTTATCAATTAAGTCGAGGGCAGCACACAGCTCTGCCAGCACCATAAAGTCATGCGTGGAAATCCTAGAGTGTAGGAGGAGTGACCGCTTCCTGCCTCTCTCTCAACTAGCACTCTTACTGGTGCTGTCAGTGAGAACTGCCTGCAAGCATATGAAAGAGATGCTGGGGGTTGCCCATGTATTAAGTTGCACATGCTAAACATGTGAGTGGAGGTTCAGTGGAGGCTGCATGGACTGAACCCAGACTGAAAGAGGTTAACATCTCATTTGTTTTTACCCCCATTCTAGTATTACTGCTGTTGAACACATTGCCTGCTGGTGGCTGGTTGCTTTCTTTCCCTAGTTTCTGTGACTATCTGTACTATTTGATCGTTGTGTTTTGGTTTTGGTTTTGGTTTTAAAAAAAACCTTTCCCCCTCTTTGGTGGCTGTGTGAGGAGTCTGTCCACCCTGCCTCCTAGTGGTTGTCTGGATGTAGTTTCCTCTTTTTGGGGGTGGGGAGGAGGGGACTTAGACTACATATCTCACTTTCTTGTGGTGACCCAAGGGGTCTTTCCTCTTCCTCTGGGTAAGAGGAAGTTGATGTGGGAGGGTCAGGGGGGCAGACTCTGAGGCCTAGAGAGAGATCTCAGGATTAGACTGAGTATACTGAAGCTAGAAACAGGTCTATGGGCTTGGTAAGGCACCAGCAAAGACTCTGGGAACCAAGGTGGAAACTTCTGCACAGTACCATGTTGAATGAGTCTGTTCTGAAGTCTCCACGCAGCACACACTGCTTTGCTGATGCGGACCTCTCAGTGTGGAACTCCTTCTCCCCAGGTGTCTGTCTCGGCTCCTTCCTCTCTATTTATTCTCCAGGTGTTTTAGAATCCACTGCTGGTTCCCCAAATGCAGTCTGACCTCCTCCTTTACCTTCCCCTTTTAAATTGTTTAAAATTGCTCCAATTGCCATTTAAAGGCAGGGGAGTTGTATAAAAAATAAAATCATTGCTATTATTATTACTTGGCTTAAGAAAGCTGGAATCAGGGGGGACTTTATTTTAGGCCTGAACAATAGTTCCTCTGTATTGAAGAAACCCCATAGCCTTTTAAGGATTGGAACTACTTCCTCTTTAATCACAACTGTTTACATACTGCACCTAGGTGACTGCAATCTTCTTTGTTCTAGCAGCTCCAGCTTTTCTGTAACTGCCAATGAGAGTGATTATTAGAACCCACCAGGGCTAGGACTGAAAATTTCTAGCACTGAAGTGCCCTCTGCACTTGCCACTAGTCCATCCTCACTCACATGCTGCTGATTCCTAGGATTATTACAGCTGTTTTGGTTGGCATGCGTCTTTTACTGTACTTGCCAGAAGTTGAGGATCTTGGAGCCGCCACCCATATCCCTTAGCTGTTCTTTGTGTCTTTTTGCACATTTTTACTGAAAATTTAGTGGCATTTGTACCCACCTTACTCTACCTCCATTTCTGGTGGGGTGGTGGTGTATTTTCTTGGTCACTTAGTATATATGGTTACTTGTTAAAGGAAGGTTTTCTGAAATATTAGAGATTGGTTTTCATACTCCATGGGGTGACTGAGCATAGTGTAAAAAACGTAGATAATTTAAAAGCTTCCCCAAAAGCTTAACTTGCAGCCAAAGTACTTATCTTTCTGCAGCAGTGAGGAAACTACAAAAAGTGCTCGCTTTTCAATACATGCAGCATTGTGTACTCTTACAGTAATTCTGAAGGGGCAAAACAGCATTTCCAGCTTATGAAAACCTACAGATATCTATGAAAAAAGTATATGTTGGCTCAGAGTTTGGCAACCTAATTTGCTATCAGAATGTGTATGTAGAATCCATGACAGTCACCTGTAGAAAGATGTTATCCAGCTGTTTCAACAAGAGAAGATTCTTAACAACATGTACAAAAGCAGGTAACTTCTTTTCCCATGGGAGGGTTTGGGGGGATGTTTATAGATTAAACTGAGAAAAATACAAATTTTGTGTCACTTTTCAAAAAGCAGCCATGACCAGTGGGTGGGATTCTCTGTGCCACTTTTATTGTGTGGTGGTCATTACTTCTCTGAGACCAGACCAACTAACCTTTGTTGTTTATGTCGCTATTGTGACCAGAAGAAACCACCACCAAGGAATCAGTTGACCTAGTTTTAATTGACTTGGCAGAAGAGCTGAGGAATATATGAGGAGGATGGCTACCAACATTGCTGTAAGTTGGTAGGAGAAATTAACTTTGCTGAATGATCTCCAGAAAGTTCACAACTTTACTTGCTGCTTGCCTGGAATGTTCTGTGCATATCTTTGGCAAGGGGAAAAGCTGTGTGTAACATATTATGCTTACATTAGGGATTTAGGACCCACTGTAGTAGAGTGCATAATGATGCCACAAAGCTTTATTGCCATACAAACGCCTAAAAACTTCTCTTATTTTGCAGGACAGAAGCATCAAAGTGGAAGCCACTGAAAATGAGCATCATGAATTCACTGCTACCAAAACCATTCACATAGATCTCTTTTGATGGAAAACATCAAGTGAAAGACTTGGAACCTGATTGTCCAGATCTCCAACTTGAGCAAGCTGCCCAAGTCAGAAAGAAGGGCTATAAATGCTGGTTTAGCACAACATGGTACAAGATGAAGAGGTGGCTATGCAGCAGTACTTCAAAGAACGTGTTCTGTCTTCCATACTTGCCATTTGGTGGTGAAATGATGTGGACCAAGATGAGAGTAAAGGAGTAGAGCTGAAATGAGTATCTACAAAAATGGGTATACCCATTAAATTTCTGGTACTTGTCAGTGGCGGCCCCTCCGCCCTAGCCCCCCAAGCCCCTCAGGGTGGGTCCCCCCATGCTTGCTGGGGAGCCAGTCAGCTGATCCAGTGGCAGTGCTGTCAGTTTCCTCATTTGTCTGAAGGTTTTGTTTACATTTTAACTCTCCTCTTGGAGAGTTGATGAGTCATATGTAAACAAAACCTGCACGGAAAGAACTCTGCAAGGGGAGGAGGGGGAGGGGACAAACATCCTCCTCCTGCTGCTGCTCCCTCCTCCCTCTAGCTTTCCACTCACTGGCCAGAGAGCTAAAGGGAGGCAGGGACTTAGCGGATCTCCCCAAGCCCTCAGGAAGCATGCGCTGGGCATTGGCCCAGAAAAGCACTGCTTTCTGGGGGATTGGGGAGGGAGTGGGGGAGATGCCATGTGCTCCTTGGTTGGGTTCCTTTGGAGAAACCCAGCCAATCAGCAAGGCCTAGGGAGCGTGTCAGGGCACCTTTTCTAAATGCTCTGGCCACCCCATAGCTCCTTTTTCTCCCACTGCCCCTCCTCTACCAGAGTGGGAGGAGGGAGGGAAAGTGCTCACTCTTCCTTCCTCCTTCAGTTCACTGGAGGGGAGGGGAAAGAAAGAGAGAGCGCCCCCCCTCTCTTTTTTTACAAGAGGGGAGATGCTGGGGACTTGTTTGTTTGGAGTCCCTGGCCTCCTTGTTTGGAGGGAATAACAACAAAAGGTGGTTATCAGAGTCAGACTAGAGTGATCAGGAGGTAACATCCTTTCATAAACCTGGTAAGTTTTGGAAAAAAAATCCCCTGCCATAATTGTTTGCTTGTGCTTTCTTTTGTCCTCTTCTCTCCCTCCCCACCCCCATGCATTACAGGCAGGGGTAATTACTAATTTAGTGAGCCCAGTTGGAAGGGCTGTGTTGCCTCGCCTCTTATTCTTTAAAATATTTTCTTGGCGCTTGCTGTTTTAGTTTTTCACCCTGTGTGAGACCCTGTCACCCTAATTGCCTGCTTTCTGTTTGTTTTGGGGTTTTGTTTGGAGGGGGATGGATGAAAGGGTTTCTAATCTTTGCTGGAATGTTTGGTGCACTTTAAACGACCCCTTTGCAGTGTCAGTTTCAAGGCTTTTCTGCTGCAAGAAGGCCACCATGCCACATGTTGGTTCACTAATGGCTAGTCTTTGCATGACTGTTCCCTCTCTGGTTGTATCAGATGCCTTTTACATTGCAACAAAACTGGTATTTCAGTACCCAATCAGTACCTAGGTAACCTGTTGGGTACCCAGTGCGGTAGCTGAAAATGCAGGTTTTACCCATGGGTACTTAATTTAGTATTCGTTTCAGTTCTATAAAGGATCTAAAGCATCTGTCTGAGACGACAAAGAGGCATGAAGGATGAAAAAGTCATAATGAGAACTGTTTCTAGATGGCAGCATTTGGTAATGCAAATATAGCAGAACAACTGAATGAAGGCTACCATCTGGCCATTAGAAAGCACAATGAGGAAGTTGAGTACAACTGATACATTCATTCCAAAATAATAGGTTGTTTATGTTGTAAGCCACCCCGAGATGCCATGGGCATGAGGAGGCGGCTAAGAAATATAAGTAAATAAATAAATAAATAAATATTTAAGGTTATGTGGTGCTTTCAAGTTGGCATTTCATGATCAAGATGAAATTGAGGACACTCTTAACCTAGGAGTGTTTTAAGGCTTTGTTTATCTTATTATCAGCACTGAATCTGTAATGGAAAAACTTAGAAAAGTGCCACAGTCTTCAAGGGCACTTCCAAAACAACCCCAAAATTAATTCCTTGACTGCATACTCACAGTGGCCAGGGTTATTATCGTCCAGCAGTTGAAGAGCACTGAATATCTGACTGCACAGACTGATTACCAGGGTTCCTGGTTTTCCGTTTAGCACAGAAAAACATGGAATTCCTGCTTTATCAGAGAAAAATGCAGAATTCTCATTTTATCAGAGGAAAAACCTGGAATTCCTGTTTTCCCATAGAAAACACGTAATTCCAGTTTTGGGTGGGGGGGAATTTCTGTCTGCAAAAACTTACTGACAGCAGTTGAAATTTAAAGGAGCTTGAAGCTCTGCGCTCTTGCTCTGATAAGTGCCTGTGTCTGAGAGAAGAGATTTGGTGTGAGAAGATCTCAGCCATATCTGGCTTCTGGCAGGGCAGATGTATCTTCGGCTCCGTGCCACCACTGAAAATAGGACTCCATCCCAGAGGTCTACAATCTAAAATGCACAAAGGAGAGGAGACAAGAGAGACGGGAACATAGGGAGAGAAAGCAAGACATTCATAAAGCTGAGAAGTTATGGGTGCAGCTACTTAGGGAAGGAGGGGGATCCTGAAAGATGAAACAGTATGAAGAAAAGCATAAAGGAGCAATCTATGGCAATGACTATCTAGGTAAAGCTTGTTGGAAAGGTTTTACGAAGAATTTGAAGGTTGAGAGGGAGGGAACAGAATGTATGTGCTCACGGAGGGAGTTCCAAGTGTAGGGAGCACCTGGGGCAAAGATGGTTTAGGGAGAAGGAGACTCTAGGGCAAGTGAGTGGTAGCAGAGGAACAGCCAAAATTCAGTGTTGGAATGGAGCCTATCCTTATGACTCTTATTCTTGATCACCTTTGTTGTAGTCCTGTGAATCTTTTTCCAGTTTTCCAACTTCCATCCCAAAATGTGGATCCCCCAGTAGTCCAGGAGAGGTCTGACCAGTGTTGAGTACAGGGGTATTATAATGTCCTGATGCAACTCAAATGTCTTTTGTCACAGAAAAAATATTATGGATAAAGACATTGGCTGATCCATAGGTAATGTGTTCAATTCTTCCAGAGTGACTGTTCCATTTCTGATCTCTCAAATCTTGTCCTGAAAGGGAACATGTCCAACACCTTGGAAAAAAGTGCTTGGGAACTAAAATTCATCTTTATTAGATGCCAGAGCAATGGACTAAATAAAGATTTCGCCTTCATAAGCAATGGAGAAATCCAGTCTGTACTTCTGACTCTTTAATAAGGGCCCTGTATGGCCTGAAAGCTAGCATACGTTCACCAGCAGAAGCTAGTCCAATAAAGGATATCTGAACTACTCTATCTCCATCATTTACATCTGGGACCAATACGGCAGCTGTACTCCCTCCAGGAAACTGTTTGGAAGTTTGCTACAGTTGATTCTCAGCATTCATTGTTCCAGGAGTCCAGAATCAACATGCTGCAGCCAGTCAGAGTTGTCATGCCACATACCCCAAAAGATGGCAAGCATGCTAGCTGGTCAAGCCCCTGATAAATGGAGATGATGGTGAACTGGGTCCCTCCCCTGCGTGAAGTGCACACAACCAATACGTTATTTCCCATTATACTCTCTGTTTGACTGCTGGTATGCAGTTCATGTGCTAATAATAGAGTCTACTATAATGTCACCTATATTCTAATGCCCAGTTACCAGAGTCGATTCCCTGTAGTCCTTTAATTTGCCACCAAATATAATAATCCTCCTCATCACTATCCCACTAGTTTCAAATTGCCTTTACATTTTACATATGTTTTCATTTAAATCCTTATTAGCAATTAAATATTATTGTAGACACTCCAGGTTTGAAGTCCTTTCAGTAACTTTGACAGGATTACAGGGACTGGCAGGGTAAGTACTCTTAGAACAAGGACTAGTGAAATGGAGCATTGGCCCTTTAACAGCCTGAAACAGTAGAGCCAATGAGGCACCTGGGCTGAGACAGTGAAAAGCCCAGAAGCCAGGAAGTCAGGCAGTGAGCTTTTGAGAAAGTTAGTTAGTGAGAAGGCACTTGGTGGCCAGCAAGAGAGCTGAGAACTCTGGAGACCCTGGAGAGAAGGATAAAGAAGAATCAAGAGTTGGAGTAGCTATTCCCAGTGAACCCAACCTGGACACTGAGGTTGGACTGCAGGTGTGATCCAACCAGGCTATTTGGGAGGTTTGGCTTGTCTGGACTTGAGTTGTTTGGGAAGGACACCCCTGGGAACCCACCTGTTTGTGGGAGAAGCCCCTAACCTGAGAGGACTGGGACTGGCTATAAGGGGTGTTGGGAGGCCAGCATATAAAGAGCCAACCTGTCCAAGCCAAACAAGGTCCAGACCGAAGGGGCTAAATAGAGCCAGTTAATTCCCCATACAAGGGAGCGGAGGGAGTATTGCACTGTCACAGTAACATTTTATTATTCCTCTTCCCTCTACTTCAGGGGCTGACAATATGCTACCCCTCAGCTAGCAATCTCAGGACTTGATGGAGTCAGTTAATTAATACTCACTGATAGTCCAACAGATAAGGATATTAGTTCATGGAGCCAAAAGGATAGTGCTTATTGCCTGACTCTTTTCTCCACTGCAGTTCTTCTTTTTAAAAAAACTTCAATTAGTCCGTATTTGTTCTCCTGTAAGAGAAGATCTCTCACTTTTTTCCTGCCTTTTTCCTAAATGGTATATTGTTCCCTTCAAATCTGATAGTGGAGAAAGTATATTCAACATGATATATTTTAAAATTAGAATTTCAATCTGTAGTACAACTGGTTGTGTGTAATAGGAATAGGGCACAATAACATACCCCATTTTGTATGACTTAATGCAACCCTGAGTTGAGTGTTCTCAGGAGTGGGGTCAAGTCTATAATCTAAAAAGAAAATGGAAGTAAAGTAGCAATGTTATTTAGGATTCAGCTATTGCTTCTAGACTTTGAGTACTTTCACATGTTACTGGGGAAGCAGGGAAACGTCTGTGATTGTAATTGGGGTTTCTATTCTCACGGGAAATAGTGCATGTGAGAATGCACTATTTAGCTTTTATTCCACAAGAACACTTGTGCATGACCGGGATCCCCAGTGTAGTTTTTACAATGACGTGTTCTCACACACAGCATAAAAGCAGAATAGTGCATTCCCACTTGTGCTAATTCCCATGAGAATAGAGCTGAAATTGCAATCACAGAAGTTTCCCTGCCTCCCCTGTAACTTGTGAAAGTGGCCCGAGTTAAGAGCAATTCTTTTTTTGTGTGTGTTCAAGAAAGCAGAGGTTCTCAAACTGAAGAAGGACCATAGGTGGGATCATTGATGGGGTCACAAGCACAATTGTTGTTTGATATATTTGTATGATAGTTTTGCTGTTTGGGCTTGTTGGATTATATTTAAGTGTAACAATGTTCATGCACGCAAAAAGCTTGGAAAACCACTGTAATAAAGTGTGAATTTACATGCAGATCTGTATTGCTTTTCATCATACCTACTATTCAAAATCAACTGTCACTCTTTTGCTGAGGCAGTCACCATCCAAGATAATATAACATTTAAAAGCTAGGCAAATACCATGTATTTACAGCGGGGACTAAAACTGAACCACCTGCTGTTTTAGAGCTCCTGAGAGAAACATCCTGGAGATTTCACTTGTGTGGCTCAAAGCACGCACACCCCATCTCGCAGCTCTTTTGCAGTTCCTATAAATCTTCTGAGAACTGGGATCAGCGACATGGGAAAACTTTATTGGAAGATGCTGTGCAGAGATGATGCATTAGGACTTAAGTGCCAAAAAGCTCTCCTTTGGCCAAGCTAAATAAAAATACATGTTTTTGTCGGTTTATGTGCAAACTGGGTAAGAGTATTCTTTAGAGATTAATGTGCAGACAATTCCACACAGCAGATGTGAGCCCTTCAGGCCAGTGTCAGATTTTTGTTTTCTTATTTTACTTCATTTCTTTATTTTTTTGTTAGGAGTATTCCTGAACCAATGAACCTAAATGGAAGTCCACTCTACATTGGCAAACTTGCCTTGCGTGAGGAAGCTGTTTTTCTTAGCAGGAGAGCAAGAAAAAAACAACAGCATACTGGCCTTTTGTGTCCTATCTGGCAGCCCCCAGTGCTTAAAGTAGGGGAAAGACAAAAATGAGTAAGTCCCAAATATTCACTCAAGTTATATTTTTATTTGTTATTTAACATATGTGAGAAGCATGTGTGTGTCTTCTGGACAGAACCCCACGCCAGTTTCCCAGTGTGCTTTCAGGTCCATGGGGGAGAGCATAAGTGTGAGTGTGTGTGTGAGAGAGAGACAAAGTATGTGAAAGAGATCAAGTTACTTCTTTGGGTAATTTTAGACGTTACGAGACCACAGCCAACCACAGTGAAACCCCTGTGGTGACCAAAAGTCCCGTAACATCTAAAGGATTCCCGCCAGATGTTCACCACGAAGAACGTCCAGTGGGAATCTTTTTGACCACGATTCTGGACCTCCGGCTGCCCAGAGGTTCAGAATCGTGGTTAGCTTGATCACAGTCCGGAATCGGCCAAAAGTAAAGTCTGTTACCTTGGCTGATTCCAGATCGTGGCCCAGACCACGGGATGGGATTGGGCGCAGCGGCCACATTGACTACTGCACTCTCAAGTCTCTTGGAGGGTGGGCGGCTGGGGAGTGGGGGGGGCTGTGTGAGCACACGTTGTGCCATGCAGCCCCGCCCCCTCCCCCGATCCCCTGTAGGAATCAGCCAGCATGTCTGATGGACAACCAGGCTCCTGTCCAGGATCTGAAATGGATCCTGGACTGTGGTTGAGCATGGCGGGCTGAGCGGCTCATCATGTCTAAAATTGCCGTGAGTTTCATTGTTTTGTTTTTTAAAAAAGTTCCCCCTTCCCCAGCCCCTAGTTTATTGATGTTTCTGTTGACTCACTATTTTGCAGATAGTCATTCATATTTGACTCAATATGATCCAAATATGATGTGCAGCCTCTCCTCTCCTCACTTCACTGGCTCCCCCTTCCCGAATGCATCCTTCACAAACTCCTGGTATTCACTTACAAATCCCTTCACAACCTGGCTCCCCCTTACACTCTTTGACGCTGGATTAGAGGCAGTAGGCAGAGAGCGCGAGGTGATGGAGGCTCCGTCTGGTCCATCTTTGTGGGGGGAGTTTCAGGAAGTGATGCCGGCCGATGCGGTGGATGTCTTGGGGTCTGTGAGAGCCACTTGTTGTGAACTTGATTCGTGCCCGTCCTGGTTGGTGAAAGCCTCCAGGGAGACGTTGGGGATGGTGCTGGCGAGGGTGGTTAACGCGTCCTTTCAGCAGGGGAGGTTGTCGCCCAGCCTCAAGAAGGCTGTGGTGCGCCCCCTGCTGAAGAAACCATCGTTGGACGCCAGCTACCGACCTGTCTCTAACCTTCCCTTTTTAGGGAAGGTTATTGAACAGTCAGTGGCGATCCAGCTTCAGGCGCATCTAGACAGCATTGGTTTCCTGGACCCTTTTCAATCTGGGTTCCGCCCTGGCTATGGCACTGAGACGGCGTTGGTGGCCTTGGTCGATGATCTCTGCTGAGAGATGGACGCAGGACGTTCAACATTTCTTGTCCTGCTATATCTCTTGCCCGCTTTTGAACCGTGGACCATGGGCTGTTGTTGAGATGGCTGCGTGACCTGGGAAGCCTGGACAGGACTGTTCTGGAATGGTTCCGTTCATTCCTCTTGGGGAGAAGCCAGCGGGTAGTGCTGGGAGCTGAAACATCTTGTCCCCGAGCTTTGTCCTGCAGCATTCCGCAGGGTTCCATTCGGTCTCCATTATTATTTAGTGTTTATATGCAGCCTTTGGGGGAGGTCGTGAGAGGGTTTGGGGTGTGTTGTCACCAATATGCTGATGATACTCAGCTGTACCTCTCTTTTTCAGCTGATCCAGACCCTGCCGTCTCGTTGGTATCCCAGTGTTTGGAGGCCGTGGCGGAATGGATGTGGCAGAGCAGACTGAGGCTCAACCCCGATAAGACGGAGGTGATGGTGGTGGGGAGAGCAAGGGAGGTGTCGGCCCCCTTGATTGGGGGGGTTTGCCCTCCTGTAGCTTTACCGGTTTGGAGTCTGGGGGTGGTGCTGGCTGCTGGACGTGGATCTCTGACTGGAGTAGCAGGTAGAGGGGGTGGTGAAGGCTGCCTTTCACCAGTTATATCTGGTGTGGAGGTTGCGTCCGTACGTCTCTGGCCCGGACCTGGCCTCCCTCATCCATGCCTTTGTCACCTCGAGGCTGGACTACTGCAACGCGCTCTACGTGGGGCTACCCTTGTTCCTGGTTTGGAGGCTGCAGCTAGTGCAGAATGCGGTGGCCCGCCTCCTTTTGGGGACAGGTTGCCGGGACCACATAACACCTGTGCTCCGGGCTCTGCACTGGCTGTCAATAGCATGCCGAGCCAGGTTCAAGGTATTGGTGTTGATTTATAAAGCCCTTTTCGGTCTCTGCCCCTCATACCTCAGGGATCGCCTCGCCCTCTGCGCCCCAGAGAATCTCCTTCGGTCCGCCGGGGGTGCCTTCTTGGAGGTCCCCCGTGTTAAGTGGGGGGCCACTATGGAGAGGGCATTCTTGGTGGCCGGGCCGCGCCTTCGGAATTCCCTCCCGGAGAAAGCTCACCTGGCCCCGAGCTTTTTAACATTCCGGTGAGTTTGTAAAACCTGACTGTTGGCCCAGGCCTTTGGGGAGGGTGGGAGCGTGGCTTAATGGGTTTTTATCCTCCTACCCTTCTTTATTATTCTTTATTTTATTTTTTTGTCCTTCCCTGTTTTATCTATGAGATTTTTATGACTGTTCTAAATGTTTTTAAGGTTGTTTTATTTTTTTGAATTTTTTTAGCCACCCTGAGCTGTTTGCATATGTATAAATGACATATGTATTAAATAAATAAAATAAATAAATTACTTCTCAGCCCTAGTTTCCTTACACACTCCTGCACGCACTCTCTGCTCCTCCTATGCCCCTCCCTCCCTTTCCCTCATCTTCCCTACTCCCCTAACCACCTTTGTCCCTTCTCCCTTGCTGACCCCCATGCCTGGAACTCCCTCCCTGCCCACATCAGCCTTGCCCCCTCCCTCTGCACATTCAAATCCCTCCTCAAAACCCACCTCTTCCTTGCCGCCTTTCCTGACGCCTGTTAGAACTTTCCTTTCAATATTTACTCTGTCCTCCCCGCAGACTCCTGCCTAACTGCAACCAAGCCAAGCATGTGCACCGGAGACTTTGCATCTGCTTGAATGTTATTTATCCCTTGTCTCTGCCTATGTCCCCTCTCCTTGTCTCCCCACTCTGTGTCTATTAGATTGTAAGCCATAGGCAGGGACTGCGTCTAATTGTTCTGTAAAGCGACAAGTACACAGCTGGTGTTATACAAATGCTTATAATAATAATAATAATAATAATAATAATAATAATATAATTAATAACTTTGGCTCTGCTACCTTGAGTGCAGAGTCAGAGTTTGGGGTTGGGGAGGCCTGGTCTTGTCCGGTTGCTTGGATCAGCTTCAATTTGTCTTGTCCACCGATGTGGAGACTGTGCTCAGAGTGATGTGCGTGACCAGTTGTGAATTAGATCCATGCCCGTTCTGGCTGGTGAAAGCTAGCTGAGAGAGACTGGGGCCATTGCTGGCTGGGGTTGTCAGTGTCTCCCTTCAGGAGGTCCGAGTTCCAGAAAGCCTCAAAACTGCAGTTCTCAGTTCCCTGCATTGGTGCCTACCCAGTGCTTGGGGACTGGATGAGGATGAGCCGATTGATGTTGAATCCAGACAAGAAGGAAGTGATGATGGTCGGCCAGTCCTGTGACCTGAATTGGGACTCCTGTTATTGATGGGGTCCATCCCCCATTTGTCATTCAGGTTCACAGCCTTGGAGTACTTCTGGACCCCTTAATGTACATAGATTGTCAGGTTGCGGTGGTGGTCAGGAGTGCTTTTCACCAATTACATCCGGTGAGGAGATTGGCCTTTTCTCTCTGACTCAGACTTGGCCACTGTCATTCATACTTTCATCATCTTGAGGCTGGATTACTTCAATGCACTCTAGTGGGGATGCCCTTGATGACTTTTCGGAAACTGCAGCTAGTGTAGAATGTGGCAGCCTGGCTCCTTTCAGGGACGGATCACTGGGAGCACATTACACCAGTACTATGGGGTCTGCACTTCCTACCTATAGTTTCTGGGCATAATACAATGTGCTGGAGTTGACCTTTAAAGCCCCAAATGACCTGGGACCCATGTATCTGAAAGACCGCCTTTCCTACCATACTTTTTCGTGACCCCTGCAGTCTGCCGTGAGCACCCTCCTGTGGATTCCTACTGTTCCTCTTGGTGGGAGTGCACAGGAGGGCATTCTTGTGGTTGCTGGCCCAATGTTGTGGAACTCCCTCCCCCTGGTGGTCTATCTGAGTCTGGGCCTGAGTATCTTTCAGAGGTGGTGTAGATGCTAAAGCACTTGGCGGGTGTAGACAGGGAGAAGGATTAGGTGGGAGGTTGTTATAGGACTGGAAAAGGTTGGGTTTGGGGGGGATTGTATTTTAAATGTTTTTAAAATGGTGATGGGTGGTGGCTCATCATCTCCTTGGGAGCTCCCTTGTAGGGGTGTGCATGTCGTTTTCATTATATTAATAATGAAAATGAAATTTTTCATATTTGTTATCGTTATTGCAATAACAAAAATGACAAACAATAATAATAAAATCAATAATGATAACACAAGTCGTTATTGATTTTGTTGTAGCCTAGCAGCCTGGCAGGTGTTTTTGGGAGGAAAATGTGGTGAGGGGAGGAGGGATCAGACATCTCGGAGCCAGAAACACTGTTGAATTCCTGAACTGGGCCTGTGATGGGAGAGGAAAGACCAGCTGATGAATGTAATCGCTGTGAAAGATAGATTTAACGTGAATGTTGACCCTTACTTTTCTGGCTTAACTTTTATGACTTAACTAACCTAAACCTTACACACCTTCATAAACAAGGCTGTGGAAAGTTTTTTTGTGCCAAACATCTTGCGTGAATGCACCCCAAGTCTTCTTTCCTCTAGGAAATCTCTGGCATCAGGTAAAACCATACTTTCAGTTTTCAAAGGGTAAAAACTAGAGCTGTGACCCTACTAGAAATTTTAGTTAATTAATCGATTAAGCCTTTTTGTCAATCACTCGATTATTCAATCAATTAAAATTGCATACATTTGCATAAATATACACAGATTTGCATAGATTCGCCTAATTTACATGTGTTGGGTAAACTTGCCTTCCACTGGAATGTGTCCCCTTGAAATACCGACTCAGAACTATGGACTGCCAGAAGGTCCTGGAAGCTAACTGATTAATCAGAGGACAAATTATCATAGATTTTAGGCAGATTAATTGATTAATCGGTTAGATTAATTGATTAATGGTTGCAGCCCTAGTAAAAATAGATGTGATGGTGGCCTGCTTTGGCCCGCTGTGGTCTGGGACCCATCAGCATGTCTGTTTATGCACCACCAGATGTTATCTGGGGACTGTCCTGGAGTGGGTAGGTGGCTAGCCTGGGCGATGTCCTTGGAAAATCTCCGAGGACGCAGCCCAGGCTAAGGATCACCCATGTGGACCAATACAGGCCAGTGTGGGCTACCATGTGTGTTTGGCCCCACCATACCCACTAGGCATGGGCGAACAGATCGCGGTTCGTGTTCGGCCGTTCGGTTCGGCCGCGATCGGTTCGTGTGTTTGTGTTCGGCCATTCGGTTCGGTCGCGTTTGGTTCATGTGTTTGTGTTCGGTCGTTCGGTCGTACCTTGCGTTCGTGTTCGCCCGTTTGGTTCGGCTGTTCGTGTTCGGCCGTTTGTGTTCGGTTGTTCGGGCAGATCGTACGTTCGTGTTTGGCCGTTCGGTTCGTTCGCCATCGGGTTGTGCGTTCGTGTTCGGTCGTTCGGTGTTCGGGTGGTTCGCGCGTTCGCGTTCGGCCGTTCGGCCGGAAATGTTGCGGGAAGCCGTAAAATCGGCGTCGCGCCAGAAATTCGTGTGCGTGTGCGTGAGTGAGGCAAGAGGGTGTGTGTTTGTTTCGGTGGCTGCTTGTGTAGTGTGTTTTGGTGATTGTTTTGGCTGTGCTGTGTGTTTGGGTGGGTTGGTGTGTGTTGTTGCCTGTGGGTTGGACTGTGGTGTGTGACTGTGTG
>QEPC01005900.1:3102279-3127726 GCA_003113815.1 Sphenodon punctatus
CCCTCCCTGCTACATTTGGCCTTCCAGTGACCTGACAGAAGACCATGTTTTAGCCACCCGAACACAACCGAACGCGATTCGAATTGAACGAACTGTTCGGCCATTTCGTAGTTCGGTGTTCGGTT
Organism: Sphenodon punctatus; assembly: GCA_003113815.1. Taxonomy (NCBI): domain Eukaryota; kingdom Metazoa; phylum Chordata; class Lepidosauria; order Sphenodontia; family Sphenodontidae; genus Sphenodon; species Sphenodon punctatus. The sequence continues at coordinate 3,102,405 of QEPC01005900.1, forward strand.
CCGTTCGGTGTGTTCGGCCATTTCGTCGTTCGGTGTTCGGTTCCATTCGGTGTGTTCGCTATTTCGGTGTTCGGTGTTCGGTCCGTTCAGTGCGTTCGTGTTCGTGTTCGTGTTCGTGTTCGGTTGTCCGAACAGGCCGAGTTCGGGCCGAACACCGAACTACCGAACCGCGTTCGCCCATCCCTAATACCCACTTCAGGGCAGGGGATGCCCTGACCGAGCACTATGGCTCTCCATCATGGCGGTGGGAGGGGACTCTGGGAGCAGGCCGGGGGTGACCTCCTGCATGTTTGTTTAGCTCCATGCCCTATTCAGGTGGTGTGGGTGGCATGAGGGATCTCCTGCCATGGTCACATTTGTTCAGTGTCCCTTCCCAACCTGGACTGTATCGTCTGTGGTTTTCTGATTCGAGCCAGGGAGCTGCCATGTATTCTGCACATCTGTTTTTACCCAAAGTGCTTTACAATATTTGTCCGCCCTCACAATGACCCTCTGATTAAGTCATCATTATTCCTATTTTACAGAGGGGGAACTAGACAATGATTTTCCCAAGATGATCCTGTAAGTTCATGGCTAAGACAAGACTTAGCTTGTCTCAGGGAAATATGCTCTCCCATGTCCGAGGCCAATGCTTTATTTATTTATTTATTTATTTATTACAGTATTTTTACCCCATCTCTCCATCATCTCATAGTTCAAGGTGGCTTACAAATATAAAATATTTAAATATTTATATTTTGTATAAACTATAAAACCAATAAATAAACCAAACAAACTATTAAAAAATGGGGTGTCAGAATAAAACAGAAAATCCCCTCCACCCTACCCTACCCTACCCTACCCTACCATCCCCCTCATCGAAGGCCCAGTGGAGCAGCTGAGTCTTACAATAAAGATGGAAAAAGGCAAGGTCTGGGGCCACCCGGGCCTCTGCCAGAACGAAGTTCCACAGCCTAGATGTAGCCACCGAGAACGCCCTCTCCATAGTTGCCTCCTGAGCAACCTGGGGGACATCAAGAAGGGTGCTCCCGGTGGACTGTCACTAGGCTATGCTCCACAGGCATTACAGGCTTTATCCACTAGGCTATGCTCTACAGTAAAAGAGAGTCCTTTCTCTAAGCACTTTCTATCTTAGCATATGTTATGAGAACACCTGTGAAGGAGAGAAAAGTATCAAAATGAATATTGTTATATAATGAGCAAAATGAATGTTGATATAATTGCATTAAGACTATTAATGTGATTAACTGACTATTTTTACATCCAAACAGGAATGCAAAAATGGGGGTTGGATGGGAAAGATCTCTCTCCATGTGTTTGCGGATGGTTCCCAATCTTAATTCTGTCACTGCTGTGTGGGGAGTGGGGCTTGGGGTGTGGGGAAAAGGGAGTGGAAGAGAAAGACTCCACCCACAGATTCCCCTCCTGGGACCTTGGAGGGTGTGAGTTTGAATCTCATTTTTCCTGGCCCTTTTCCTTTTCAGCCAACACTCTTCTCTCCGTGGTACAGAAGTAGAAGCTGTTTTTTCATTTTCTGAATAAAATGACAGAACGTTACCAGGGCATAATGAGGATAACAACGTAGAAACCTGTGGTTCCCCAAAAGATTAGCTGTTCTGCCACACTACTAATTCTGCTCCATTATCTTAACCAGCAGCTATTTAACTAACAGAGCAAAATGCAAGATGCAATGCTTTTTTTAGTGGCTCAGTCAACAAACACAGCTCATTGCTGCTTCTGTAGCTGATGTGGTACTTTAAAAAAGAAATCTGACGGTATGGGATTCAGGTCTGGCTTAAGTGGGGTATATTTTGTGTGTAAAATCGAACTTTAAAAAGTTTGGTTTCGGAAACCGTTTATTTTTAAAAGAGGAGCAGCCCAGGAGAGATCTCACGATTTATGGGTATGGGGCTTTGAGAGGACAATGGACAAAGCTGCCCTCCCCTCAGCTGGCAGGCTTGTTACTCCACTGGTGAGTAAAAAAAAACCTCCATGCGTGTGGAAGCCATTCTTGGAGTCAAGTTATAAATATCTAATTGTAACATATTATCTCACATGTTACAATTTAAGAGACTTATCAGTCAATTTTCCTCCTCCTTCCCATATTATTTTTTGCAGTTTGGTCCACTTCATGTAGCTGGGTTTTCCTCAGACCTTTCCCCTAGCATATTTCCAGCAATAGCTTTTAAGGTGCTTGCTGTATCTAGTTGTGATAAAGAAAGTGAGGCAGATGTTTTAGGATACCCAGTTTGTAATGCCCTGCAGGAGATGCACTAAGGGTTTCTTCTCCCCTGCTAATTGGATCTAGTGCTTTACCATTCCATAGGGCCAGCCTTAGACCGTTGAAGGCCCAGATCAGTGGTGGGGGTCTTAGGCCACTTTGTCTTTTCTCCTCTCCCTCCCCTCCAGATACCCTTCCAATCCCTCACAGGCCTCTCTCTCTTTTACTTGTGTCTGATGGCTCCTAATGCTCCGCGTGTTGTCCTCATCTGCTTGTGTAGAATGGGCTGAACTCTCACAAGTATACATCTCCCTTGAATGTGGGGTCCAGGCTGCTGCCTTGTTTGCCTTGCATTAAGATTGGCCCTGCCGTTCTTAACACCTGGCTTCGACCAGTCTAGCAAGGGTGAAGATCACTGCCAAAAAGGAGGCCTGAGAATCAGTCTAATAAGATTAAATAAGCTGCTTTGGGGGATTTTATACAATAGAGACCACAACCAGTTTAAAAGAAAATTAATCATCTGTGTCTCAGGGATTACCTCAGCAATTTCTTAAGGCTACTTTTACATTCCAGTATTTCCCCCAAATAAGATGCTGAAATTTGACTAATGAATGGGAGGAGATGGATCTATCACACCTATTTTGTAAGCTTTTGATGCCCCAGAATTGCTGGCAGCAGAACTAAACAAAAACTGGTCCACTACTACATTCTGTTCAATGCTACTTAAGAGTTTTATAGTCACATATTTTTATCACCCATCTGTTAATGGTTGTTGGGTTTTATGCTGCTGTATTTGTGGAATAAATCTCTGTTTAGCACCATGTATGATTTTCTTTGACATTTATTTGCCATTAGAAATAAGGCATGTGACTATACCAAGCAATTCCTATTAACCTAGAAACTATAAATAGTCTTCATAAAAGGAATGAAAACATGGTCCTCACACTTTGGTATGAGCATCTTTTACACAGAACCTTTTCTATAGGTAGAAACCAGAAAACTTCCCAGCCTGCCATTAATTTGTGAAAACGTTATCCTACCACTGAAATCAAGTCAATAGAAATAAGCTCATTAAATAAGTGCGAAATGAAGGAAACATTTCAGTACCCAAAACGTGATTAAAGAGCATCTCATAATACCAGTTTAATAAATAAATGTTAAAATATTAAGCCAGAACTTGATTAGAAGAAAATGTTAGGATAATGTTTTTGTCTAGTGTTTCCCAAACTGTGGATCGAGGACTCCTGAAGGTCCATGAAGCCAAATTCAGTGGTCCACAGTTGGTCTATGGTAGGGCTGAGACAGAGCAGCTCTTCTGTCTTCATGGAGATTCTCTGCAATTTTGAAACAGCTCACAGAGGTCCATTTTGGATTTTAAACCATAGTGGGCCTTTGTGCCTTGTTCTGCATGCTCTTTGGCCTCCAGAATAGCAGGGGGTGCTTCCATTTTGTACTTTCACAAAAAGTGTTTTAGTAATGTGCGTGCACAAAATGGCAGTGCCTTGCTGCTCAGGCTCCTGGAACAGCAGGGTGTGGCCATTCTGCACATGAGCTGAGCAGTACTAAAAGTACCTTTTATATAGGCACACTGCTTTTTGACAGGGCACACAGGCGATCTGGATCTCTGGTGAAACGCAGACCAGATCACACTTTGGTCTGCGATTCATCAGACTGGAACAGACCAGGTGGATTCAGCAGAGATGGACTCCACCTAGAAAATTTGTTTCAGTCCTAATCCATGGAAATGAGTGCAGGCACAGCACAGTGTTCTGCTCTGATGCTATGGCCAACTGCTGGAGTGTAGGAGTCTAGATGATGGCCCCATGATTGGAATTTTGCCACTGAATTTATTAAAACCGGGATTTTGTCCCAGGATTTCTGAATTAGCGGAATCTGGTTTTGAGCAAGGAGCAGTCGTTTATAGCAATGCAATTGTATGCTGTCATTATTTATTTATTTATTTTATTTATTTATTTAAATAAATACTATCCTGCCCCCTCCTCCCAAGGCAATATAAAAACAATATAAAATATATAATATAAGCACAAAATTAAATTAAAACAGCAATGTTGTCATACCACCCTTACCCATCTCCCTCACCAAATGCCTGGCAGAACAACCAGGTTTTACATTGAAACCTGAAGGAGGGAAGGTCCTGGGCCAAACGAGCCTCCACCGGGGAAAAGTGTGATTACACCATTAAAGTACAAAAAAGATAATGTATGCATGAATATTTGAAGGTGTGTACATATTGGATAAAAACAGATGTGACAGCGGACTGCTGTGGTCTGATCTGACCCTGACCTCACCTGCATGTACGTGCAGGCACCACCAGATGTTGGCTCAAGATTGTCCTGGGCCATGGTGGTGGATAGCCCAGGCTCTGATCTCGGGAAATCCCAGAAGTCACAACCCAGGCCACAGCGGGCTGTCGTATGCGTTGACTTGCCATGACCTGGCCTGGATTGGGCCCCGCCATAGCTGGCTGCCATGCCTGGCTGTCATTGGCGGCCATGGTTGCCTGTCATGGTGGGGGGGGCACTTGGAGCAGTGTGGGGGAGGGGCTGGCTACCTGTACGCCTGTTGTGGCCCTCCCCTGCCCCAGGCCGTGTGTGGCAGGGCAACAGCCTGGTTGTGGGCACATACGTCTCGGACCCTGTCTGCTGTGGACTTCCACCCCAGGCCTAACGTGAGTTTTTACCCATTATCTCAATTTAACTGCTTCACATTCTTTATATCCTAGATGGAAATGAATAGTTTCTCCCCCTCTCAGAATAATTCACTAGAAAGTGATTTTTTTTACTGACTTCATTGTTTCTACAGAAAATTCTACCTGTATATTATTATTTTAAAATCAAATCATTTTCAGACTATATTAACCAAGTACATTATTGTGATATGTTCCCCACCCGGTGGCATAGTGCTATGGATGAACTGTGTCAGGAACTCACTCACAGGGAATCAGAACTCTGTCACCAGGACAAAATGGGCTGTGAGTGGTGGGGCCGGGGGATGATGGAGTCAGCAACCCAGGAGTTACAGGGGGGCAGTTGAGCTGGTAACTTGGGCCAAGTTGGGGGCTGTAAGGTGGGGATTGTTCATCTGGCAGCTTGAAGGATACAGGAAGTAATAGAGCTAGTAGCCTAGATTCAGCTGTGCAGTAGGTGATGAGTAGGGTTGCCAACTCTTGTGATTTGACCCTGAGACTCCCAAAAACCAAAATAGGAGTCTTAAGTGTTGAATGAACAACGAGGAGTGGCAACCCTAGCAATGAGGCAGTCCAAGTCAGGAAGAGGTTAGCAACTTGGATGAGCAAGGAGCTCATTGTGAAAGCAAACGCCCTGAGATAGGCTGGTCACATTATCCAAGCTGGGACTTGTATAGAGAGAAAAAAAGCTCAGGCAGGAGGGAAAATAAGTTTGGAGGTAGCAGAGGACATCAGGAAACCTGCTGAGGTGGAAGGCAGGAGTCCCGAGAGAGCATAAGAGGGCCCAGGCATCCCTTATAAAGGGAGCTTGGGCAAAGACTCCAGAAGGAAGAACAGCTTGGTAGAGATTGAGAACCCCATTCCATTAGAGTCCTAGCAAGTCACCCCCTTTGAAGGGGTGCTGTGCCCATCCACCCAAAAGGGGTCATTCATGGGGGCCACCCTGCCTTTTACCAGGGTGTGGCTGCTGTCAGCCCTAGTGACATTGGAGACATTGTTCACATCCTCCAGCCAGAGGTCTTGTGCATAAATGTCCCACCGCAAGCGCTCGTTTTCTGAATGCCTCATTGTAGGACAGCCATGCCTCTGGATTTCCTGTGTCAAAGATCCTCCTCACTATATCCTGGTACTTGACCTCTTTGGAGGCCCTTTCAGGAAACATGTGGAAAATGACACCAATAAGAATAGAGTAGGTTGCTGACCAATTATCCCAATTACAATTGCCTTGGATCCCTTAAATCTCTCCCTTTTCTTTGCTCTTCTCCCTCGCTTTGGGATCAGGTATGGGGTTGCTGAATAAAAGGGCAAAATACTTCAATGTATTCACTCCTCTATATTTTCTCCCTAGTCAGTTGGAGCAGTTGCACCCCCATTGGAGTAGAGATGTCCACGTAACCACCAGCCAATGGTGGTGGCTCTTGCTAGGGATGTGTGAACGCGGATCGGATGTTCGGAGTTTCGGCCGAACTCAGTCTGTTCGGACGAACGAACCGAATGACCGAACCTAAACCAACCGAACTGAACTCGATCCGAACTCAAAAACGACCTAACAGTTTGGTATCGTTTGGATGAGTTCGGGCAGGAAAAACGTGACTGGAAGGCCCAGGGAGGGGGCAGCTGAGGAGCAGACTTCCTGGCACCAGGGGTGGAAAGGCTTGGAGTAGCAGCCAGCCTGCCCAATCACCATCCCTTTTTTCCTCAGACCACTGACTTCGCAGTCTGCGATTGGACATGGGGGACTTGAGGCTAGGCTGCATACAGCCAATGGGGCTTGTAGTAAGGCGGGCGCAGCAAGGAGCAAAAGTCATTGCCCTCTCCCCTTCCAACACCTTTAGAGCTAGTAGTCACTGATCCTGACAGCAGGTATTTTCAGAAATCTCCCTCTCCCAGCAGTTTGTGTTCCTTCCTATTCCTAATCCATTGCCATCCTCCTCCTATTTCACCCATCCAACCCATCTACCTCCCTAGTTTCATTTATTTAGATTTGATTAGATAGATTTAGGCGTTATTTTTATTTTTTAACCCTCCCTGTGTTCTTTCTCCCTACCCTCCATTGAATCCTCCCCTCCTCCCTGTATATATTCCATCCCTGATTCCCTTCCACTGTTTTTGGATTTATTTAAAGTAGCATTAGATTGATTTAGGTTTCATTTCAATTTTGTACCCCTCCCTGTGTTGTTTGTTGTGAGCTGTCTGTGTCCCCCCCATCCCTGTGTATGTATATAGATAGATAGATATTAGATCGTTATTATAGATAGATAGTTGTAGGAGTTAGCTTAGTTAGATTTACTAAAACAAAAAACTTTACAGTATAAAAAAAGTTAAATGCACAGCACAACAGTTTTTAAAACTAAAAACTTTCCTCTTCAAAAACATCACAAAATCATTTTGACTCTAGCTTAAATTCCAAAAAACGTACAAATTCGTTACAATTACAATTTTAAAAAAACATTCAACTTCATACATTGCAACAAGACATAAATGCCAAAAAACATGGAAATTATTTCAGAATTTGAAGAATATTTAATATTTTATCCTCATCAACATAAATTAATAGATGTACTTAATTCATTACCATACATACTTTTATTCATTTTTATCAATAACTAAACTTTCACATTTTTTCATTATTAAATTTTCATTTATTATCATAATTTGACAATGAACAATTTTTCAGAGTGCATTAACTCTGTTTCTACAGAACTGCAAACAATGCCGATAATGATATCGCTACCGATAATGAAAATAAAATCTTTGAAATTGGTAATCAGTATCGATATTGACAATAACGAAAATGTCTTTGCCAGCCTATCTGACTGGCAGTCAGATTGTCTTTGCCAGTCTATCTGAGTGCCCTGCCTTCCCTACTGCCTCTCTAATGCCAAGCTGCCTGTCTGCCCGCCCAGGTTGTAAAGCTCAAAGCCTGCCTCAGTCTGCCTACCTTCTGCTCATTCCACACTGCCTATTTGCCTGCCCTGTAGGCAAAGCTCAAACCTTGCTCCAGCCTGCCTTCCTCTCATACCACTGGCCTGGTAATCCTGATGCTGCTGTCTGCTGGTCCATGAGTGCTCTGCCCAAGTAATCCTGCTGCTGCCATCTGCTGCTGTATGGGAGCTCTTCCCTTGCAAATCCTACCATCCTGGCTCCATGGGTGCTTCTCACAGACAAATCCTGCTGCTTCCGTCTCTGCTGTTCCATGGATTCTGTGCCCGGGTAATCCAATGTTCGCTGCTGCTGCCAATGCCACCTATACTATCTGTGCCAAGGGTTCTGCTGCTGGGCAATGCAATGTCCGCTGCTGCTGCCAATGCCACCTATGCTGTCTGTGCCACGAGTTCTGTGTCCTGGCAATCTAATGTCTGCTACTGGGTGTCCACGTGATTCACCACCAGGCAAGGCTTGGCCAATTGGCAGTAGAGCTTCTTTAGTTCTGTTGAATACGAGCCAAGCCTGCAATGCCCGGGCAAGCCGGGGTACCAAGCGCCAAGCCTTCCTGATCTCAGCTGCTGCTGCTGCCACTGGGTCTCTGATGACCTGCAATGCCGCCACAGGCACCCCCAGGGGCCAAGTGCCAAGCCTGCCTGCCCGGGCAACCCAGGGTGCCAAGCGCCAAGCCTTCCAGGTCTCTGCTGCTACTGGGTCTCTGACAGCCTGCCATGCTGCCACAGGCACCCCTGGGGGTCCCTGAAGCACCCCAAGTCTCATGGTGGGTCCAAACTCCGCCAAACGTTTGACCAATCCGAATGACCGAACCCGAACTCGGTTTCCGAACCTAACGACCGAACCCGAACTTGGTTTTCTAATCAAATGACTGAATGGCTGAACATCTGAACCCTGTTCTGTTCGCACATCCATAGCTCTTGCCTACATGGTTTGGCCTGGTGGCATTGAGCATGATCTTCCATGGGGGGGGGGCTGACTTTTGTTGGGAGGACCAGGCAACCCATGCTCAGTTCTAGCCCAGCATCTGTCTCTCTCCAGGGTTGTATGAACCACAGTAACTCCTGACTTTGCAGCACCCCACATGGGGGAGGGGGAGATGCCACCTGTGCGTGGATGGTGCGCATGCTTGCATTTAGATGTTGAAGCACCGTAGTCTCTCAGCAGGCAAGAGGAGGCCGGTTATGGCACCGATGGTCCCAGCACTGGCTCTTTGACTGGAGTAGGGATGGGTGAACAGAACGCGGTTTGGCTGTTCGGATGTTTGGTCGTTCGGTTCGAAACCCAAGTTCAGGTTCGATGGTTCAGTTCAGCCGAGTTCGGTGTGGCCGAACTTGGACAAACATTCAAAAATTGCGAAATTGAAACAGAAATAGAAACCGAAACGAAATCGAAAATGAAACCTAATTTTCGGACCTGGAAAGATGTTTTTCCTGCCTCCGAACTCGTCCGAACATGACCCGAACTGTTTGGTCATTCGAGAATTCGGTTCAGACGTTCAGTTCGGACGTCCAAGCAGTCCGAGTTCGGTCCGAACTCCACACATCCAAACCGCTTTCGCCCATCCCTAAACTGGAGAAGGTTGGTTGTGTTGAAGGTGCCTAGTTGCCAATGCTTGTACCATCCGCTCCAGCGTCTCCATCCTCTCGAGGAAGTCCTCCAGCTGCTCCATTCTTGCATGGTCAGGCTCATTCCTCGGACATCACTGCATGGGTCTCTCCTCCCTATGTCTAAAAGGAGGCCAATGGTGCCAATCCCCACCCCCTGCCTAGGGGGCAGGATAGAGGGGGACATCATGCTCGTGGATGGGGTCACCATCATCATCTGTTTCCTCGCCATCTACCACGAACTGTGCCTTCCTGGATTGGCTGGGAGGTGGATCCTAAGGTGGGCTACTCAGTGGCCAGGTGGTGCACCAGGACTTCACCCCCCCCCCTTGTTTCCTGCAAGGATGCAATGATTGCATCCACTTGGTCCTCACACGGGGCCTGGAAGGGATGCTGTGCACCAGCGCCCACCCCACCCTACTTTGGGGGGAGGGTGGGGAGACTTTTTTGTTGGGTCTTTCCCCTTGTTGCGGCCCCCTCCTTTTGTCATTGTTAAATTTGGGAACTAGTGGCACCAAGCCAAGCACTGCACCCCTTTGAATGTGCTGTGTAAGAGCAAGAAAGGGGGGGCAGTACCCCTACCACAGGGAACGACGCATCACCCTGGAGTTCTGTAGGCCCAGGACTTCTCCAAGTGCCAGCAGGAGATGCGCTCATCGGAGAAGTGGTGCTACTTCTTGCTTCCACAGCTTCCCAGGGTGAAGTGAGGAACTCCGCCCTAGTCACAAGATGGTGCCTGCAAAATCTTGTATTGTGAGATTTTGTTTAACATCCAGCAACTTGTTGCCCCTAGCAACTGTACATTCAGGTCCATGCCTCCTGGTGGCCAGTCCTGCTTGTCTTCTCCTCTGAGATGGGGCCAGGACAAACCCCTCCGCTCCATAGGCTGCCACTGGGGCAGGCATGGAGGGGGGGCAGGGTGAAAGGAATTATGGTTGAGCTATAACATATATTTTAGAATGCCATCCATTGTTGATGGAAGAATTCAAGTGATAGCGGATCCAAGTAAGGTATTCTAGTGAATAAATATCCCCTTTAGGTAAAAAAAAATAAAATCCTTTATATTTGAATATGGCTAGCTTTAGCTTCCAGCCACTGAATCTAGTTAAGCCTTTGTGAGCTTTATTAAAGAGCCCTGTACTTTCAGAAATCTCCTCCAGCCAAGTACACATAGGACATGATCAGTCACTGCTGTCTCTTGAATATACTACAAAGACTGAGCACTTAAAATCTCTTACTAGGAATTCTGTTTTTCCAAATCTCAAACAAGTTCTAGGCATATATCTGGAATGGCTGCATTTCTCTAGAGCATTTTGTCATTAGAAAGAAGACACTCCCAACAAGGGTTGAAATTTTGTTTTGAACTGAAGTTTTTTTTAAAATTGAAGTTTCAAATTTCAAACTGTGAATTCAAAATTTCAGTTTCGGTATAGCCATGTATATAGCTGGGACAAACTGTATTTCCAGTTGAAATTTTGATGAATACTAACATTTCAAATGGATAATTTCAACTCTGAAGTTTTGATTTCCATAATTTCCATATTCAAGGAGCCCTAACTCAGCTTCCTAGTTAGACTCTCACAAGCTTCTACTTCTGAAACATCCTGAGGAAACAAAGAGTAAATCTGTGAATTGCTACTTTCAGTCACTATGAAAGGTTGTTATTGCTATTTTAGCCCTGTGTAAATTGGTCTTCTAGAAACTAAGCCACCAGAATTTCCAAGCTGAGGATAAAAAATGATCTCCATACATTTTTTAAACTCTCTAAAACTTTCCTACAATTTTTATGTAACATATGTATAAATAGAGTGGAATTGTAACCACAGTTTACACACGGCTTTGCTACATGTGAATGTTTATGCCAATACATTTTCATAGCACATCACTTTACTTTCTCACAATATACAAAGACAGTGTAGCTCTTGGAACACCTTCTAATAAATTTATGAACTGCCATGGTTCACCTCTATTGAAATCCTCTCATTTATAGTCCTCAGCTTTGGAAATAAGATTTTTTCATAGTTCTTTAACGACATACTACAGTAAAACAGAAGAGAATCACCTGTTTGATAAAGTAATTTATAAGTATCCTCAAAACCTGAGCAAAATTCTAGCTTGAAAAGAAAACTGGGAAACATAAACACTGTGCTCTGAAATGAGTTCATATTAAATTTGAGTCAGAAGTTTATCTGTGGGCATGGTTCAGGTATTCCCTGCTGTTTTGCCAGCCATGTGAAATTCTCATGGAAAACCACAAAGTTGAACATTTGGTTGTATTTTTCACTTCATCGCATCATTTTGAGGACTGCTGAACTGGCAAAACTGGAGATTTTATGGTCCTGCACATTTCTCCAGTAACTTTCTAAAACTTTCAGCTGTCACCATGGGTAAAAAAAAGGTGACTGTGGCTTGCTTTTGTCCACTGTGGCTCAGGACTGCCAGATGTTTATGTTCCACCAGATGTTAGCCCAGGACTGCCCTGGGGCAGATAGACTGGGCAGAACATCCCCAGAAAATCTCCAAGGACTCAGCCCAAGCTAAGGAATGCCCATGCAGGCCAAGGCAGGCTAGCACATGGGTTCAACCCCGCTGGCAGGGGCTGTCCATCATGGCAGGGGTGGGTCACTGGGGGCAAGGTGAGGGTGGGCCCGGCTACCTGCACCCCCACCCTACCCAAGGTGTGCAGGCAGCGGAACTGCTCTTCATATTTGTTTGGTGCCCCTCCTTGATCTGGGCATCTGCGATTTCCTGCCCTAGGCCATGGAGCTGCCACCCCCCCCCCCCCCGCATGTCGGTTTTTGCCCTATGTCAGCAATACGTTGTAGAAGTATGGCCAGGACATGTTTTGTTGGTGCTGTTTACGGGTAAAGGATGAAACAGATAGTAATGCTGAAATGGATATTCAGTGCAAAAAGTGAATTTGGTGTATTTGTATGTGTTTAAATGAAGAAAATATGAACTGGTATTCACTTCCTGCTTTGTTTATGGTTCCAAATATTTGTTTTGGTTACTTTTTGTTTATTTATTTTGTTACTTTGTGATTTCAGTACTTTGGTATTTGGCACGTCGTGTGCTAAATGAAGTTAAATGAAGATTAATGAGTTTTTGAATTTCACAGCAATGACAAAGACAAATTTAGATATTTGTGGGAATTAATATGCAAATTATTTTTGTGAATATGAAAGCTCATATCTGTTTCAGCCCTAGAAACAAGAGAGTTTTAAAAACAAGAATAGGAAATTAAACATGCTGGACAGGATACGTGGAAATGCTTTATTGTTATTTACTTTTATTGTAACAGCATCCACAGGTCTTCTGGTAGCACAAAGCACCCCCATTAGTTGCAGGAAGATTTTTTTTTAGATGGGCAAGACAAAGGGTATAATTTAAAAATCATCTGCCACCTTATTGAGGAAGGAGTCAATTGGTAATCTCCTGATGTTGGGCAGCAGCCCTGTAGAAACTATGTAGGTGTTCATATTCAAAACTGAAATTCTGAAGGCACTATTGAAATTTTGCTCATTTACACATACATAGAAAGATGCTTTCCCACCAGTTTTAGTGTGAAGGCAATCCTAGGGGCTTGAACCCTAGGCAGACCTGTCAGGTGCCACACATCTGTCAGCCTTGTCTGCTTCAGAGAAGGCGCAGAAGGAAAAAAAAGAGGAGCTAGGGAAGAAACCTTAATATCGGAGGTTTCTGAAGTGTTGCTCTAGAGAAGTGTTGAAATGTGGTGCTGGGTGACTGTTCATCATCTCCCTGGGACCTCACATGTGGTGTCCCACAAGGTTCTATTTTGTCCCCTCTCCTGCTCAACATGTACATGCAGCTTTGGGAGAGGTCATCAGAGGGTTTGGTGTGTGGTGTCATCAGTATGTTGACTGTATGTTTACCTCTCTTTTTCAGCCAACCCAGGCCTGGAAATCTCAATGTTTACTTAGTGTCTGACGGCTGTGGGGGACTGGATGAGGATGAGCTGTCTGAAGCTGAATCCTGATAAGATGGAGGTGATGCTGGTGGGAGGGGCTGAGGGAGTGGTGGCACCTGTCATTGATGGGGTCCACCCTCCATCCATCAGGTTTGTAGTCTGTGGGTGCTCCTTGACTTGCAGCTTCGCTTGGATGTCCAGGTGGTGGCTGTGGTGAGGGGCGCATTTCACCAATTACATCTGGTGCGATGACTTCAGCCATATGTCTTGGACTCAGATCTAGCCACCATCATCCGTGCCTTCATCATCTCAAGACTGTACTACTACAACATGCGCTACATGGGGCTACCCTTGGTGATGGTCCACAGACTGAAGCTGGTTCAGAAAGCAGCGACACATCTCCTCATGGGTATGGGGCGCCATGAGCACATTATGCCAGTATTCCATTCTTTGCACTGGCTGCCTATAGTCTTCCGGGCCTGATTCATGGTGTTGGTTTTGACCTATAAAGCCCTAAACGGCCTGGACCCTGCCTATCTTCAGGATCGCTTCACCCCCCCCAGGTCCTGGATTGACCCCTGCAGTCAGCTGGGATCGCCCTCCTCGGAGCCCCTTCCCCCCGGGTATCTCAGGTGGCAATGATGAGGAGGGCATTCTCAGTGGCCAAAATGAGACTATGGAACTCCCTCCCTATGGAGGTCCACTTGACCCCAGACTTTCCCTCTTTCCAAAGACAGTGTAAGACCTGACTGTTCAGCCAGGCTTTTAGGGAAGAAGATGGGTGATGGGGAGGGTGAGGTTTTTTTTTTGCCCTCTGCCTTGGGGTATTTTAATGCTGATTTTTATACTGTTATTTGTATTTTTGTTTATTTATTGATGTGTTATTTATGCCTCTTTTATGTCTTTTTAATGGTTTTAATATGTTGTGAGCTGCTCCAAGCTGCTATAGCAGGAGGGGGCAGTCAAGAAATCAAAAGAAATAAAATAAAATAAATATAATTAGCAGAAGTACTGCAATGATATCAGAATTGAGACATCCTTCCATATACAATGTAATATAGTTTATGAACAAGTATGAAGATCATCATTTTAAATTCTTGACTGAATAATTTATTTAGTTTAGTTTAGTTTATTATGACTCAGCTTCTGCCATAGCCAAATATGAATATGAATAACAAGATAAAAACTTAGAAATTTACAAAAATATTTCAAATAAGTTCATCCAAGAGAATCTGAGAACATAAGGATAAAAAACATAAAACATAGATACAATCATAAAAATAATCAATGATCGATAATATGAAAAATCAGAATCCAAACAACAGAAATAGTCAAAGCATGCCATACTATAAATAAGTAAATCTTAGCTTTCAACATTTAAGTCCAATCGGGTAGAGTAGTTTTAGTACAACTCTAGCTATGATTTTTGGTAAATTATCTACTGCTGTTGTTAATCAAATAGAGCCATCACATACAAAGCGTAGTCTAACGATACCATTATACCATCTAATAGTTTAGCTATAACTATTATAGAAACTCATAATTAATCTCTATCTATTCGTTATATAACATGCTGCTCCATTTCGTCCAAAATACATTTGCAATCTTATTATACAGTTGATGCTCTCGAAACATTTCATGCTGGCCAAGATCAACAGCCAGCCACTGGCTTTAGTAAATAAAATATCCATATTGATGTCAGCAAGGGATTAAGGTAGTTCAGGTAACCTGAGTTTTGCTTTGATTGCCACCCTTTTCTTAATTGCTAACCAGAGAAATGTTGCAATGGTTACGAAGTCCTCTGTACTTGTTAGAGATAGGAGGAACTTATAGCAATTCTCTGATCCAAAATGCATATTTTCTTTTAATAGGTGGTGCAACCCAGTTTCCCTCAGGATATAATAATAGGGGCATCTTAAAAGAAAATGATCGGTAGACTCAATCTCCGCCAGACTGCAGAATATTTTTTAGCAGTTGTGAAGTTCATTTGTAATGTTCACAAAAGATATGGCAAACAAAGAAATATCAAAATAGCCATTCTGTTACTCTCTCTTTCATTACTTGCACTTCTATCTAAATGTATCTGTAGTAAAGATATCTGACTGAGGCCACTCCATTATTCAGAGAATCATTTGTTAGCGATGTCTAGACCACTTGTGTTGTAAGGGACCTTTCTTTGTCATTTCTGGAAGAATGCTACCAAACACTACCAGACTTGAAGTTCATTTGTAGGGATGGTAGATTTGGATTTGGATTTAATCCGAAATTGGTTCAGATTACACAATAAAGGAATGTGCATGTACAAAAATGTCTGCCGGGCCTGTTCTGTGAATGCCCACTCCCAACACTGTGGCAGCGCAGCTCCCCCTGGTGTACGGAGGACTTGAGGTGGCTGAAGAGGGAGGGTAGACTGTTAGAATGCACAGGTGGTTGCAACTCACTCTGAAGCCAACTGATAGCTGCTTAGATAATTTTTGAAGGACTATGCCATGGCTGTGAAGGTGGAGAAGAAAGTGTTCTTCTCTGCTATCATAGCATCTGCAAAGTCTCATCTGGCAGAGCTGTTCTGGGTGGTGAGGGGCCTGGTTAATCTGGTCTGCTTCCAGCTGGAAATGGAGTCATCTAATGCCCACAGTGACATTTTTATTAATTACTTTGCAGGAAAAATCATTCATATTCACCACGACTTGGGTTGGTGCTGCCACTTCATCTGCAGAATCAGAGTTCAGGGTTATAGAAGCTCAGTCTTGTCCTCTTTATTTTGATTGGTTTCAATTGGTGTCACCCAATGATGCTGGGGAGGTGCTTGGCGTGATGAGGCCAACCAGTTGTAAATAGATCCTTGCTTGTGTTGGCTGGTGAAAACCAGCTGGGAGACATTGAGGCCATTACTGGCTGGGGTTGTCAATGCCTCCCTTCAGGAGGGTAGGGTGTTGGATGCCCTTAAAACTGCGATTGTCCGACCCCTGCTTAAGAAGTCATCTTTGGATGCTGACTCCCCGGCCAGCTATTGGCCTGTCTCTGACCGTCCCTTTTTAGGGAAGCTTATTGAACAGGTGGCTTCTCATCAGCTCCAGGCTCATCTTGATGATGTCAGATTCCTGAACCTGTTTCAGTCAAGCTTTCATCCTGGGTATGGCATTGAGACTGCACTTGTGGCCTTGGTCGATGACCTGCACCTGGAGATTGACAGGGGGAATTATACCCTGTTGAACTTGTTAGATCATTGATCACGAGGTGTTTTTGACATGATTATGGGACCTGGAAGGGGTGCCCGGGTCTGCTCTTGAATGGTTCTGCTCCTTCCTGTTGGGGAGGTCCAAGAGGGTGGTGATGGGCAATTGGTGCCCTGTGGTATCCCGCAGGGTTCTATTCTGTCTCCCCTCTTGTTCAACATGTATATGAGGCTGCTGGGCAAGGACATTTGGAGGTTTGGGGTTAAGTGCCATCAGTACACTGATGACACTCAACTCTACCTCTCCTTTTCATCCGACCCAGGTCCTGAAGTCTTGCTGCTTATCTGATGCTTAGATGATGTTGCGGGCTGGATGAGGATGACCTCACTGAAACTGAATCCAGATAAGACTAAGGTGATGATGGCTGGCTGGTCTTGTGACCTGGAGGGAATTGAGACTCCTGTTGTTGATGGAGTCCAGCCCCCTTTGGTCAATCAGGGTTTCAGTCTTGACTTGCTTCTGGACCCCTTCCTGCTCTTGGATTGTCAAGTTGTGGAGGTGGTGAAAAGCACTCATGGCCAACTCCATCTGGCGAGGAGACTGCGGTCTTTTCTGACTCAGGTCTGACCATGTCATGCATGCTTTCATCACCTAGAGGCTGAATTATTGCAATGAACTCTCTGTGGGACTGCCCACAATGACTGTTCAGAGACTGCAGGTGTTGCAGAATGCAGCAGCTTGTCTCCTTTTGGGGACGAGTCACTGGGAGCATATTAAACTGGTGCTTCAAAGTCTGCACTAGCTGCCTATAGCTTTCCTGGTGCAAGGTGCTGGTTTTGACCTTTCATGCCCCAAATGGTCTGGACCCCACATATATGAAGGAATGCCTGTCTTTCCATGCCCCATAGTGGTCCCTTAAATTGTCTGGGAGCGCCTTCCTGTGGGTACCATAGGTTACTCTGGTTCATATGACAAGGAGTTGCGGGGGGGGGGGGGCTTTCTCGGTTGCTTCCCTGTTGCTGTAGAACTCCCTTCCCATGGAGGTTCATTTGAATCTGAGCATCTTCTGGAGATGGTGCAGGACTTTTTTGTTTATAAAGGCATTTGGTGGGTGGGGATAGGCATCCCAAACACATTGTGCAGCACTGTGACAGAAGACATAAGAGAATCCCTCATTGGCTCTTTCCTAAGCAGATGCTTCCAACTTCCCAGTAAGAAGCAGGGGGGTTGCTGTTGGCAGAGCACAGACTGAGGATACATGAATGACCTTCTGGCCAATTGACATCACAAATACATCTTGTACCACTGTAAGAAACAGAAGAGAATCTCTGGTATCAGCTGATTCTCTGGAGATGCGTCCCAGGCTTCCAATTTGCCAGTACCCAATCACTTCAATGAGGGAGGCTTGGGGATGGGCACTGGGGAGAAAATATAAGCTCCTGCCAAACTGCACAGTCTCCACCATGGCTAGATCTTGTGTGGCTCATGGGCTGGCTCAGTTCACTCTGTGTGTGGCTGTGTGTGTTGCAGTCTTCAACCTTACTGCAAGTGCTCATAAAATATCTCTGCACCTCCTCTCCCCCACTGATTCCTCCACAGACTTTGGGGTGCCAATGACAGAAGTCTATGCCAGTGCCAGTGCCAGTGCCTCTGGCACCTGCTCTTCTTCTGCCCTGTTCACCCCCTCCTGTCTTCTTCACCCTCTCTACAAGTGCTCCTAAAAGAAGATCTCTGCATCTATTAAAACCTCTACAGTTTAAACAGAGGAACTGCAAGTGATTTAAGGAAATTTGCAACTTCTGTTAAAACCATGAAAACTATATTGCTTATAAAATAGGGACCCTTTATCCAATCATTCCGAAATTTATCATAGATGATCCCTTGGGTAAGGGAAGCAATCTTTCAAAATTTCATCCAAATTGGATGGAAAACAGGGATGTTACATTTGGAAATGTGTGTGCAAACCATGAAACTTAAATTGGTACCCCTATTTATTTATTTATTTATTTATTTACATGTATTTATGGCCCACTCCCTCCTGCTCACATTGGAAGCCCAGGTTGGCTCACAACATCATTAAACACATTTAAAAACAATTATAAAACTTAAAAACTTATTAAAACTAGTAAACTTATTAAACTCATTAAAAGGCGAAACTGAACACCCTCCCCCCACCCCCCTGGTCTCCCTCCCCAAAGTCCTAGTGGAACAGCCAGGTCTTATATTGTCTTCAGAAAGAGGGGAGGTCTGGGGCTAGGTGGGCCTCTGTTGGGAGGGAATTCCACAGCCTAGGAGCAGCCACCAAGAATACCCTCCCCATCATCGCCACCCGGGAAACCTGGGAGACTTCAAGTCGGGCGTCCCTGGCTGACTGCACGGGCCGCACCACGGATACCTTTTATGAAATCTATGTGAACTTTGACAGGGATGGTCCCATGGGTGAGGAGTATGATCTATCCAAATTTAATCCAAAAAAAGTTAAAGCTGGAAATGCATGTTCAACTTCTGTTAAAATCATGAATCATATATTGCTTATATAATTGGGACAGTTTAGTCAATCTTGGTGAAATTTGGCAGAGATTATACAAAAACAAAAGTAAATCCAAAAATGAAACTTAATTCCAAAGATAGATCTGAATCCAAATATAATTTAATAACAAAATGAATCCAAAAACAAAAACTAAAAAAAAATATCTGTGCATACCTCTACCCATGGTCCCCCTGTTTACTGCCACTGCCCTGTGCCTGGTTCTAGGAACCAGGAGGTCCTGGGGGTGGAGATCTGGGGAGTTCCCCCTGACTTCCACCTGTCTCCAGAGTTAGAAGGCTGCCCAAAATCTTGATGAGGAATGTGAGAGTTGTTAAGGGGATCCCCGATGGAGCTTAACAACTGGGTGAGGGTGGGTGTGTGGAGGTTTGTACAGGCCCAGTTCCCCAAGGCAGGGGAAAACCTCCCTGGATCCCCCTGCCCAGGGTCCCATTCCCAGAGACCCAAGGGAGTAGAAAGGGGTGGGGGTGGAAAGCAGGAGGGACCTTGCCCACTTCCTGGTTCTTCACACCAGAGGTAGGTAGAAGTCAGGGAGATATCCCTGGATCCCCATACCCCCAACCCGGGATTTGCTGGTACCACATGGCAGCGTTAGAAAACTGGGGGACAGTGGATGCCTCCCCTCTGACCTGCTCCACAGTTCCCTGAGGCCAGGTGGGGCAGTATTAGGCAGAAGGCTGGAGAGGTCCCTGGCTCTACATACCAAGCGTAGGAATTTTATGGGGGGAAAATTCCCACCCTTAAAGGTGGGCTCAACTGACTTTTGTTCCCCTAGACCTTTCTCCCACACAAAACAGGGTCACAGGTTTTAAAATAAATGTTTTGTTTTGTTTTGTTTTGTTTTCTAAAAAGAATGATTTTGCTCATACAGGGTGAAAAGAGACATGACACTAACCACCCTTTAACCACCCTGGGTGGTCATTTATGCATGTTTCAGGGCTGCATAGGGCACCAATACAGCCCTGCAACATGCATAAATAACCACCAAGGGTGGTTAAAGGGTGGTTAGCGTCATGTCTGTTTTCATCCATTGTCAGGTCATAGGAAAATATTTGGAGCAAAAAAATAAAATTCCTATTTAATGTTGCCAGCACCATTTTGGAAAAGGGCTTCACGTGCACAGAGCAGTCTTGGCAGTTCTATTTTTGTGTAATCTGAACCAGTTTTGGATTGAATCCAAATCAGAAATTCCCATCCCTATTCATTTGCATGTTTCACAAGGGTGAGGATATCCATGCAGGTATTTATTAATGTTAACAACCACCCAAATTAGGTTTGTGAGTTTCCCACGACTAGATTCACTCAGCCCTAAGAGATGAGTTGCCCACATTTTTGATTTGATATTATTTGCAAAATAACTTGGATAATGGAGAAACCTATAGAGTCAGGAGAATGACTATTTTGTAAATTTGTGAAACTTTTAAAAATCTGGGGTGCAATCCTGGCTCCACTGAAATCAATTTGGGTGCAATCTTGATTCCACTGAAATCAATGGATAAACTCCTATTGACTTTAATCGAATGAGGATTTCAACTCGATTGCTTATTGTTATTATTCGTTGAGGTCTAGTGTACAAAGCATTTTAGCAGCTGCTATTGCTATTGAAGTGATCGGTTAAGGCAGAAGAGCTCACTTCTGTAAAAAGTGGGGTTGATAGGATTAAATGAGATGGCAATTGGGAAAAAAAAGTCAAGCTACCCTTTTCTTTCTTTTCTTTTTGAAGACTCTAATACAAATTGTCAAAAGTTAACGTGAAGGTAAGAAGCTATGTTTTAAAAATAGGCCACTTTACCTACTTTTTGTATTACTGTTATTAAACCAAACAACCTAAGTGGGGCTGTTCTTTCCAACAGATTTCTACATCTGTGCAGCAATGTCTGGGAGATGTGCTCAGGGACTGAGGAGAATGGGAAGAGCTGGCTTGAACAAATAGTGTCACTTGCACTGGATTGCTTTGTGCCCGTGTTGGAAAAGATTCATCTAATTGTGGGCTGCGTTCAGTTATGTTTAATAAAAACACCTATTTGTCTTAATGAGTGTGTGTGTTTTAATGTGGCTTGGAAAATCAACACCTGAGCCTGACCTTTGACCAAATTTTTAAGGAGAACAATCAGTGAAAACAGTAGGGGTGGGAATTCCAGTTCTCTCAAGAACCAATATTGCCGGTATTTGGCCGTACCGGATTTAAAACAGAGATCTGGGAAAACTGACTGTACTGGTTTTTTTGTATTGGTTTCGGATCTCGGATTTTTTTTAAATTACTTTTGACCGTGGGCAGTTGGGCACAGCTTTTTTGTTTTGCACTTGAGTGGAGTCCTTCCCTGCCCCCTCCCTGTGGTAACTAACGTTTACATTTGGTGCTTTTTTTTTACTATGCCTTCATTGGTTGCCGTTTTTAATTCAAAAAAGGCATTCAATCCTGAAGGTTCCCTAAGATTTTTTTTAAGGGGGAAGGGCTGTGATTAAGGGGGTTGGCACTTGGCTGAGCTGGCCAATAGTAATGTAGAATTTTTTTTCCTTCTGCTACCTTCTCGACCTTGAGCTTGGAAGCCATTCTACAGCAGGCTTGGCATCTGAAAGGACTGCAACAGACTGCTCGAAGTGTGAATGCGTGCAACTGTTGGTTAGTTATGGGTTCCTTTGGGGTTTTATGGGATTAATTACAGGGCCCCCTGGTGCCCCTTAGCAAGGGAAGTAAAGTAAAGTAATTGAATGGGGACCTAGTCTCACTCTCTTGGGATCCTGTGTGTGTGTGTGTGTGTGTGCGTGCAGGCCATGAGGCCAGGCCATGTTGGAGCCTGCAGGAGGAGACTTTTTTGAAGCTCTGTCCATGGAGGAGGGGGAAATGTGGCTGGCTCCTGGTGGTTTCAGGGTTGCGTGTGCCATGGCCAGCTGATGTTTGGGGGTGGGGGTTCCCCAAAGTGGTGGTTTTGCCCTGTCCTATTTCATTTTGGTGTGTGTGGGGTAAATGTATTTTTGTGTGTGGCTGGGGGTGGGGTGTTGTTTTGGTTTGGACTTTGGGGTTTTTGGTTTCTTTCTTTTTTGTTTTTTTCCCTTTTTTGGGGGTGGTGGTGGTGCAATTTTATTTTGGGGGTGGGTGGGGTGTGCCCTTGCCCTGAGAGTTTTTGAACTTTTGGCTGTGCTGCAGCATGTGATATCTTGTTGAGGTATGGGTGGCCCCCCCCCGCCCCCCAAGGCTAGATGGTGGTTGGGGGTGGGGTCCCAGTAGGTCAGTAAGCCTGTTAACCTCTGGAGCTTCATGCCACTGTCCTGCAGCAGTGTGGATGCTCGCTTTGGTTGCTTGGTGCCAGGGTCCTGTCCTGGTGGGGGTTGGGTGGCCCAAGGAAGGCTAGGTACTCGTTGTGGGATTGGGGGTGCCCTCCCTAGGAGTTTTGGCTGCAATGTCTGATGTCTTGCTGAGGTACAGTTTTTTTAAGCTTGTTTCTGGGGAGGGGGTGCTTTTGGTAGTGCCTTCTTGCCTTTGCTGCTTCTGGTTGGGTCATGCCCTGGTATGGGTGCCCCCCTGCCCCCCAAGGTTAGGTGCTTCTTGTGGAATTGGGGGTGCCCTGAGAGACAGTTGTTAAAATAAATTTTCTTCTTTTCTTTTCCAAACCCAAGCCACCAGAGCGCCTTTTGGTGATTGACTGTGGCAACGTGTTGGACATGATGCACGAGTAGCCGGCCACCAGGTAAGTGACACTCCTTCACCCCACACCACACCAATCTGTCCTTCAACCAAAGATATGGTCCAAAGGGGAGCGGTGTTTCATCAGTGAGGAGGGAGAGGTGCCTTGTGCCCATTCCCCCTCAACCCCCCACGTGGGAAGGTTGTGGGTCGAGGCCCAGGAGACTCCAGGCCATGGCCTGGTGCTGCTAAACATGAGGTTGGTGGCTAATAATTCATCTACCATGTTGGGATCTGTTCATGCCACCACTTGTGAACAAGATCCATGCCCGTCCTGGCTGGTGAAAGCCAGCCACGAGATGTTACAGTCATTGCTGGATGGGGTGGTTAGTGCCTCCCTTTGGGAGGTCAGGGTGCCTGAATGCCTGAAGGAGGCTGTGGTTAGGCCCCTGCTCAAGAAACCATCTCTTGATGCTGATGCTCCTGCCAGTTATTGGCTGGTCTCTAACCTTCCCTTTTAAGGAAGGTTATTGAACAGGCTGTGGCACGGCAGCTCCAAGAACACCTGGATCACATTGGTTTCCTTGACCCCTCTCAGTCCAGGTTTCGGCCTGGGTATGGTACAGAGACTGCATTGGTGGCCTTGGTTGAAGATATCCGTCTGGCGTTGGACCAGGGTCATCAGACCTTACTGGTCCTGCTAGACCTTTCAGCTGCTTTCGACACAGTCGATCATGAGGTGTTGGTGACGCGCCTATGGGACCCTGCCGGGATTGGCAGAATGATCTTGGACTGATTTTGTTCATTCCTGGCTGGGAGAACTTGCTGGGTGGTCTTGGGGGAGTGTACGTCTTCCCCCCGGGACCTCACATGTGGAGTCCTTCAGGGTGCCATTCTGTCCCCTCTCTTGTTTAACATCTATATGCAGCCATTAGGGGAGATCATGAGAGGGTTTTAGGGCATGCAGCATCATGCTGATGACACTTAGCTCTACCTCTCTTTTTCTATTGACCGAGGCTATGCAGTCTCTTTATTTTCCCAGTGCCTGTCGGCTGTGGGGGCTTGGATGAGGTTGAGCCATCTGCAGCTGAATACTGCCAAGACGGAGGTGATGTTGGTGGGTGAGGGCTTGGGGGGCCTGGGAGTGGTTTAATCTCCTCTTGTGTGTGTGTGTGTGGGTTTACCCTCCCATGGTCTCGCAGGTACGGAGTCTGGGTGGGCTCCTCATTTCACAGCTCAGCCTGGAATCTCAGGTTGTGGCCACAGCGGGAAGTGAATTTGGGCAGTTACATCTTGTCTGGCGGCTTCGGTCGTATCTCTCAGACTCTGACCTCGCCACTGTCATCCATGCCTTCATCACCTCAAGGCTGGATTACTGCAACGTGCTCTATGTGGGGCTGCCTGAGAAGCTGGTCCCAAGGCTGCAGCTGGTGCAGAATGCTGTGGCCCATCTCCTTACTGGGGCAGGCTGTAGGGAGTACATGACACCTGTGCGCCGGGTTCTGCACTGGTTGCCTATAAAGCACCAGGCTAAGTTCAAGGTGCTGGTTTTGACCTTCAAAGCCCTTCATGGCCTGGGCCCTGCCTATCTGCAGTATTGCCTCACTCCCTACGTGCCCGTGCAACCCCTGAGATCATCTGTGGGGGCCTTTTTGGAGGTTCCCTGAGTGAGACGGGTGGCCACTGATGTGAGATCTTTTTCCGTGGCTGCCCCCGTGCTGTGGAATTCACTCCTGGAGGAAGCTCAGTTGGCCCCCACCCTCCTGTTAGGGATGGGCGAATGCAGTTCGGAAGTTCAGAGTTCAGACCAAACTTGAATAGTTCAGTCAACTGAACTGAATGTGCAAACTGAACTCAAATTTGAACGTTCACTTCAGATGTGTTCGGTGAGTTCGGAATTGAATTTTCATTGGTTTCAATGGAAAACACATTATCAGCTGTAATATTTTTGTTTTTAAGCTATGTGGCTGAAAATTGGGATTCCGATACCTTCAATAGAAAGCATTATGTGTACCAAATTTCAAAATGATCAGATAAAGGAATCCGATTTTAGAAGCAGTTGAATTATTGCATTTTTCAATATTCTACATATACATTCTTAGCTGTAATTTCTTTGTCTAATATCTAATGTAGGGGAAACTTGTCCAGTTTATATCCTTTCCCATATTGACTCTCTTTGCAAAATTTCAGAAGGATTGGAAAAAGGGTCTTGGTGGTATAAGCAATTAACATATAAATGTATGTCTGACTATAACATCTTTGTAGTCCAACCAGTGTACATGAAATTTGGCAGGGCTATATATTACACATTCATGATAATCTTTGCTAAATATCAGAAAGATTTTAGTAAGGGTCCCAATTTGATATGCCTGTACAACATATGTAGAGAAGGGGCCTTTGCCTGGGATTCTCTTATGTCACTGTGGTATAAGATTGGTTTGTGATGCGAATTGGCCAATAGAAATGTCAACCAAATATCCTCATTCTGTGCTGGGACCATCCCAACATATCTCCCCCACTTGTTTCTGGGAAGTCAGAAGCATCTGTTTAGGAAAGAGTCAATAGAGATT
>QEPC01005900.1:3129235-3144808 GCA_003113815.1 Sphenodon punctatus
CCCCACACCCCTCACCTTCACCCATCTCACCCTTCACCCCACAGCCTTCACACCTTCACCCCTTTCAGCCTTTCACCCCAGACCACACCCATCCACCCCACACCCCATATCCCTCCACCCCACACCCCTCGCCTTCACCCATCTCACCCTTCACCCCATAGCCTTCACCCCTTCACCCCTTTCAGCCTTTCTCCCCACACCACACCCCTTGCCTCTGCCCCACGCCCCTCCACCCAACACCCTTGCCTTCATCCCTCACACTTCACAACACAGCCTTCACACCTTCACACCTTTCATCCCACACCACACCTCTAGCCTTCACCCACAGCTTTCACCCCACACCCCTTGCCTTCACCCCACACCCCCTCACCCCTCCACCCCTCACCTTCATTCATCTCACCCATCGCCCCTTGCCTTCACCCCTTTCAGCCTTTCTCCCCACACACATCCCTTGCCTTCACCCATCTCACCCTTCCCCTCCTAGTACTTAGTGACCCCCCTCTGTTAGTTCCCCCCTTAGTTAGTTCCCCCATCCCCTAACCCTACTCAGACCCCACACAGCTAGGTACCCCCAGTTAGTTAGCTCCCCCCTGGTTATTTAGTTGCCTCAAAGTTTGAACCCCAATAGTTTTAGGTTAGGTTACAACCCCCCCCCCACACACACATTGCCACACCTCATCCTCTGTTGCCAGTGGTCCTCTCTTCTTTTTTACAGCCGATATGAGTGGTCAAGGAATGAAAAGACCTACCAAGAGTGGGAGTGTTGGAAGAGGCCACCCTCTTCCTAGGCAGCCCACTCAGTCTGGCACAGAGACACTTGAGGTAGGGCCACCTGTGGACCCCACCTCCCGCACACCAGTTTCAAGCACATTCAAGCTTATGTGCTCTGGATGTGTCTTGAAGCCTCCAAAGAGGCTGGGATGGGGGGAGGGTGCTTCCTCCTCCCTGGCACTGACTAGTAGTAAGAAGAAGGGGGCTCCTTCTTCCTCTGCTAGTGCAGTGGGCCATCCGCCAGCTACCTCCACTGCTGCTGCTCCTAGTGCACAGCTCTCCCTTGTGCAGGCACTTTCCCTCATGCACATGCCTGCTTCCCTGCCCTTGCCCCCTTCTGACATACATTCTAGCGTGCCTGCTTCCCTGCCCTATCCCCTTGCTGACACGCAGCCTAGCGTGCCATCTCAGGCCCCGCCCACCACACCCACACACTCTGCTGTGCCAGCTACCACCACCCCTTCTGCAAGTGTTACAACAACCACTACCTTGGAGAGGTCGACCACCAGTTGTGCTGCTCCTGCCCTCCCAGGAACCAGCATGAAGAAGATCACATCCTGGGTGTGGTCTCATTTTGATATCTGTGTGAAAGATAACTCAAAGGTAGTGTGCATGCACTGCAAGGCCAAGGTCAGTCGTGGTGGCACAGATCCCAAGAGATATGGCACCTCTGGCCTTCGCAGTCACTTGAAACGGCACCATGGGAATATTTGTGATCCTATGGAGTGCCGTTCCAAGCGACAAAGTGGGGAGGTTCCAGTTGCAGAGGGTGTGGATGAGAGTCCAGAGGAGGAGGAACCCTCTTCTAGTACCACTGCAACTGCTACTGCTGGGTAGTTCTACCATCTGGTGACGGTTCTACCCCCACCACCCAGCCCCCGCAGAGGACGAGCGCTAACTGCTCCAACTGGCCAACCCCTTCAAGTTTCCGGTCCTTGTCCCAGCCCACTGTAATTGCGCTTTGGGAAATGAGGATGCCGTTTGCATGCAGCCACCCTCGGACTGCAGTCATCACCAAGGCAATTGGGGAAGTGATTGCCCTGGATGAGAATATGTACAACCTGGTTGAGGGTGTCAGATTCAAATGGCTGCTTCAGTTGCTGGAGCCTCATTACAGTGTCCCCTGGCACAAAACCTTCCGCTCGAAGGTTATCCCATCTCTGTACTGGAGTGTTCGGTCCCAGCTCAGTGCAGAATTCTCCTGTGTGGAGGGGTCTGTGGTACATTTTACCACGGACCTGTGGACTAGCAGGAGTGCGGTCTATGCCTATTTGTCATTGACTGCACACTGGTGGCAGATGTCACCAGTTCCTGTCACCGGCGCAGCAGTGGGCATCAGCAGCAGCACTGGGGGAGCAGTGTCAACTGGAAAACATCGGTGGGCATTGTTGCATGCCCAGGTGCTTGACAGCCAGCACACAGTGGACAATATCCTCGATGCATTGAACGGCATGCTGGATGGGTGGGTCCACTGCCAAGGTGCAAGCATCAAGGTCGGTTACTTTGTAACCAATAATGCCAACAACATGATTGCAGTCATTACTTGTGGTGGCTACACTCATGTTCGCTGCGGCGTGCAGTTCATGAACCTTGTAGTTCAGGTTTCCTTGAGTGGAACCCAGAGCTTTGAGGCACTCCTTGAAACTGCCAGGAAGATTGCCGGCTTCTTCCATAGGTCAGTTTCAGCCAGTCGGGTGCTTCGAGAGAAGCAGGAGGAGTTAGGCTCACCACTTCACCGGCTGGTACAGGATGTTGCCACAAGGTGGAACTCCACCTTTTTGATGCTGGAATGTCTTCTGGAGCAAAAGGAGGTGATGCATGCCCTTTGCTTGTCACAGACCATTGGAGCAACACCACTGACTGGGGAGGACTGGAAAGTGGTGAAGCAACTGATGCAGGTTCTGGAGCCATTTCACGAGGCCACTGGTGAGAATAGCATGGAGCTTGCCTCTGAGCCAGGTGATACCGCTCTTCCTGATCCTGCTTTGATGTATGTAAGGCGTGCTCTCTTGCACTGATCTGCATGGGTCTGTGAGGGCGCTGGCAAAGAAATTGGTAGAGGAGCTGAATCGGCATTTTGACACCTTGAAAGTGAGTTGACCACATTTCCTAGCCTTGCTACTTGACCCATGGATCAAGAAGAACATGACCTCTTACGTCGAATCCTTCCAAAAATACAGGGTTCAGCTTGTTGATGAGGTGTGATAGTACTGCCCGGTGCAGGCGTCCCCACTGCCAGAAGCAAGTACTGTTTCTACAGGGGTTGAAAGTGGGGGCCGCTCCACCTGGTGGTTTTCTGGGCTGGTGGACGTGGCAGAGGAGGATGCAGATGATGGTGCTGCTGCAGAGCAACAGGATATGGCAGACACATTTGTGTTTCAATATCTTACCAAGCACACCTGCCCTGTTGACACAGACCCCTTGTCCTACTGGTCCCAGAAATTGCAGGTGTGGCCCCCGTATTCAAAGGTAGCTTTGCAGTACATCTCATGTCCTCCAATGAGTGTATCATCGGAGCAGATATTCAGTGTGGCTGGAGACATCATCAGCCCACATCGTTCCAAGATGGACCCGAAGACTGTGGAACAGTTGGTCTTTCTCAAGACCAACTTTCCCCTTCCTGGGTTCATGGAGGGCGATACCCTTGACGTGAGGCCTGATGATGTCTGATTGGTCAGCCCAGTGGATATCATCTCCTGCTACCTTCAGTCCTCTGCACCTGTGTCCATCCTGACAAGATTCAGACAATTCCATCAGCCTGAAAATCAGTCAATGGTGGCATTGATGAGCTTGCAGCAGCAGTCCTTGGTTTGTGCTTAAACCCCAGCATGGCAACATTCCCAGTCTGACCATACCACCAGGAAAAAGTAGTACAGAAGTAGTACTACTTCCTTCTCATTCAAATGTATTCATCCACCACTTGGGTGTCTGCTGGGGATGTGCGAACGCGGTTCGGGGTTCAGCCCAAACTCGGGGTGTTCAGACCATTCGTGAACACCCTGAATCCAAACTGCTACCCACCTGAACCGGCTGAACAAACTTCAGGTTCTGAACTGGTTTTCCTGGGGGCCAGGGAGGACCCCGGTTTTCCCTCCCCCTCCCCCTTCAGGCTGCATGGGTGGAAGCGGCTCTGGGGAGCACCTCCCCACACACCCTTCCCAGCCTTGTACATTTTTTTGTAACTTCCCCACCCCAGGGATCACCCAACCTAGTGGTGCTGGGACTCTGGCCCTGGGTCTGGCAGCAGCGGGTCCGGCAGCAGGTCCGGAGGCAGTGGCATTCCAGAGCGCTTCAGGCCACTACTAGGCCTTCCAGGTCAGACCGGAAGGCCTAGTAGTGGCCAGAAGCACTCCGGATCACTGCCTCCGCCAGACCTGCCACCACTGCCGCCGCCGCTGTCGGACCCAGAGTCCGACCTACATACTTTTTTAAAGATAACAAAGTAGTAGTGGCCATGGGGGCGACTGGGGGCTACTGGGGGCTACTGGGCTCAAAGTGTAGTCTTGTGGTTAGCAGTTAAGGAAATGAATCTGTCATTGAATGTTTACATGTTGTCTTTATTACAGGTAATTTCGGTTTTTACTTTTTTCTCCCATTGATTTCAATGGGAAAAAATCCGGTACCGGTATACCGGTTTTAATCCGATATCCGGTAA
The DNA here is from genome assembly GCA_003113815.1 of Sphenodon punctatus. Lineage (NCBI taxonomy): Eukaryota > Metazoa > Chordata > Lepidosauria > Sphenodontia > Sphenodontidae > Sphenodon > Sphenodon punctatus. The sequence goes on from QEPC01005900.1 coordinate 3,133,662, forward strand.
ACCGGTATCTGATATTTTCAGCTAAGTCCCACCCCTAGAAAACAGCCAGTCAAATTGTGATAGGTGTACATTATCCGGGGTGTGTGTGTGTGTGTGTAAAAGATGGACCTAAAGAACAATAATCTTTACTTGCAAATGGCTGCAGTTCTGTCAGGGTCCCATAAAGAAAGAGTGATGAAAACACATCTGTGGAAACTTCTGTAGGCATTCTAAATCTACCACATTCTTGTGAATCACCTGTTCCTTTAATTTTCTACTAGTTTCTAAGGCAGATTTTTAAACAGCCATCGATAGAATAGTACTAGGATACTGAACTTCAGGAAGTCCAGGTTCTGGAATGATCTCAAGACTCCAGCTTGCTGGCTGGGCTAGGTTAGAGGACTCATGGTGAACCAGCAAAGTAGTGGCTCTCTTAACAAGCAAATGGGTGTTAACAAACATGATAGTGGCTTACTTTGCCCCACGAACCACCAGCACGTTTGTTGCTGTGCCGCCAGATGTTCACATGGGATTGCTCCCAAATGAGTCAGCAGTGAGCTTGTGCTGCAACTCTAGAGACATCCAGGGTCACAGTCCGGACTACTGTATGCCCCATCATGCCAAAGCAGTCCACGGCAGGCTATAACATTGATTATGTCCTGCTGTGACCTGGCCTGGATCAGGTCTGCCATGGACAGCCACCATAGCAGTTGTTATTGGCCATCATGGCTGCCAGTCATGGTGGGGAGTGTGGGACTGGGAGGGCCACCCAGCAGTCTTGGTACTCTTACCCATTGCCTGGCAGCTGTGGGGGATTGGATGAGGATGAGCCGTCTGAGATTGAATCCCGATAATATGGAGGTGATGGTGGTGGAGACGGCTGTGTGTGTGTGTGGCTCCCATCATAGATGGGGCCTGCTCCCCTTTGGCCACACAGGTCCGTAGTCTGGGGATGCTCCTCAACCTACAGTTCCGCCTGGATTTCCAGGTGAAGGTGGTGGCCAGAGGAGCATTTTGCTAGTTACATCTGGTATGACGGTTGTGGCTGTACGTCTCAGACTCTGATCTGGCCACCATCATACATGTCTTTATTACCTCTAGATTAGACTACTGCAGCACACTCTATGTGGGGCTGCCTTTGGGGACGGGCCCTAACGGGGACAGGTCACTGTGAGCACATTACACCTGTGACCCGTTCTCTGCACTGGCTGCCTGTTGTCTTCTGGGCCCAACTCAAGGTGCTGGTAATGACCTTTAAAGCCCTAGACGGCTTGGGCCCTGACTACCTGTGGGACCGCCTCAGGCCGCAGGTCACAGTGTGGCCTCTGCAGTTGGCCAGGGACACCCAACTCGAAGTTCCCTGGGTTTCCCGGGTGACGACGATGGGGAAGGCATTCTCGGTGGCCACACCTTGGCTGTGGAACACCCTCCCAACGGGGGCCCACCTGGCCTCAGACCTCCCCTCTTTCTGGAGATGGTGTAAGACCTGGCTGTTCCACTGGGCCTTTGGGGAGGGAGATGGGGAGGGTGGTGGTGGGGATTGTGGGGTTGGTTTTTTTGTCTGCCCATAGTATGTTTTTAGTATGTTTTTAGTATTTTTTATTGAATTTTCTGTTCTGAATGTTTTATTTTGATGGTCTGTTTGCTGTGAGCCGCCTCGAGCCACTCTGTGAGCAGGAGGGTGCGGGGTACAAGACCAAAGAACAAATAAATAAATAAATAAATAAATAAATGTTCATACGGCTCCCTGCCATCACCAGTGGTCCAGCCGCTGGCACATTTGTTGCCCAGCCAGACTCAGCTGGGACCATGCTGATGGGAAGTTCCTGAGCCTGATTGGGTTATGATATCAGTGCTCCACCGTCATTTCTATTAACACCCGTTGTGATCATTATTATTGGAACATGCTTAGGTAAGTATAACCCAGTGATTGCCAAAGTTCTAGTCTTGGAAGAGATTGTTTAATGGCAGTCATTCAAAGAGGATTCTGCATGCTATAAAAGTGGTGAGGCAAGAAACAGGGGTGCATACTGCCTATGTGGCCTGTTTCCTCACAAGTTAACCACTTAAATGACAGATTTCCATTATACGTCATGGAGCCTAGTAAAGGAAGCCTCTGGGGAAAAGGCAAGAACCCATCTCCCAGAATAAAATTTAAAAGAGATATTTACTCCACCCAAACTAGGGATGGAATGCATCATGAGAAACCCTAAGGTGTGTTTATAGCAGTTCCATTTTCTTTTGTGAGAAATTAAATCAGTTTCTTCATACAGACTTTGGGCATTTTCACACAAGACACTCTCCACCCACTACCCACCCACCATCCACCCACTATACATGTTGCAGAGCTACAGTGTTACCCTAGGGGTGCCCTGTAACATGTATAGTGGGTGGGTAGTCAGTGGGTGGAGTGTGCCTTGTGTGAAAATGCCCTGTGTTACCTTGGTTCACATTAGAGAGCTAGCTATGGAAACTGTCACCCTCTGTTGCCTGTTTTAATGTCTTAGAAGTTGGGGGTATGGGAGAAAGGATCAAGCTTTCTTCCAAATGGAAGGGGAAAGGGATTCATCTCAAGGAAAGGAAGACACCAGAAAGTGCCCTTTCATCCCAAATAGAATTTTTTGACAAATGCTCATTAGTTAAAACTGTTCCCACTTACAGAGATAATCCTTTTATTTGAATAGAAGGAATGGTGAGTCTGATGAAAAATACAACAAAAATAACTTTATAATTAGACTGCTTGCCCACATTCACAAAGGGGTGGGAACTAATGTGAGTTTAACTCATGTTAGAGCAGTCATGTGAAATCCTCGATTGTGGGCACAGGGTTTTTTAGCATTATTTTTCCATTCCCCTATTAAATTCAATAATGCAAGACGGGGCTCAACAGCTCCTTTCTGATTGTAGGCAAGCAACCTTAGTCTCAAGAATGGGGCTTGTTATGGTTGAAAATTGAACCATTTTATCATGCCATGGTCTGAAAAGTACATAACTCTGTCAGGAGATATAGAATTCTATTCCTCCATTGTTCTGCTCAGTAGGCTTTTTTTTTTTTAAAAAAAATAAACATAAGAAGTTCTATGCTGTGATTGAGGTGCAGATTCATGAACTACGATCAAACTCAGAGCACAAGCCACCAATAGTTAGGAGTAGAATGTGGTAGACTTCCTTCTGTTGGAGAAATGTGCTTCAGCCTGCCAAAATATCCTGCTCAAGAATCTTTCTCTTCCTAAATCTAGCATTATCTGTTTTGTGCCAAAGACATTCTACCTAGAACTATGGCTTGCTACTAGTTTAATTATTTTATTATTTTATTTGAAGTGATGTTATTTCTGATTTATTTTTTATTTTTTGGGGCCTGATAAGCTCAAGGAACGCACCCCTCACCCGCCGTGGCAGTCACATGGGCAACGCCCATGCAGCAGATCTGCATGGGCATGCATGGGCCCATCTTGTGTGAAAAGGGCTAATGTTGTTAGGTGAGTATTTTTTTTCCTTTCAGAAGATTGCATCTTCCTTGTCAAAGAAAGACAGAAGGAAGATACCACTTCAGCAGTAAAGATAAGATTTGGTAAGATTATAGCTGTCCTCACTGTGGGGTTAAGCAATTATGCCTTCAGAAATACCATAGATAAAGAAGCAGCAGGCTGGAATTTTCAAACTGTTATGTCCTTTTTGCAGATATGTTGCACTGTTTCTGCTACAAACCTCAAAAAAACTGATAATACCAGCTAACAGTAACTGCAGATTTTCTTTCCTGCCAGCACACCAGTTTGTTGTTAGAACACTATTTATTTCTGTAGCCTCAGAGAATTTGACTTGTAACAGTTTCTTGAGGGAGTTCTAAATCAGCTCTGACCGTAGTCTTTATTCCATGTCTGCTCCTGCTACACTGAACTTCTGAAATAGCTTGTGTGCTAAAGGCCATGTTCAGATTTGTTGTTTTGTATTTGTGAACCCTGGAGTCTTTTTTCTTCCAGGGATCTTCTACTGTATTTGATAGATCAATACTCTCTAGCCTCCCACAATACATAGGTGTGAACAGGTGGCTCTCTCAGTGAAATTGTACTTTTTTAAAGGGCCAAAATGTACCATATTATGTGGGAGAAAGTGAATAAAGAACTATGTGTTTTTCCTCATAGGTATTACAGTGGAGTAATAAGTGCCTTCAAAGCACTGTATAATTACAATAACTGGACTGGAAATGTAGCTACAGGTCAGAAAGAAATAATGACCTCTTAGTATGACCTTGCACACCACCCAAGAACCATAATTTGGGAACCACACAGTTGTCCCAGTCAGTTAGGCAGAGAATCTATATGGCTCCACAGCCCTGATATTGAAAGCATAGCAAAAATCCAACTGATCAAAAGTAACGAAACAGGTCATCTTGCATGCTGCCACACTGCATTTGTGCAGTAAACTGGGAGGATTATAGGCTTTGGAATCATGCAAGGCTATCAGGGTCTTGGATGTGAGTGAGCTGTTTCAGTTGGTGATGGGTTGCTCAGGCTCAGAGCATTAAAGAATGGTGACAGCTTGGGGTGGTTGCTGCTGTTACTCCTTTCTGTGCTGTCAGCAGAGGTTCTCCCTAGGAATTTGTCTTGAAGAGTTATCATAAAGTTGCAGGAACTTGGCAAAACACTGTAATTCCTGTGTCTTTTTTGGCTTCCTGTCATTTTTACAGTTCCATAGGCTTTCAACACTTCCTGGCCTTCATCTCTAAAGGAAGGTTCACTGATGGTTATTCCATACATAACAACAAATGGGGAAAAAAGAGAGAAATTTAGCTTGAGAGAACTATTCATAGGCTAATTCCTAACATTAAAAAACAAGTTTGTGGTCTCTCTTTTAAATAAGACTTGAAGCCCATTGCAACATATACAGGAACCACAACTTTTGCCATTTTTAAATGGGCACAGTTGGGGGTGGGTCCATGTGTGCCGTGTGGATCACTGACACATTTCCGGTGAATGGGGGTGGTGGATTTAAATGGCCAGGGATGGGTGTGTGCTGGGTGTATGCTCTTAACCATGCACTGCCCATTCCTGCCCCCAGATGGAGTATGCCGGATTGTTCTCTGATGCTCCGGCATGGGCATGAGTGGTCAGTGGGTATGTCATGGGAGTGTGCACTCACTCATGCCATCTTCCAATGGGCACTCAGGTGGTTGGGGGATGGGTGGACCTCCGTGGGTGTGTTCCATTTAAAATGGCCTTTGTTGCATTGTTCATGATGGCAACATTTTAGTTATTGATTGATTTTATTGATTTACAAATATTTCTTACCCCATCCCTCCTGCCACAGGCAGCTCGGGGCAGCTTTCAGTCACTAAAAACATCAGAATTAAAACATAAAAGGAGGAAAAATAACACATTCCACCCCCCCAAAACCCAGTCCCCACTTCCATTACCCATCTCCCGCACCAAATGCCTCGCGGAACAGCCAGGTCTTACAACTTCTCCAAAAGGAGGGAAGATCCGGGGCCAACCATGTCCCTACCAGAAGGGAGTTCCACAGCCATGGTGGGTGACCAGAGTGCTTGGGGAGAGAGTTGCCTGTGGACCCGGTGCTATTGGAGAGCTACTGCCTTGGGAGGAAAGGAAGTTTGTGCCTAGCTCCAGTGAACTGCGGGCAGGAGCAAGGCGCAGCTGTGTTGTTTCCTGTCTGACCTATCGAACTTTGGTGATTGGAGGAATGGAGCCACGTGAGTGTGGGCAGGATCTTTAAATACCACCAGCGGCCTGCGGCTGTTGTGACCAGAGTGGTTGGGGAGAGAGTTGTCTGTGGATCTGCTGCTATTGGAGAGTTACTGCCTCAGGAGGAAAGGAAGTTTGTGCCCAGCTCCAGTGAACTGTGGGAAGGAGCAAGGTGCAGCTGTGTTGTTTCCTGTCTGACCTACCAGACTTTGGTGATTGGAGGAATGGAGCCACATGAGTGCGGGCAGGACCTTTAAATACTGCCAGTGGTTTGTGGCCGCTGTTACCAGAGAGCTTGGGGCGAGACTTGCCTGTGGACCTGGTGCTATTGGAGAGCTACTGCCTCAGGGAGAAAGGAGGCTTGTGCCTAGCTCCAGTGAACTGCGGGCAGGAGCAAGGCGCAGTTGTGTTGTTTCCTGTCTGACCTACCAGACTTTGGTGACTGGAGGATCGGAGCCACGTGAGTGCGGGTGGGACCTTTAAATACCACCAGCAGCCTGTGGTCACGCCACAGGGCAGCATACCTAAGGGTTGCACGCACAAGGGTGCACCCTTGTGCGCGCGGCCTTAGGTGCTGGCCAGGGGCAGCCGGGCGCTTTGTTGGTTGTGAGATTCCTGGTTCTGATTGGCTTGGTGGTCTTCGTATTTGTTTCCGGTACTCTGCGCAGCACACCTGGTTGGCCCTTGGTTCCATGGTGACTTGGGCAGGCCCAGCCTAGTATTACCTGAGGGGTGAGTAGTATTTATTTGTGGCTACCTAAGATGTCTACCCTGAAACTCTCTAGAACGGAAGCGGCCAGGGCTTTGTCTCCAATGTTTAAAAGCCCCAAGCAATGGAAAATTGAGACTGACCTAACTTCTTCTGCACCCAAATCTCCTTCCTGTGCTTCACCAGCAGCCTGTACATCCATCTTACATCATTTTTTCCCACTGTCTGGGATTAGCCGCAGTAGAATATCATCTGCCGAGTTGCAACTATCATCAACCCCCCAATGAATGAATGAATGAATGAATGTTTATTTACGACCCATATGGGTCAAATTTCACATAATAATAAACAAAAATACTACGGTGTATTAATAACATACAAACTTAATAAAGGAATACGTCTTTCTTAACACGACTTATAAAACATGTAGTTAGTACCACTTATTGGACATATACTTAAATCAAAACAACCAGGTGTAAGGAGATTACCAATCTGAATTACACAGAATTTACACAACATCATTTCCAAGCTTCGAATCTTCTGAGAAACTCACTTGTGTTTCACTCGTAAACTATAGGTTAGGTGAACTGACTTTCCTTACACACATAAAATGGATTTAATTATGGTCTCCCATTAACCTGCGCTTTCCTTTTTATCTGTGCTGTGCACAAAAACTTTGCAAGATGACATATCGACTTCACTGTCAGTTCCTAGAAAAGATAAATTGTCCTCTCATGTGAGGATAAATTACCCCTATTCACCCACGGGGTCAGCCATTTTGTTCTTTCAGTAGTATACAGGGGGCATTCTCACAAAAGATGAGGAATATCCTCCACCTTCTTCTGTATACAAGGACATAGCCTTTGTGCTAAAGGACCTAGCCCTGGCCAAATGGGATCTCCATGAGAGTGTTGCATCGAAGGTTACCCCCAAGTATGTGTATGATGTAACCATTCAGAGCTTTTCTTTCCCCAGTACCCACTAATGATTCTTAGTCTTCCCAAAGGTCATTGTTTTGGACTTGGTGGCATTTACAATCAGGGAATTATCCTTTGCATATTGTTCTAGGGAGTTCAACATTCTCTGAAGCCCTATCGGTGACAACGACAATAAAGTCATGTCGTCTGCATAGAGTAGCAAAAACAGGTCGCCACCAATGATCTTTGGGTGATGGTGACACGGGTTTTGCAACATTCCTACCAGATTGTTGGTATAGAGACTAAACAATATAGGGGCTATCACGCAGCCCTGTTTCACTCCTCTGGCCATTGGAAAAAAGGTTGTAAGTTCTCCCTGTGGGCCATATCTAACCGCTGTGGTAGTGTCCGAGTAGTAGTCTTGAATTAATTTCAACAATGAGGTGTCCATGCCTAGCAAGTCTAGCTTCCACCACAGTTTAACCCTATCTATTGTATCGAATGCTCCCTGCAGATCAATAAAAGCTACATAGATTGGCTGTTTCTTAAGGTTGTATTTCTTCAATAGGTGGTATAATGAGAAGCATTGATCGATGCAAGAGTACCCGTGGCGGAATCCTGCCTGCTCTTCTCTTATTATGTTGTTTTCCTCCACCCAAGCAACTATATGTCCCAATAGATGTTTTCCATATATTTTTGCCGGGAGATCTATCAGGCTAATTGGTCTGTAAGAACCCGGGTTTTCCCTATTCCCCTTCTTATAGATTGGGACCAGTATGTTAGTTTTCCATGTACCCGGAACCGGGCCACCCAAGATGACATTGTTTATGACCTTAACCAAGACTGAAGCCCAAAAAGATGGATTGGATTTGAGCAATTTGGGGGATAGGGAATCAGGGCCAGTAACCCCCCAGCGTCATTTTAGACAGAGCCGGTGAACTTCTGCTTCCCTTAGACCCTTCACAATTATCTGGTTCTCCTTCAGTCATGTCCTGTTTGGCGGACCATGTGATGCTTACTGCTAAATCTATGCGTTATTTATTTCAGCAAATTAATTCAGTATCAGCTGATTTGGGAAATTTAACATCTTTGGTGTGAGCGACAATTCCCTGTGAAAGCAATGATTCTCCTGTTGGAGCTCTAAGTTCTTACTTGCCAGCCCAAGAGTTTAGAACTGATAGACAAAATGCTGTTGTGGGGTCCGTGGTGAACCCTTCCCCATGGCATTTAGAGTCTATGGATTTATCAAACTATTCTAGCAAACTATTCTAGCTTGCCGTTGAATGTAATATTTTCAGTTTTACTGTTACCATCTGGCCAGTTGTCTTTTTGGAACACTGACCTTGATATTGCTGAGCATCTTAGACTTTTGTTAAGGTTGTCAGTTACTTGACATGATATTATCACATTGATCATCTCTGTATAAGGAAGGATTGGTGGATCCATAACATTTTATTTAACAAGCAAGATCTGGTAGCTTGTATATTTCAACAGGATGAAAGGTTGAAAGCTAAGTTTGTTTTTGTGGCTAGGACCTTTTGTCCTAAGCCAATAGGAGTTTGTTCAAGCTTGAGCAAAGGAGTAGCTTTGCCCAGTAGTGCCCGAGCTCTACAGCGGTCTGGCACTAGGGTTAAACAGAGCCTCACAGTAGGTCTTTCAACAAGTTCCTCTAAATCCAAATCTGAAAACTCAACAAGTTATTATTTTGTAACCAATGACAAGGGTAATTTTATTGACCTCACTAGTGAGGTGGCAATGGGAGTTGAACAACGTCTAAAGACAAGGAAACCTGTTCTGTTCCCTGAGAGAAGGGCAGATATTTTGGGTTTCCAAAGTGCTCCAGTGCTGAATGCTCATAGTGTCCCAGTGTTGAATGCCCAAAGTGCACCAGTGTTTAGTGAGCAAAAATCCATTATTGATCAAATGGAAGTTATTTATGCCCAGTTGGGGAGATTCTCCACACAGCAGAAATGCCTTCCATTATGTGCTTCTTTTGACTCAAAGTCAGGAAAGAGGGTTTCTTTGAGTCATTCTCAATCTACAGTAATCCTGTAGTATACCAACACAGGACCTTGCTTCAAGGGGCCCTAGGGGTGGCAGTGAAGAGTGGGGTGGTATAACTTCTCCCTGCATTGGTGGCTTGAGGGAATCTGTGGCTTGGCCATCTCTCAGAAAGCATGATGCAAAGCCAAGTGTGCCCTTGCTTTTTCGTTGCCACCCAAGTCCAAGGACAGCCTCAGGGAGGGGTTATCTTTTCATGCCCCCTGGGCTCCACCCAATACCCCTGGCGCTAGTGGTGTGACAGTAGGAGTCAGGGGAATAGGCCAGAGCATGGGATTTTCCCAGGTTCAAATTGATTTAGCCCATTCCCATAGGGATGGGTCCTTAGGCCTTGGGCCTAGCTGACCCCTTAGTGCAAATATTTCTGACTTCCCCTCAACATCAAAGGCAGCTAGACCAGGACAGAGGTGTTTTGGAAACTCAAGACCCTGAGGCTGTAGATTTACATATTTTACAAGATAAGTGACTGTCTGGTGGTGATACAAGCACTTTGAGAATTATAAGCTGGAATGTTGCAGGCTGGAAGGAGCATCAGCAGGATTTGGATTTTAAGAACCCAGCCAAGACCTGTGACATTCTTCTTTTGCAGGAAATATGGTCCGATAAGCCCATTTCCTACCAAGGATTTGAGGTGCACGTATCACACACAAAGTCCCTTAAGACCAAAGGTAGGCTCAGTGGGGGCTTAGCTCTTATGCTTCGTAATTCTATGCTCCCAAAAGTCTGTTTGTTTGAGTCGCTTGAATCTCAATTTGAGCAATGGCATTGCACTATACAACCAGGAAGGGAGATATTAGTGGCTAATGTATATGTGCCCCCTTCCACCTCCCCCTATTACACCAAAGATATTTGACTGATGATAGAAAAAGCTATTTTGGATGCCTATTCAAAGTTTCCAAGGGTTATATTGATTCTGGGTGGGAACTTGAATACCTGGATGGACAACCCTGCGGTGGATGGGGGCTCTCTGTGTTTAGATAAAACTATAATACCCCCGTTCAATAATATTCGGTCATCTAGGGATAGGATAACTAGCTCCATGGTCCCTTTTTTACACCAACTCCAGTGTGAACTGGAATTAGTAATTCTGAATGGGGTATTACCTGGGGATCTTGAGGGAGATTTCACCTTTCACTCAAGGTTGGGTGTCAGTGTGATCAATTATTTTTTTAATCCAAGAATGTTTTCTGTTGGATGCTCTCGAACTAAGAGTGTTATTTGCTGTGGAAACTGGACATTCTCCATTGGCATTAAGGATTAGGGTTTTTCCCCCGGTCAATAGGGGACCCTATCCCCTGACTAGTGGCCAGGCCTTAGGGAATAATACCCTGGGTCTGGTCCGTAAAAAATGGTCACCGGCTTTGCAAAGAGCCTGTGTGGATCTTATTGATTCTGTGGCAGTCCTTGCCATAAGTAACCAAATTATTAGCTCCTCTCTGGGAACCATATCAACCTACGAGGCCTTGTCAGAGCTGTTTACTCAGATTCTGTCCTCTAATGCCCCTTGTAGTGTTGTCCCAGGGCACTTGTGGGGATGGTTTGATGCCACATGCCATCAGGCAAGGACGGCTATTCGCTGGTCTATTAGGCAAATGAAGCGCGTCCCTTCAAGGGATAGTAGAGTATGTGTAAGCAGGGGCGGCTCCTCATTGAGGGCTGTGGGGGCGGTGCCCCGCCAACAACGTTGCCGCCGCGCTGATTAAAAATAAATTTTTTTTTTAATTTTTTAAAAAAAATTTCTCCCCCTCCTTGGTCCCACCCTGACTTGGGGGGGGGGGGGGG
>QEPC01005900.1:3146608-3159374 GCA_003113815.1 Sphenodon punctatus
GTTAAACCCTTGGAAAAGCCCTTTTTTGCCTTGAGTCTCATGGTCTGCTGGTTCAGGTTGTTAATATTGTTGTTCCTGCCCTTTTAACTGTGTTTGTTTGGTTTAAAATTGATTGTTTGTTGGTTTACTGCACTTTAGTTTCTCAGAAGGGTTCTGTGTCTTACTGGGAGGGAGGGAGTGGGGGGCCTATATAAATAAAGTTTATTTTTTGTTGTTGTTCAGAGTGTGGTCTGTGCCTTTGTTTTGGGTTTATGCATTATTTATTTTAAGGTTGTTGTTGTTGTTGTTTATATAGCACCAGCAGTGTACCTGGCACTTTACAAAGTAATAAAATAGACACGGTCCCTGCCCCTAGGGCTTACAATCTGAGAGACAGGTGCTAGGGAAGAGACATACGAAGGGGAACAGAGGAAGAGACCCCTGGCTCCGCCCACTGTCCCCCTGGTGCCGGCCTTGCTGCCCCAGTGCCCCTCCAACATCCAAACCCACCAGCCGCCACTGTGTGTAAGCACTGGAAGGAGTGCATGTAGATATCTACTGAGGAAGAAAAAACTAGATTATTACAAAGCCAAATAGAAGCTGCTACATCAAGTCATTATGTTAAAAGATAATAGGAAATTCTAGGCCTTAATAGTCAGAGCCTCGCAAAATACTGGGATAAATCAGGATTCCATGCCCTCATTGTCCAAGTGGCAGAACTATTTTACAGGGTTGTTTATACGACCTTGTTCGCTGTGTGTGTCAATAGAAGTTTATCCAGAGAATAGATTTCAAGAGTGGCCCCCAGTTACTGTAGGGGAAGTAACAGAACTTATTGTATCACTTAAGGATGGCAAGGCCCAGGGGATTGATTTCATTCCCCCTGAATTCCTAAAGTATAAAACTGAGTGGTGGGCCAATGTGCTTGCTCCCTTATTTTGGACAATTAATTCCTCCGGTATGATCCCCAAGCATTGGTTAAAAAGCCTAGTGGTCCCCATCTTTAAGAAGGGGGACCCTTCTGACCCTGCCAACTATAGGCCTATCAGCCTTTTATCTATTGTTGGTAAATTATATGCAAAATATCTGCAAGGCAAATTTCAGGCATGGCTCGATGAGAATGATGTTATTAACCCTGAGCAGGCTGGGTTTAGAGCAGGCCAGTCGACTTTGGATCATGCGTATGTCCTTAAGCCTTTGTTCATGAAGTATGCCTTAGCACAGCCAAAAATTCCTCTGTACTGTTGCTTTGTGGACTTACGGGCTGCTTTTGACACCATTGATAGGGAGCGCCTAACTTAGAGGCTCATCTATTGATGGTCGCCTGCTTTTTCTGATAATCAAACTTCATCATAACAACACCATGCAGGTCCGTCCTGCTCCGAATTGTCCCTTCTCAAATGATATATTGTTGGAAAGAGATGCACGCCAGGGCTGCTTGCTGACCCCAGCACTTTTCAATTTCTATATCAATGACTTAATACCGTTCATGGCCGTGGATAACCTCCATGCACCAAAGTTGGGCCGAGGAAGCTATTTTTGTTGCTTTATGCCGATGACACAGTCTTGTTGTCTGTGTCACAGGTGACTTGAGGCGGAGCATGCAGAGGTTTCCCCAGTATTGTAGACAAGAAAATCTGCGTATAAATTATGATAAGACCAAGGTTTTGGTAGCAGGGCAGCCTATCAGCCAATATCGGTGGTTTATAAACGATGTTAGGATTGAACAGGTACGTCTATTTAAATATTTAGGAATTATTTTTGCTTCCTCATGTAGCTCGTCTCCTCATTATAAGGCTGCTCTACTTCAAGCACAGAAGTCATCGAAAGCAATAGTTAGCTTTTACTTTGCCCAGGGTGGAAAACTGGTTGGGACAGCTCTTTGTCTGTTTAAGGCTAAGGTAATAGCTCAGCTGCTGTATGCAGTTGCTATATGGGGACATTCCGTTTTAGCAAAATTAGAAGCCCCCCAGAACACCTTTTTGCGGACAGTCCTTGGCCTTCAAAACTGCACCCCCCAGGTAATCCTGAGGGCCGAATTAGCTATGAGATCTATAAGGGTGCAGGCTAAATTAGCATTATTTAAGTTCTGACTGAAGGTGGTTGTGTTTCCCCCAACAACTCACTCTCTCTTGTTTTTTACTTTGGGTAAGAAGGTTACTAGTGGTTAGGGCCCATTCAACAGGCCTTTTGTTCACTGGGCCTCGCAAAGGGTTCACTGAGGTCTCTAGACTCCAAATAAGCCTTCTTGGAAATTAAGCAGAGTCCTTGATCAAGAGATCCAATTGAAGCAGGCAGCTCTGTCTTCTCAAAAGATAGCTCCAGACTATAGTATTTCTCTCCCTAATTTGGCACCTCCAGATTATATAATAAACTGGGTTAATGCCCAGCAGAGAAGGGCACTAACGCTATTATGATGTAATTTATTTCCCTCAGCGATGTTGGAATGGAGATACGCAAAAATTCCGAGAGAATATAGACTGTGCCAGAGTTGTGATCTGGCAGTCCCGGAGACAACTGCATATATGTTACTATATTGTCCAAGATATAATGCTCTGAGGGAGAAATGTTTGAGGCGTTTTATTATTTCTCTACCACACCATCTCCTGGAACACTCTTAGGTTCAATTATTGTTGGAGGGGGATGATTCTAACCATTCTAGAGCAGTAGCCACCTATGGTGCTTGTGTGGTTTTTCTAAAAAAGAGGATGATGGTTGATCTAGTGGAGCTGACTACTTTGGTGGCCTTTGATTAATTAATGTTTATATATGATAATTTTGTTTAGTGCCCCTCTACATGTTCTTATATATTTAGCTGTAGGTGCTCAGATTCCCCTTGCTAACTATTTTACTGATAGGAGGGAGGGGAGGAGGTTTCTTTAGGGTATTGTATGCTCAGTGTGCTGTTATCGGCTCTGGAAGGATTCAGTTGTGAGATAAGAATTGTGTAATTGTACTCATGGTTATTCTGTTTTATTTGTTTAAATGTTACCTTTGAAATGGAATTGAAAGTGGGTATCTATTTTTATTGTATTTTATTATTATCCTTTGATGATTTTGTTATGGCCTATTGGCCAACAATAAATTACTTACTACTACACAGCCACAGTGCAGTCACCGAGAATGCCCTCCCCTGTGTGCTCCCCCCCAAAAAAAACTCAGGGGACCTTGAGCAGGGCACCCTCAGATGACCGCAGGCACCAATCCAGAACCCATGGAGTGAGGTGATCTTGCAGATAGGTAGGGCCCAGGCCATTTAGGGCTTTATAGGGCAAGACCAACAGCTTGAATCAGGCCCAGAAAACTACCAGCAGCCAGTGCAGAGAACGGAGCACTGGTGTAGTATGTTCCCGGAGGCCCAGTCCCACTAAGAGATGGGCCACCGCATTCTGCACCAGCTGCAATTTCCGAGCTGTCACCATGGGTAGCCCCACATAGAGTGCATTACAATAGTAAGTGTGACCAGATACAGCAAAACTGAGCTAACTAGTAGACTGATGGATATTCTCCATCCATAGAAACTAAAATGGAGATCACAATCTTTTGTAGGATATGTACATTTTGAACTTTAACAAAAATCAGGAAAAGAATCATTACAGTAAATCAGAGAAAACAGGGAACGGTTCTTCCTAACTAAGTCTGTATAAAAGTATGCATTTGTTTTCAAGTTAATATTATTCTGTATATTGAAATGCAGATTCAAAAGATAAATAATCTGGAGGATCTTTTTTAGGAAAATGTAGATGTCTCCATCCACCTGCAGTGAATTGAAAGAAGCATTGCTAAATGTGTACAAACTCCTTGACCTAATCTGGGTCTTTGCTGTCACCACCACTTTTGAAAAGGGCACACATGTGCAGAATGGTCTGATGGCCATTTGCACATGCACAGGCTTAGCTTTTTTATTTTTAAATTATTTTAAAATTTTTAATTGATTTAAATACAGATCCGTAATATGGATATGTAATTAAATCCATTAATTGCAGGATCTGAACCACAATTTCCTCCAGTGGACGACCCTTGTTTATCTTTGCATGGGGATACCATTCCTGGTTTTTCAGACACTCTCTATGATTGTATGGAAAATGAGATGCAGTTCTTATAGTAGATTTTGTGATGAAAAAATATTTCAAATAAATAGAGAACTTTTGCTTGAGAGAAACCCTTAACCTCCAGTGCCACAAACCTTCCACTCCAGTGCCTCCAGTCAGAATTGTAGTTCTATGTTGTTCTCTTTGCTTTGACCATTAGTTGGTTCTATAGATTTTCGCCTTTGCTCTTGAGGCATGTCTAGTTTGAGCTTCCTATTTTGCCTTGATGTGTCTCCCCACTTTTTTACACCTTTGTTCCTCAACTTTTTTATGCAATGTGGCCTGATGACCTCTGCGTCATTAAATTTCTCTCTCTCACTCACTCGCTCACTCACTCACTCACTCTCTGCTTTGACTAATCTCCAACTACATTGCAGATTAGTAAAGGAATCTGTGTATCAGAGAATGAGTGATAAGGAAAAATGGAGTGCAGGAAAAGCGGAATTATGTTGGCATTACCTCTAGGGATTTGAAATGGACAGCAAAGTGGTAAATGGCAAAGCAGTAAATGGGAGTTCCAGTAAGTTCCAGAAAGTTGGTAAATCAAGAAACAAAAAGTTGGTTGAGACACTGTCGAGTAATGACAAGTTCTCAATTTGACTGAGATGGTATTGGGAACTGGGATTTCAACAAGATTTCCTCTTTTGGCAAAATCTTATTTTAGCCCTAATATTAAGTTTTATGAAGCCAATTCTACACACACAAAAAACAACACCAGACCATTAGAGAAGGCTAGGTCTTATAGTGATGTATCACGGAGAAGCTTGTGTGAATGATGCAGAAAAGAAGAGCTACAAGAACCGCTGATGATGCCATGAATTAAGCTGCAGTTTTAACATAATCAGAGGACAACAGTACTGGCTTCTGGTGTATTAATTACATGGTGTAAAAAAGGGAAACTTAGCTTGACTACTTAGCCACAGCCTTCCTGTAAATGTAATTCAGTAGCGTATGCAACCATAGTCTATCACTAATCTTGCACTAATGATTAGTTGAAAATTCACTGCAAATCTTAGAAAGGATAATGTGGTGTTACACAGTTGGCCTCAAAGTCTTCCGTGCACTGTAATCTTGTATTAAACCAGGGTCTGCTACGAAAAGGAAATAATGATGAATTGCTCTTATTCTAAAAGGATTAGGCTGTTCTTTAAAAAAAAAAATCCCCAAACTTCTAGTTTTTAATTTAATTTAAAATATATCCTAAATTCAGTAACTTTATTTTACATACACAGTACATGTATATAAAATTATAATAAATAAAACTATTATTATAATTATTATTATTTAAAGAGAAACTCAATGCAGTATAAAAACCCATATACTGCATTTTCTGTGGCTGCACTGTGGCTGTGGAACTCCCTCCCGTTGGAGGTCTGCTTGACTACCAACCTCCCCTCTTTCCAAAGACAGTGTAAGACCAGGCTGTTCTACCAGGCCTTTACTGAAGGAGATGGGTTGGGTTAGGGAGGGTTTGGGTATGGGGTTTTTTAATGTGGGGATTTTAGGTTGTTTTAATTATATTTTAGTTTATTATGTATTTTTAAATGTTAGCTGCCCCGAGATGCTTATAGCAGAGGGGGCAGCATATAAATCTTACTAATAAATAAATATCTGTACACTTCAGATCTTTGTCTAGATTAGAAAGGTGTCCAGATCAGGGAAGATTATAATATACATCCAAAATAAAGGAAGATCCAGAAATAGGTGGTTGTATTGCATATGCCACATCATTTATTAAATACAACCTGCATGAAGTGAATTTCAATTGGTTTGGGTCAACCAAAACAAATATTTCCCATTAAAAAATAATTCCACCAGGAAGTTTCTGTTGAGCCCCAGGGACCCGTGTTCACCATATTTTCCCCATTGTTGGCGATTATGAAAATGCATTGAACATGAGTCGCTGGCTGCCTATCATAAGGAGCATCAGAACTGCCATCCTGGGACAGGACAGTGGTCCATCTAGCTCAATAACAGTACTGGATGCTTCAGAAGAAGAAATAATATATGGAGTGGTCCATTCTCTGTTGCTTACTTCCAGCTTTTGGCAGAATGGGTTTTATCCCCAACCAGTTTGTGTGGGGAGGTATATAACTTCTTCCATTAACCAAAACTCAACATTGTTTATGCACAGCTTTCTTGTCTCCTTTTGACAAAAATGGTCTTTTAAACAAGCTTTTATGAATTAGATCAGAACAAACCAGAACCAGGCTATTTCCTAATCCCATATATAAAAAGATGTCCCTTCCTCACGTCTGATATTGCTGCATTGCTTTTAAAGTTGGTAAATTAAAGTAAAACACTCATAAATTTATTTATTTTTTATTTATTTATTTAATAGATTTATATCCCGCCCCTCCTGCCATGCAGCCCGGGGCGGCTTACAACAATAAAATACAATAAAAACAATTTAAATCACTTAGTACAAAAAAAATATTAAAATATTTAAAACAGGGCTAACAATATATAAATAAAAGTTATGTTAGGTGGGGGAGATAAAGCCCCTCACCCCTCACTGCTGGAGATTCAGAAACCAATTACTAAAGAGGTATAATTCAACTAATGCTCTAAGAGGAATGAATGTTGTTAAACAATTCCTTGCATCTTTCCTTTCTTTTCTGTAGAGAAAGCAAGATTGCTGTATTGGTCCCAAATATAGGCAATAGAGTCAACTGTAGTTGGTCCAGTAGAAGAAGATATCACTGTACTTTATTTCTATTGCCTTTCTTTTCTGTGATTCTCCAAACTGGACAGAATCCCAATAGTTAAAGTCTGTTCTACTGCCAACCACTTCAGAAATGGAAAGTCAGTGAGTTCAAGCTTTAAAAATATCTCAATGCAGTCCAAAGCTCCAAATATACATTTAAGGAAGAAAAGGTTTTCAGACCTGTATGATCTACCAACAACTTACCCTGGAGTAGTCCCATTGAAGCTCTACGGTAAATTGTTCACACACTTCCCTATAGCCTATAGAGAACTGTATGAACAATTTACTGTAGAGCTTCAATGGGACTGCTCCATGGTAAGTTGCTAGTAGACTCCAAAGTAAGTGGTTGATGAATTGTGACCTATCTGGCATAATTCATTGGTGGCTTGACAAATAGGTAACTATCTACAGGTTTGATTTTTTTCCAGATACCTTACTAAAGGGCAAAGAGTGGTCGAGATTCTAAAGCAGAGCTGCGGAAACTTTTCTTTCCCAGGGAACTTTGAAAATTAGTACAAGCTCCAAGTGTCACATAGAAGTCGAGGGCAGAGATGCATAAGGGGTTCACTAAAAAAAGGGAGGGTCCAGATCATGAATCTATGTCATAGTCTAGATCTGTCCTATATCTTTGTGTGCATGCCCTCAGCTCTACTCACTTACCCTGAGCCCAGTTTTTCAGTGCTTGGAGATAGGAACTGGATCCAGTAGCCAGGAATGAGAAAGGGGCCACATAAAAAACTGCTGACGGCTGCACTTAGCCTCGGGGTCTGAGGTTCCCCACCCCTAACCAGATTTTGGGCATTGGGCATTTTAACACACACCTTAAAGTGCTGGACTTTCAATCTTTTGGGTTTACAAGTACCACAAGTAAGGGCTCATTCAGACGTGCGTTTAAATCGCACAGCGGCGGTGGCATGGTGCAATTTAAAGCACTGCGCACTTCCAGGTTGGTGTGAATACACCAATTCAGTCTAACGCGTACTGTTGGAGTGCGGTTTTAAAAGCTGCTTGGAGCAGCTTTCAAAACCACACTCCAACAGTTCGCATTAGGCTGAAATGTGTGCGGCTGGTGCATTCACACCAACCCGGAAGTGCGCGGTGCTTTAAATCGCACGATGCCGCTGCTGCTGCTGTGTGATTTAAACACATGTCTGAATTAGCCCTGAGTTCTGGATGCATTCTTCACACAAACACTGCCCTGAGGCAGCCTAAAGTAGCTGCAGCTGTAGACGTGAGGGACTGCCATGGAAACCAAGTGACCAGAGCTGCCTGGAGCAAATAAGTTTACCACGAGAACTTTTTGCACACAAAAGGTCTGGGAGAAGTTCAAAAATCTGGATGTTTAAGATCAGGGTGAGTGATTTAAACACACAGAAAGTTCAGGATGTAACAGCAAACATGCAGGAGAAATGTGTGTGTAAAAACACCCAATGATAAAGCAGCATTTTTAAAAAGTGGCAAAGCAATTAACATTTGCTAATTTGCTATGCTGGCAGACCATCTTTACTTGGTGAAATTTTCAGTTTCCCCTTCTGTTCTCCAGAAGTACTTGCTTTCCATTATTGCTTTATAAATTGTGTTGCTATTACAATCTACATTTCATCCAGCGCAGCCACACAAAATACTTAAAGACCACTTACAGCCGTTTTTCGTGCTCGCTCAGTTACAATCAATCACCTATGATGAGAGCTTGTGTGAACAATTTCCATCATGAAAATACCTCATGGGGGCACTTTAGAAAAAAGAGGTTTGGTGGAAATGGAAGGGGTGGTGGAACAAAATTTTTCTTCCAATATTCTCAATCTCTTCCTTTGTTGTGTGATTGTAATGTAAGATAAAAGATTGGAGGGACTGTCAGGACTTATTTTTCTTGATAATACTGATCGTTTCTTGTGAGCCTAACTATCTGCAGATGTTTGAGATGAAACTTTCTGGTTACAGCTTGCTGTCTCATTGGTGCATTATTCAAAACAACAGGAAAATCTTGATAGCCCAATTAAATGTTTGGTGAAAGAGTGTAACAAGAGTAATGCCTATAAAGTGTTAGATACAGGAATCAAGACCGCTCACTTTCCAGTCGAGACCTTGAGAACTCTGGGATCAATTAGCATTGGCTGAATAAAGGTTTGCATGCTTTCAACACAAAATGAGTTATGAAGCACTAAAATGGCTATGATAAGATGCACATAATTCAAAATGATGGCATCAAAACTTGTAAACATTTAAAACTTAAAAACCTTTCCTGTAATAAGAAGTGGCCATTGTAAGACCTGGCTGTTCCGCCAGGCTTTTGGCGAGGGTGGGGGTAGAGGGGTAGGGTTTTGTTTTCCCCCTGCATTATTGTATTTGTTAACTGTTTAAAACTGTTTTATTGTTTTGTTGATTGTTGCTGTTCACCGTCCCGGGCTGCCCGATGGGCAGGAGGGGCGGGATACAACTTTTGTATAAATAAATAAATAAATTACAAGAATGAAAAATCTACTAAGCTTCCACATAGATAGGCAATCTAATTTTAAAAAATATGTTCCCCAAAAGGAAAGTTCTTAAGTACATCCAAGGTATAATCATAATCCAAAAAAGAAAATTAAGAGCATCTAAAAAAAAGGCAGTCACCTTTTAAACCCATAATTATATTTAAAAGGCATAAATACACTGCTGGCGCTATATAAATGTTTGTTAATAATAATAATAATATTTTGCTCAACACAAGAAAAAAGAAACCGAGATCCAGCCAATTAGCAATATGCTAGACAACGCTGCAGCTGATAACTCAATATCAGAAACCTCTTGGTTTCTGAAACTCTACTTTATATCCAAGAGGCCAGAAAGACCCTCATGTAGTTGTAACAAACAATATATGAACTCTCTTCCCATACTTCAGACTTGTATTTTTGCCAGAAATAACAATCAAGGTATTCGCACATAACTCAACTTGGTACCTCATCACCTTTTGCACAGAGATGCTGATGCTCATGTCCACATAACTACATAAAAAAGGGGTCAAGAGCTAGCCCTAAGCAAAATCACAATGGTTGGTAAATCATACAGTCTTATGTTATTGGCTATGATCCACAAAACACTTACTTTGGAGTAGTCCTGAAGAAGCCCTGTGGCCTTTGTTTACAATCATAGCAATACAGTCAGAAAGATTTTGGTAACTGTTTCTCACTGAGTAGAGAACTTGGACATAAAAAACTCAGTGAGGTATTTTGAAGACAGTACATGTTATTCACAACATTCTGAACTAGCTATGTTGGTTCCAAGGAAAAGTGCATTGTTCGGAGGGGGGGGGGGTATAGGGGGGAGAAAGTTTGCCAATTTCAACTGTCATGCTGGACAAAGTCCCTGATTCTGCTCTTCGGTGAAGGTAGTCACACTGCAGCACACAATTTTAAAATAACTTATAGAGCAATAGTTGCCTCAAATGTATTAATCCAAAAAAAATGGCTGTTGCTGTAAATTTGCTGCAGATTTAGGGACCCGGTCACCCAAAAGACTTGTGCAGATATTAGAGAAAAGTCATTAGAATGCTTGGCAGAGTCCATGTTAATCCTGTTTTACAAACAACCACACAAAACAGTACTTTTGGATTTATGGGCAGAGAAAGCAGCCTAAATGCTAGTGGAGATGTACACAACTGAATACAGATTGAGAAAAATAATCTTAAGTCTCTCAAATCCCATGAGATGTCATGAAAAGGAACTCTGGTCACGTTCATTTTTAAAAGATGTTATGTGACGTCTACGACAAAAGGACCCAGCAATAGATGTGTCTCTCAGCAGTAAGAGGAGATACATGTTATGGGAGATGGAATTAGCAGTGACAAGTCTCATTTCAGCTGGTGTTTTATGTAGGCGGCACTCACTTAACCTCTCAGTTAAAACTGTGGAAATTGAGGTTAAAAACAACATTTTGTCCTGAATCCGATTAAACTTGTCTCACAATTTTACCTCTGTCTAGCACACTTTATTTTAGTCGGTGACACTGGAAATACATAGTTACAAAGGATGAGCATTCTATCTTGGTTCATACATTGGGGATTATTTTGAAACCCAAACCATAACCAACTACATTGTCTGTAGTAGTTGAATTCATTATTACAAACACACATGAGCTCATAGAATGGCCCATGGTCCATCATCAATGCAAAAGCCAGTATTTGCCAACCTAGTGCATTGTGATAACTATTACAACATGACGACGGTCCACTTTGGCCCAGAAGCCACTGGCACATTTGATATTGTTCCACCAGATGTTTGGCCGGGATTGCTCCCAGGTGTGTCAGTGGCAAGTCTGGGCTGTAATCCTGTACATGTTCAGGATTACAGCCCAGGCTGCCATCCACCCGATCAGGCGGAAGCATGTCACAGCAGGCTATAATGTTTGTTCATGATTAGAAACACAAATGAGCTCTGTGATCCGGCCTGGATCAGGTCTGCCATTGTCGGCCATGATGGTGCCCATGACTGCCTGTCATGATGGGGATGGGGAACTGGAGGTAGTGTGGGGGTGGGGGTGGTTGGCTGCACGTTTGTTGTGCTGGCAGACCCGGTCGGGACAGGGTTGCTGGCGTGTTCCCAATCTGGGTCGCATTGTGATGGTGGTGCTCCGCTGTTACATCTATTAACACCCTAAGTTATTTCTACAACTGGTGCAAATATTCAAGTCAATGTTTGAATTAATAAATGTAACATACTTGAAAGTCAAAATGGGAATTTGAAATTTTGTGTGTGCTTAAAATTTGCAAGGAGTTTTATTAATTTTTGTTCAAGAATTCAGTAGTTGGTAATTTGCAGCGGGATTCTCTGGCTGCTGAACTTATTTAAACTTGTTTGTAGCACCAGTGCAAGTCCCATTTATGAAATAAGGTCAATACATATGCTAATTACTAACGATGGTGCCGAACAGTCAGATGATCACATCCTCAGCATTAATGAATTCTGTAGTTCGAAACCGAAACCCGAGTTCCGGTTTGATGGTTCAGTTCAGTCGAATTCAGTTTGGCTGAACTTGGCCGAATATTCAAAAATAGTGAAATCAAAACTGAAACCAAAACGAAATCGAAACCTAATTTTCAGCCCTGGAAAGAAGGTTTTCCTACTTACGAACTCATCCAAACATGACCAAACTGTTCAGTCGTTCGAGAGTTCGGTTCGGACATTCAGTTCGGATGTCCGAACAGACCGAGTTTGGTCTGAACTCCGAACATCTGAACTGTGTTCGCCCATCCCTACCTGTGTAAGCTGATCCACCACTGTTCATTCCTCCCCAAGCACTGTGGTTTTGCTCCAATGCTCCATGACAGGCCAAGGGCATGCAGCACCTCCTTCTGCTCCAGGAGACATTGAAGCATCAAGAAGGTGCAGTTACACCTTGTGGCCACATCCTGTACCAGCTGGTGAAGCGGGGTGCCCAACTCTGCCTGCTTCTCTTGCAGCACCCGGCTGGCTGAAACTGACTGATGGAAGTACCCACAGATCTTCTGGGCAGTTTCAAGGTGTGCCTCCAAGCCCTTGATTCCAATCAAGTCATCCTTAACCACAAGGTTCAGGATGTGCATGCTGCAGTGAACATGAGTGTAGCCACCATGAGTAAAGCCTGCCCTCATGTTGTTGGTGCTATCAGTTACAAAGTAACGAACCTTGACATTTGAACCTTGGCACCAGAACCACCCATCTAGCATGCCATTCACCACTTTGAGGATATTGTTCGCTGTGTGTTGCTGGTTAAGCACCTGACCGTGCAACGATGCCCATAGATGCTCTCCGGGTGACCACCCCCCCAGTGCTGCCCACTGCTGCGCTGGTGACAGGAACTGGTGACATCTGCCACCAGTGTGTGGTCAATGACATAAATGCATGGACCATACTTTTGCTAGCCCACAGGTCTGTGGTAAAATGTACCACAGATCACTCCATGTGGGAGAACTCCACATGGAGCTGGGACTGCCCCCTCCAGTACAGAGATTATTATTATTATTATTATTATT
>QEPC01005900.1:3160085-3180444 GCA_003113815.1 Sphenodon punctatus
TCGAGGCGAGAGATAACCATGGCATGAACAAGGATTTTGGCCGAGGAGATAGAGAGAAAGGGGCGGATGCGGGCAATGTTGTGGAGAGCGAATCGGCAGGATTTGGCCACAGAGTCAATGTAAGGTTTAAAAGAGAGGTGCGTGTCAAAGATGAAGCCCAAGCTGCGGGTTTGGAGAACAGGATGGTTGGTGACCCCATCGATGCAGATGGACAGGTTAGAGGGAGAGGAAGGGGAGGGAGGAAAGATGAGGAGTTCGGTCTTGGCCATGTTGAGCTTGAGTTGACGTCAGGACATCCAGGCGGAGATATCAGAGAGGCAGTCGACGAGGCGTGAGTGGATAGACGAAGAGAGAGAGGGGGTAGAGAGATAGAGTTGGGTATCATCAGTGTAGAGATGGTATTGGAATCCGTGGAAGGCAATAATTTTGCCAAGGGACAGGGTGTAGTTAGAGAAGAGGAGAGGGCCAAGGACAGAACCTTGGGGGATAACCTTCATGTGGAAGGTTTTGTGGCAAGGGACTCTGTAACGGGACTCCAGAAAATGAAGCTGCCATTGGAATCAGACACCCTCAACAAGGTTGAACGGCCTCTCATCCAGGGCAATCACCTCCCTAATTGCCCTGGTGATGACCACAGCCTGGGGATGGCTGGATGTGAATGGCATCTTCTTTTCCCAGAGCACTGTTACAGTGGGCTGGGACAAGGACTGGGATTATGGTGGGGCAGGGCAAGAGGAGAGGCTAGCACTCCTCCTCTGTGGGGGCTGGGTGGTGGAGGTAGAACCGTCACAAGATGACCCAGCAGTGGCAGTTGCAGTGGGAGAGGAAGAGGGTTGCTCCTCTAAACCCTCATCTGTACCCTCTGCAACTGGCACCACTCCACGCTTTCGCGTGAAACAGCACTCCGTAGGATCACGTATGTTCCTGTGGTGCATCACAAGTGACTGTGTAGGCGAGAGGTGCATTTGATCCTTTCCACCATGACTGGCCTTGGAAGAACAGTGCATGCACACTGCCTTTGAGGTATCTTCCATCCCATCCAGATATCAAAATGAGACCACACCCAAGATGTGATCTTTGTGCTGGTTCCTGGGAGGGCAGTAGCAGCATGACTGGTGGTTGATCTCTCAATAGCAGTGGTCATAACACTGGAAGAAGGGGTGGTGGTAGTAGCTGGTGCAGCAGAGTGAGTGGGTGTGGTGGGCGGGGACCAAGCTGGTGTGCTAGGATGCATGTCGACAGGGGGAGAGGGTGGGGAAGCAGGTGTGCTAGAATGTGCATCAGAAGAGGGAGAGGGTTGGGCAGCTGGCACATGTTTTTAAATTTATTGATGAAGTTGTTTTTAAAATATTGTTTTTATGGAATTTTATTGTATTGTTAATAGTCGTAAGTCGGCCCGAGATGCCGTAGGCATGAGGGGGCAGCTACAAAATATTTATAAATATATAAAATAAATGTATGAGGGGAAGAGCATGCACTAGAGAAAACTGGATGCTAAAAGGAGCAGGAGCAACAGTGGAGGTAGTCAGCAGATGTGCTGCTGCACTAGCAGAGGAAGAAGGAACCTCCTTCTTCTTACCACTAGTCAGCACTATGGAGGAGGAAACAACACCCTCCCCAATCCCAGCCTCTTTGGGGCCTTCAAAACGTGTCCAGAGCCCAGGGGCGGCTGGTGGTTTTTGAGTTTGGAGGGGCAGTAAGGCTGGTCGGCGAGCTGGTGGGCAGAGCCAGGGGGATGGTAGGCGGAGCCAGGGGGATGGTAGGCGGAGCCAGGGGGATGGTAGGTGGAGCCAGGGGGATGGTAGGCCAGTGGCATGGCATAACGCAGCAGCAAGGAGTTCCCATGGTTAACATCGGATGGAAGAAAACACAATCTACATGCACATCAAGTGCACATCAAGCTTAAAATAAATAATGTATAAACCCAAAACACAGGGAAACACAGAACACACTGGCAAAACACAGCAGCAACGAGTTCCCAGGGTTAACATCAGAAAACACAGACTACATGCACACAAGTTTAAAATAAATAAATTATAAACCCCAAAGCACAAAATTTCCAGCATTGTGAAGGGGTAGGAAACAACCTTGGGAGGGGTGCCGTGTGCCTTGGGGTGTGTGCAGGGTGGGAAACAGCCTGGGGGGGGTGTGGGGTGGGAAACAGCCTGGGGGGGTGCAGGGTACCTTGGGGGTGTGGCGAGGGGAATCCTCCTCCCGCACACACACTCCAAGGCTGTTTCCCACCTCGCACCCCCCCAGGCTGTTTCCCAGTGGGAAACAGCCTGGGGGGGTGCGGGGTGGGAAACAGCTTTGGGGTGGGGTGGGGTGCCTTGGGGTGTATGGGGTGGGAAACAGCCTGGGGGGCGCAGGGTACCTTGGGGGGGTGGGGGGTGAATCCTCCTCCCGCACACACACCCCAAGGCTGTTTCCCACCCCGCACCCCCAGGCTGTTTCCCACTGTGAAACAGTCTGGGAGGGTGCGGGTGGGAAACAGCCTTGGGGTCTGTGGGGTACCTTGGGGGATGTGGGGTGGGAATCAGCCTCGGGGTGTGTGGGGTGCCTTGGAGGGGTGGGTGGGAATCCTCCTCCCGCACACACACCCCAAGGCTGTTTCCCACCCCGCACTCCTCCAGGCTGTTTCCCACCGGGGGGGTGCAGGGTGGGAAACAGCCTGGGTGTGTGTGTGTGGGAGGAGGATAGGATTAGGAAGGTCAGGAATCTTCTTACCTGGTGCTGGGAACTCAGCTGAAGTGGCAGTCATTTCTTCTTGGAGCATGTGAGGCAGGGTCCAGTGCGCATGCGCACTGCTCCCTGCCTCAGGCCCCCAGCCCAAGGCATCTTGCCAGGGTGCTTTCAACAAGTGCCCTGGTGAGAGCTTTCCTTGCACCCATTGAGTGCAATAGAAGCCCTAGCTCCTCCCTCCACAGCACATCCTATACGTGCTGTGTAGAGTGGAGGAGCTCAGACGGACTGAGCGCTCAGCCGCCCAAACCATGTTTTCCATTGGAAAACGCAGTTGGGCATAGCATTTTGAGCCTTCTGGGACCCACTCCTCTGGAGTGGGTCCCAGAAGTCAACTACAGCACCGCAGCAGCTTCTGCCTTGCCTTTGGTTCAGAGCGGAGGCTGTTGCAGCACTGTGGTCAGTTTCATGTCAGTTTCACTGAAACTGACCACAGCGCTGCTGCAGCCTCCGCTCTGAAGCAAAGGCAAGGCAGAGGCTGCTGCGGCGCTGGGAAGCGGCGGCGAGGTTTTTTTTTCTTTTCCTATGAGTGGCGGCGCGGCACCCGGCGGGGCACTTGGGGGGTCAGCGCCCCCAACGCCCTGAGAGGCGAGCCACGCCTGCCAGAGCCTATAAGCTTGTGAGTGGTTGAGGCTTGTATGTGTGAGGTTGAGGCCACAGGTGTCTCTGCCTAGGAAAAGGTTGCCCTCTTCTGACACTCTCACTCATGGTCTTTTTCTTCTTTCCACGACCGCTCATACTGTTATCCCAGTTGTGAAAAAGAAGAGAGGACCACCGGTACAGGCAATGGGGTGTGATGATGTGTGTGTGCATGACTGTGTTCTAATGCTATGGGGGGTCTAACTAGGGGGGGTCTAACTAACTAGGACTGGGGGGGTGTCTAACTAGGGTCTGCGGGATAGGGGTCAGAGGGCTAGGGGGTCTAACTAGAGGCTGGGTTCTAACTAGCTAGAGGTCTTGGGGCTAGGGGACTGAGGACTAGGGGGTCTAACTAGGGCTTGGGGTCTGAGGGCTATGGTTCTGAGGGCTAGGGGGTCTAACTAGGGTTCTAAAGTAGGGGCGTGCATGTCATTTTTGATATTAGAATAACGATAATGAAAATTGTCATTTTCGTTATTGCAATCACAAAAATGACAACCAAGAATAATGATACCGATGCCAATAATTAAAATGACAATATCCTTATTGTTGTGATTTTTAGTGCTGTGGCAGTTGGGTTTTGGAGGGAAAATATGGAGAGGGAGGAGGGAGCAGACATCTCAGAGCCCTAAACAGGGTTGGACTCTCGAATTGTGCCTGTGTTGGGAGGGGCGAGCAGCTCAGCAGTATCTGATGAATGTATCACTGGCCAATGAGCAGTGCAAGCAGACCCCAGAAGTCTCACGGCATTTTGTGCCTGCTGCCTCCCACAACCAATCAGGGGGGCCTCTGAGAGAGGGAACTGCAACACTTTATAATGGGAGGTCCAGACTTTTTCTCTCCGTGCTGTGAGAGCTCTGCTTGTCAGGTTGTGTTTACAGAACTGTGGTGCTTGCACACAAAAAATCCTCCCTAGCCCTCGTTGTATTACCACCAATACCTTTCCTTTCTTATACCCTACCCTTTACCTTCTCCCTTTCCCTGCCCTTCTCCCCCCTGTACATTATATATAGATAGGTAGTATAGATTAGATAAATATATATATTATAAACATAGATTAGATTAGAATAGTTATATAGATAATTGATTAGATAATAGTTTTTCTTTTCCCTTCCCGTCTCCCTTAGATTTTGATAGATCTTAGTTGAGCACGGGAATTGATGCCGATTCCGATACAAAAAATAAAACCTTAATCTGAGGGCTAGGGGTTGGAAGCCTAGGGGGTCTAAAGAGGGGTCTAACTAGTGGCTGGGTTCTAACTAGCTAGAGGTCTGGGGGCTAGGAGGTCTGGGGGCTAGGGGTTATGGGTCGGAGGGCTAGGCGGTCTAACTAACTAGGAGGTCTAACTAGGGGGTCTAAACATGGCGGGGGGGTCTAACTAGGGTCTGGGTATCTGAGGGCTAGGGATTGGAAGCCTGGGGGGGTCTAACTAGAGGCTGGGGTATAATTATCTAGAGGTCTGGGGGCTAGGGGTTTGAGGGCTAGTACATCTAACTGATTAGGTGGTCCAACTAGGACAGGCGGTCCAACTAGGGTTGGGGGTTGGAGGACTCGGGGGGTCTAACTTGGACTGGGGTCTGAGGGCTGGGGGTTGGAGGGATAGGAGGTCTAACTAGGGGGGTCTGACTAGGGCTGGGGGTCTGAGGTGAGAGGGCTAGGGGTCTGGGGGCTAGGGGTCTGAGTGTCAGAGGGCTAGGGATCAGAGGGCTAGGCTCTGGAGATCTGAGGGCTAGGGGTTGGAGGGATAGCAGGTCTAACTAGAGTTGGGGTTCTGAGGTCTGGGGCTAGGGGTCAGAGGGCTAGGGGTCTGAGAGCTAGGGGTCTGGGGCAGGGATTGGGACTGGGGTTGGAAAAAGTATGTAGGGTGAAGACTGTGTGTGGGGTGAATGAATGAAGTCTGTGGTATCTTTGGGGTGAAGCACTGTCACCCGGCCAGGTGAGTCAGTTGCTCGTAACATCTGACATGTCACCAACTGTCACCAAAAGCAAAGGCGCTTCAGTGGCTTGGGTTTAAAATAAAAAAGAGGAAATTTAAAAAAACAGTGACCTGATAGACGGTGCAGTGCACCTTCCGCCAAGAAAAAAACAACACAACACACAGGGACCCCTAAAACCCAGGCCTTAGCAGCACCAAACAAATGCAGCACAAAAGCAGTGAGCACACTGCTGCAAGACAGTGTTGTGGAGTTCCCTGGGTTAACAGTACAGTACTGGGACAACCATCTACAGTCTTGGGGCATACCCTCCACTTAGCCATGACCTGACAACAAACACACCATCAAAACACACTGCTGCAAGACAGTGGCATGGAGTTCCTTGGGTTAACAGTGCAGTACTGGGACAGTACTGCACTGTTCAGTACTGAACCATGCACTGGGACCGTACTGAACCATGCACTGGGACTGCACTGGGACAGTACTGAACCGTGTTTGCCCCTCCCAACCATCTACAGCTTTGGGGCACCCCCCCCCACCTAGCCACAACCTGACAACAAACACAGCATCAAAGCATATTGCTGCGAGACAGTGGCATGGAGTTCCCTGGGTTAACAGTGCAGTACTGGGAGCCCCCAACCATCTACAGCCTTGGGGCACCCACCCACCCAACCTTGAGCTGAAAACAACACTACAGTCTTCCAACCCTGCCCCTGCACCTCAAGTCCCAAACCCTGGTCAAAACTCTCATGGCACCCCCAATTACCCACCCGCACACATTGCGTAACCTAACAAAATCTCAGATTTTGCACAGGCAGGCACAGACCTCACACTACAGCTAGGGATGGGTGAACATGGTTCGGAAGTTCGGAGTTCGGACCGAACTCAGTCTGTTCGGTTGACCAAACCGAACTTCTGAACTGAACTCGAATTTCAAACTGAACCGAACCGAAATTCCGAACTCCGTTCTGTTCGCCCATCCCTAGTGGCAACACACACCAAAAAACCTGGTTTTGAATGGCCAAACTTCGGAATTCGAACGAACTCAGTCTGTTTAGTCGGCCAAACCGAACTTCCGAACTGAACTCAAATTTCAAACCGAACTGAACCGAACCGAATTTCCAAACTTGAATTTCAAACTGAACCGAAGTGAACCAAATTTCCGAACTCTGTTCTGTTCGTCCATCCCTAACTACAGCAAGCAAGCATTGCAACGGAAGGCTGTAATCTTCCACACCAAAGCACCCTCCACCCTCCATTGAATCCTTTCCCTCTCCCTCTATATATATATTCTATCCCTGATTCCCTTCCCCTGTTTTTTTATTCATTTTGAGTAGCATTAGTTTGATTTAGGTTTCATTTCGGTTTTGTACCCCTCTCTGTGTTTTGTGTTTCCCCCCCATCCGATAGATAGATAGATAGATAGATAGATAGATAGATGTAGGAGTTAGCTGAGATAGAGATAGTGTTTAGAGATTTAGTGTTTGTAGGAGTAGGCCTTTGTACTTATTAGATAATCCATTTAGTTCATAGCATTTAGAATAGTTATAGCAGTTAGATTTAGTATATATATATATGCGTAATATTATATATATATAATATTAGATTTACTAAAACAAAAAACTTTACAGTTTAAAAAAAACGTTAAATGCACAACTGTTTTCACAAATAAAAATTTACCTCTTCAAAATCAGTTTCACTCTAGCTCAACATCCAAGCAAATCCAAATTCATTAGAATTATAATTCAAAAACCCACCCACTCTATACATTGCTATAAAATTTAAACACTTAAAAACATGGAAATTATTTCATCATTCCACAAATAATTCATGTTGCCCTCATCATCATAACTCTAATATATCTGCTTAATCCCTACCATTCATTTTTATCAGTAACTAAACTTTGACATTCTTTCGTTAATACACTTTAAATTATTATCAAAATTTTACAAGACATGATTTCCGCAGTGCAGTAACTGTGTGTATACCAAACTGTTTAATTAATTGTATAATATTTTGTATACAAAAGTTATGAAGAGTTTATTGTATATAGTGTATACTATTTGTATACATGTAAATGACAGAGTTAATGCACTGTGGAATATGATACTGATTGATGCAGCCAAAACCGAGTTATTATTGATAAAATATCAGTTCTGCAGGTTAGCGCATGCTAGTTATAGTTGTATAACTAGCAACAGGTTAGCGCATGCTAGTTATAGTTGTATTTTATTTAGTAGTGTGTATGAAAGGCGGTTTTTGAAAGAGTTTTGAAACAATGTAAGAAAGAAGAGAGACACAGAAAATGTTGTTATATAGGACTATGCATGGTGTTTTTTTTAACTGTAAGCCTAAATTGGTCTTAATCCTTCTCTTAATTCATGTAGGGAAGAATTAAGTAAAGGACAGAGAAGTTGGAGATAGTTAAGCATAAACTACATACGTTTATAAGTATGTGTGTGTTTAACAAAACGTGGGGCACTTTATGGTAGATTAGCTCTTTTCATGAAGAAATAGTTAGCTCTAAAAAGAGCCTTTTTAAAAAAAATATGCTTGACTCTAAGAAGAGCAGTTTTTTTGTTTTTTGTTTTGTTTTTTATATGTATTTTTTGAACTCAACTTTGTTTCATTTTATTTATCAGTAAAACTCTTCTCCCACTCTTCAAATGAGAAGGTTTTTTCCCACTCGTCGACGGCTGTTAAAATATCCTCATCAGAGATGTATGAGGTGGACAGATTTAAAAGTTGCTGTTTAGCGTCTTTGGTTTTGTTTTCTACCATCTTATGCTTTTTTTGTAGAGAGGTCTCCACGGCTTGCTCCTTTGGAGTAGAAGTAAGCGGCTCTTCGGCCGAAATTTTCTTAGGTTGTGTGGCTCCCCTCTTGCGACTGGATCGCAAGAGGGCTTCCTCTTTCGGAGTGGAAGTAAGCAGCTTCACCTCTTTGGTCAAAGTTGTTGTGCTAGGCTGTGTGGCTCCCCTCTTGCGACTCGGTCGGTGAGGATGATCCATTGCTTGCAGTGAGCAAAGACACGTAACACTGAAACCAAATAATATGAGACTTTGATGAGTGCAACCAATATATATACGTTCCTCTGGCAGTGACTGTAGTTTTTGATTGGTTGACTTTCCCAAGAGGAGATGAAGTATATAAAATACTAAGATACAATTGGTTAGTTGTTCCATCCAGCATAGTATTGGCGGTGTCAGTCGATTTTTAAAAGTTAAGCGACGGTTAGACAGAAAAAGGGAAACGCGTATTTAGTGAAGTCTGAATGTGTACTGAATGGAAGGCGAATGGCTGGATAAAGGTTCCTTTATTTCTATTGAATGGGGTTCTTTTTTCTTTTACTTTTTGATGCGACTATGACAATATTTAGTCCGATCAACTAAAAATACCCTTTTGTGAGTATTTAGCGTGTAGTTTTTGTAGGCTCTTTTAGTGTAAAACATACACAAGTTACTCTTACGTTAAGAAGGATTATGAAGAAGTTGGTTTGTAAGTATAAACTACGCACGTTTATAAGTACGTGTGTTTTTAACAGAATGTTGGGCAATTTCTGGTAGAGTAGCTTTTTAAGTTGATTAAACTTGTTTAATAGATGCAACTTTGAGATCATTCTAAACTTGGTGGTAAGTGGATAATGTACTCAGTATCTGCCATGTGGCACAACTACTTTTTGAAACAATTTGTTGACAAACACACAACGAAAACGGATAAAGATATAAGAACTTTTTATTTTTTAAATACAATCTAAGAAATATATACATTCTAAAGTAATTAACTAAAGTAAAGTAAAATTCTAAACTAACAAACATTCTAGGTAACTGTGTTTATTTGCATTTAGATATATTTTTTTGTTTGGTTGGTTTTTTTGGTTCTGAAGACTCTTCTATGTGCGAATGTTGAAATCAATAACTGAGAATGTGTTCTCCTATTTCCATATCTCTTTCTTTGGTATCGTGATTTTGATATTTTTAGGTTTTTTTCTATGCCTTTTATTTTTTGTTCAATTATATTCATCTTTTTCATTAGCTCATTTTCTGTAAAATAAAACCAAAACATCAACATAAGGACAATAGGACATGTTCTGACATTAGAAAAGGTTGATATTCCTGTGAAAAATAGTAAAAGTTAGTACAACCGCAAACTACTACAATGGTAATTATGAGATATAAACATGTGATAAGTTTCAATATTATCAATAATTGTACTTATGTGCATACATTATGCTGTTTTCTGTTAAAAATAAAACGAAGAGTATTTGTATGTGAATAAATAATTTGTATTATTACAAATATTGTAGGTACATACATATATACTTACGTCCTTCAAGTATCACACGCAGTTGTTTTAAGATTTCTTTTTGTTGAATGACGGTAATTGATTGTTTGGGATAGCTTACTTCTTCTCGTTCTGACTCTTGTGATAGGGAAGGATGTTCAGAATCTTCATGTTCTTCTTGTTCTGTAGCTGTGTTGAAAAGCAAAATGCACGTAACATTTCCTACGCATTTTTGTACGGCCAGTTACGGACGCATGAGTAAATAAAAAGAAATTAAAGTCATAGACAGCAATGTGTTTTGATTAAAGACTGGAAGTGAGAATCTTATTGCCATATTTTTAAAAGTTAAAAATAAATTTACCAGGCTCTTGAGTCTCCATTCGTGTATTTATTATTATTATTATTATTAACAAACATTTATATAGTGCCACCAGTGTACCTGGCACTTTACAAAGTAATAAAATAGACACGGTCCCTGCCCCTAGGGCTTACAATCTGAGAGACAGGAGCTGGGGGAGAGACCTAGGAAGGGGAACAGAGGGAGAGACAAGGGGTCTAACATTCATGAAGATGCGAGGTCTCAGGTGCACGTACTTGGCTTGGTTACGATGAGAATGACAGCAGGCAGGTCCATGTGGCAAGGATAAGGGTAAACCGATCGTAGGTATAGGAATAGTGGCTCAGCAGGATAAAGAGTCAGACAGAGCAGAGCGAAAGAGGTGAGTTTTAAGGAGAGATTTGAAGGTATGAAGGGAGGGGGCAAGGCGGATGTGGACAGGGAGGGAGTTCCAGGCATGGGGGGCAGCAAGTGAGAAGGGACGAAGGCGCTTAGGGGAGCAGGGAAGGCGTGGAAGGGTGAGAGAAGGGACAGAGGAGGAGCGAAGTGCACGGGCTGGAGTATGGAGGGCGATAAGTGCAGAGAGGTAGGGGGGAGCAAGGTTGTGAAGAGCTTTATAGGTGAAGACTAGGAGCTTGTGCAGGATTCGTTCAGGAAGGGGAGGCCAGTGAAGCGAAGAGAGGAGGGGCTGCACATGGTCGAAGCGACTGGCGAGGTAGATGACCCTGGCAGTAGTGTATCTTCTGTTATGCCTCGTTCTTCCACATCTTCTGTTGCTTGCCTCTTTTCTTAGGTCCGGGAGCCTAGGAAATACTTGGCATTATGTATGCTAAATTACTGTAGTACACTAGTACATTGTAATTATTTTATAAATTGTACAACTTTGACAGACAAAAATGTATACTTACCAGGTCTATGTCGGTCCTTGTAACTTGGCTTTCCAGCCTTTATCCATAGTTTTTTCATTAGGATATAGAATGCTGGTAGGGTGATATTTTCAGGTGGATGCGGACCAACCTTATAAAACACCACCTTTAACTGTTTCCACTTACTGCAGCAGTGTTCTTTGCTGCGGTTAAACCCACCATCTTCCATTTGTTGGGTTAATTCATCCCAGTACTTATTTGCTGGCGTGGACGAGCTGCCCATTAAAATTTTTAGGCCACTGCTGCGACGGCATAACTGTAAAAATTACTTCACCTCCTCATACCTACAATGTAGAGCCATTTTGGGATAGGTACTTCATACACATGTCCTGTTTATCTGGAGATGTTAGGAACGCAGTTTGTGTAAAGGTGTTCGTTTGTATTGGTCACGCACGTAACTTTCAAATTCATAACATGGGCCTCAAGTGGGTTCAACCGTGCATTTGCCATACTCCAGAAGTAGAAAACTGGGAGCACCATGTTAAACATAGACAGTGGTTGTGGTCGAGAGTAAAAACATTGTATCTTTTGGACACATACGCATTGTGAGAGTAAAAATAGAAGGATCATATCCTTTGGACACATACGCAACTTTGCGATACTGGACTGCGCATTGGACTCCACCACTGACTTTTTATTGTTCAATAAAGACCTTGTTTTTCTGCAATTCAAATTCATGAACTATTTGGACACATACGAAACTGCGCATGTGCGACCCCGCAGGACCGATTTTTTCATTCTTAATAACTCTGTTTTGGCTGCAGCAATCAGTATCATATTACAGAAGCAGCTGTTATTGATCTCGTTCTCCAAGCCTGTGCTGTTTGGGGGCTCAACTCATCCAGGGGGAGGAGATATTGATGATTAATTAAAAATCCTGAGGATTCTGTATCAGAGCGGGTATACATACGTACTTTGCAAGCGGATTCACGTAACTTTCCGTATGGTGTGGCGCATGTCATAAACTACGCATGCGCGAACCTGCACAACTGATATTTTATCAATGATAAGTTGGTTTTGGCTGCATCAATCAGTATCATATTTCAAAAGCACTTGTTATTCATCTTATTCTCAAAGCCTGTGAAGTTTGGGGGCTCATGGACAGTGGTTGTAGTCGAGAGTAAAAATAAGGGGATCGTATCTTTTGAACACATATGCAACGTAGTGATACTGGACTGCGCACTGGACTCCACCACTGGATTTTTATTGTTCAATAAAGATCTTGTTTTTCTGTAATTCAAATTCGTGAACTTTCCTTATGGTGTATATTTACATGGTGACCAAGTTTTCAACTGCGCACGTGCGACCCTGGAGAACCGGGTTTTTTCCATTTTTATTAACTTGTATCATATTACAGAAGCAGCTGTTATTGATCTCATACTCCAAGCCTGTGCCGTTTGGGATCTCAACTCATCCAGGGCGAGGGCATATTGATGATTCATTCAAAATCCTGAGGATCCTATATCAGAGTGGGTATCAGAGCGGGTATACATACGTGATTTGCAAGTGGATGCACGTAACTTTTCATATACTGTGGTGCACGTCATGAACCGCGTATGCGCAAACCTGCAGAACTGATATTTTATCAATAATAACTCAGTTTTGGCTGCATCAATCAGTATCATATTTCACAAGCACTTGTTATTCATCTCATTCTCAAAGCCTGTGAAATTTGGGGGCTCAAGTCATCCAGGGAAAGGAAATATTGATGATTCAAATACGTGAGCCTGGAGTGCATGAAATGTGCATGCGCTAACCTGCAGAACTGATATTTTATCAATAATAACTTGGTTTTGGCTGCATCAATCAGTATCATATTTCAAAAGCACTTGTTATTCATCTCATTCTCGAAGCCTGTGACGTTTGGAGGCTCAACTCATCCAGGGGAAGGAAATATTGATGAATCAAATACGTGAGCCTGGTGTGAATTTTGACCACGAACAATTAACGTTTAGGCTGTTATAACATTTTATTTTCCTAATGGATCTTTTTCAAACTTTGTGGATATGATGGTCCTCACAACTTACAGCCATGGTTAAATTTTCAGAAATGTAGGGCAAGCGGTTTCCTCAAAATCGGGGCTTCAGTTCTCCCCTGTTTATAATGAATAGTGGCTGTGCATTTAACTTTCTTCCAGCTACCGCTGGATGAAAATAAAAAAAATTAATTAAAAAAACAATAATAAAATAAAATAAAATATAAAAACATTCTTTTGGAGGGAAAAATGGAGAAGGGAAGGAGAGGCTGGTCTGCTGTCCATCGGGCAGGCAATGGGTCACATGCCAGAGGCTGAAGGGGCTGTGCCAGGGGAGTGGCAGCAGGCAGCATCAGTAGTCCGAGCATATCACCACGCCCCAAACTCAGCAGGCCTGCTTTATGGCAACAGGCTTCAGTGGCTCAGCGTCGCCTCCTGGCAGTGCCCTCCTCCACTGCCACACAGGGCACTGGAAGGCCTGCAGGACATGAGGCTGCATCTGTCTCTGCTGGTGGTGGTGCTGGAGAAGGTGCTCCTGCTTCCGATGTTCCTCCAGGACCACCAATGTCCCCCACTGTTGAGGCGATCCCAAGCCATCCAGAGCTGGTGGATCCCACCCTGGCTCCTAGAGGCAGGGCCCGATCCCCGGGCCATGGCAATAGGAAGAGGAGTAGCAGCAGCAGCAGCAGTACTAGCAGCTATATAGGGGGGCACAGGGAGAGTGCCAGCAGCATGGTAGGCATGGGCAGTCTAGCCTCAGGGTCCCAGTTCTCCCCTTCATGGGACATCACCATGATCGGGGACAGTGAGGAAGAACTTGACACTAGTACTGCAGAGGAGATGTCTGTAACTGACATGATGGCTGAGCCTCCTCCCAGAGCTGTGTTGCCAGTGCCACCAAGTTCTCCCCCTCCCAGCAGCACTGGCAGCATTTCATCACCCGGGGTAGGCCAGAAGGCAGGAGGGGGGAAAAATCCTCTGTCTGGGAACATTTTAAGCTGGTGTGGACAGATGATCCCAGAGAGGTGCCGTGCACTTTGTGCAATAAGTTGGTGAAGCATGGGCAGATGCTCGCCAGCCTTGGGACAACTGCAATGACGAGGCACCTGAAGTCATGCCACAGTGCTCTGATGCTACGCGGGAAGGCAGAGAAGTGGATGCCAGCGGGTTCCCAATGGCAGCAGCCAGTCGCCCGCCTCCTTCAGAGGGCAAGTGTCCCACACCAACTGCTGCTGATTCTAGCAGCAGGAGCAGCATGGGAGCAGAACAGTAGCAGGAGCCTTGCCAGCAGCATCAGTCCACTATGGAGGAGTTGGGGTGGGGGCAGCTGCCAAGGCCGTCAGGTGCTGGAGGGCAACGTGGCTTCTTTCAAGAGAAAGCCAATAGCCTTTTGGCCGAGATGATTGCGCTGGATGGGCAGCCCTTCTCAATTGTAGCGGACAAGGGCTTCCAGTGGCTGATTGGATTCCTGGCCCCGCAGTTTAAGTTGCTTTCCCTGAATCGGACTGTGGTGCCACAGCTGTACAGGACTTTGAAGGAGTGGGTGAGGGAGCAGCTGGAAGGGGCTGGGGGGGCCACTGTCCACTTCACCGTCGACCTGTGATCCTCCAGAAATGCCCAGCATGCCTACCTGGCAGTGACTGCACACTGGTGGCAGGCCCCAGAGACAGCGCTTGGCAGTGGCAGGAGGGGTTCTGAAGCAGGGTATAGGTGGACCCTGCTTCAGACACAAGTAATGGACAGCTCCCACACCTCAAAGAACCTTGAGGCAGCCCTTACTGCCATGGTGAGGGAGTGGATACACCAGGCGCGGCCTTTACCAAGGTGTGTGTGGTCATGGAGAACGCGGCCAATATACTGAAGGCAGTCCGTGACAGGGGCGTCACAAGCCACACACACTTGTGGTCAGGGACGCTCTGGGCTTGGGGGATAAGGGGATTGGGCCAGGCACCCTTACCTCTCTGGTCGACTGGGGGAGGAAGCTGGCGGGGTTCTTCAACAGGAGCATGAAGGGCAGAGAGCTCCTCCGGGAGAAGCAGGCCGAGCAAGGGCCAGCTGGTCCAAGATGTCTCCACCAGGTGGAATTCCACCTTCCTGATGCTTGAGCGGCTTCTTGAGCAGAAAGCCCCCTTGCATCAGGTGGAACTGGAGACCAACATCAAGGCACCTCCAGGGTACAACAGGGAGGAATGGGAGATTCTCACTCACACGGTCTTCATCCTGAGACCGTTCCTGGTCATGACGGAGACTGTGAGCAGCTCCACCACCACCCTCATCCAGGTGACCCCACTGGTCCATAGTCTCCAGAGGAGCCTGGACGAAATTCTCGGGGGGGGGGCAGGATTGTGGCCCTGCGGGCAGGAAGATGTCCAATGAGGCGCTTGACCTGGCGTGGAAACTGAAGGCGGGGTTGAGTGTGCATTTTGACAAGCTCCTGCACCGGGAGGAATATGTCCTGGCAACCATACTGGACCCCAGGATCAAGGGCAGCATGGTATACGAGACAGTGGTCTATGGCCTCCGGAAGTATGCGCTGGTGCAGAAGGTCCAGCAGGCAGAACAGACTCTGCAGCAGGATGCCCATGTGGATGGTGGGAGTGGGAGCAGCGACCCCTTCCAGCCATCTGGGTCTATCCCTGTCCCCAGACCTAGCAGTAGCAGCAGCACCAGCAGCAGGATGAGCAGCAGCAGCAGGACCCCTATTGCCAGCAGCTCCTCCTTTGTGCAGACCACTCTGGGGAGCATGGGGCCCAGCACAAAAGGGCAAGTAGCTTGACTGAGGGCAGTGGGACAGGTGGTGCCCACCCAGAGCTACTAGAGGGAGTATGATGGCACATCAGCAGCAGTGGAGACCTACCTGGAGGAGGGGCCATGCATTGATCCCAGCAGCG
Source organism: Sphenodon punctatus (assembly GCA_003113815.1). Lineage (NCBI taxonomy): Eukaryota > Metazoa > Chordata > Lepidosauria > Sphenodontia > Sphenodontidae > Sphenodon > Sphenodon punctatus. The sequence continues at coordinate 3,175,812 of QEPC01005900.1, forward strand.
ATCCCTTGGCCTAATGGGCCGGCAAGGCCAACGAGTGGCCGACCCTGTCGAAAGTGGCCAAGGGTATCCTGTCCTGCCCACCAACCAGTGTCCCCTGCGAGCGGGTGTTCTCCGTGGCGGGGGACATTTGCTCCCCGCACCACCTGAGCCTGGGGACCAAGTTGACAGAGCAGTTGTTGTTCCTAAAGGTGAACCTTCCGCTGCTGGGATTCCCCAAGCTGCCCCTGGACAAGGAGTGACACGCCATCCCATGCCAGGGGCAATCTTGGGACGGGGCTCCTCCTCCTCCTCAATCTGGGCTAGGGCTACTGCCCCTGTGCTGCTGAGGTGCTGTTCCTCCCTCCCAATGCCTGGCAGACCCCCCCCCCATTCTGTCTCATAGTAGACAGCCTCAGCCGCCTTATCTGACTGACCTCATGATGCAGGGTGGCTTTGGGAAACAAACTGTAAGCTTGCCACCTGGCCTATAGTTACACGATCTTGGCTCGCCTATGTGACACTGACTGGCTCTCACTCTCTTGAGCTGCACAGTCTTTGCTAGCCTATCTGAGTGCCCTGCTGCCAATGTCCCATGATGCCTGCCCTACTGCATCTCATGCCATGCTGCCTGTCTGCCCGCCCAGCTTGCCACCAACCTCAAAGCATACCTCAGTCTGCCTTCCTGCCTCCCATGCCAAGGTGCCTGTCTGACCACCCAGGTTGCCTAGCTCAAAGCCTGGCCAAGCCTGCCTGCCCTACTGCCTCTCATGCCATGCTGCCTGTCTGCCCGCCCACCCAGGTTGAAAAGCTTGAACCCTGCCTCAGTCTGCCTGACTGCCACTTATGCCACGTCACCTGTCTGCCTGCCCTGGCAACCAATGTCTGCTGCTGCTGCTGCCAATGACCCCCAGGCCTATATGCTGTCTGTGCCAAAGGTTCTGTACCATGGCAACCAATGTCTGGTGATGCTGGTGCCAATGGCCCTCAGGCCTATATGCTGTCTGTGCCAACGGTTCTGTACCCTGGCAACCAGTGTCTGGTGATGCTGGTTCCAATGGCCCCCAGGCCTACATGCTGTCTGTGCCAAAGGTTCTGTACCCTGGCAACCAATGTCTGGTGATGATAGTGCCAATGGCCCCCAGGCCTACATGCCGTCTGTGCCATGGCATCAAGAAACAGCCACTCCAGCCCCAGGACCCACCGTCAGGGTTCTGGGGCCTACCTTACTGGCAGCGAGGGCTGTGTCCAATATCTAGAAGCTGCCACTCTAGCCCCAGCCCAGGACCCGCTCTCAGGGTTCTTGTGCCCTGTCATTCCTCTCACGGGGTGCTGTCATTCCACCTTTTCTTTATGCAACCTGCTGTTGATGGCAAGAGAGTGACACACACACACACACACACACACACAGCGAGCGAGAGAGAGAGAGAGAGAGAGAGAGAGAGTCTCCCCACTGCTAGAAGGAGAGACAGACACGATCCCACCCATGCTGTCACATGCACTATATGGCCAGAGAGAGAGAGGCTCCCTGCTAGAATGAGAGAGATGGGGGTGGAGGGGGAGAGGTAGGTGTATCCAGCTCAAGCTGCCACCTGCCAGAACCAGGAAGAACTCCCATCTGTGCTCATGCATCCAATCGATGTCCATTGCCCACATCCAGCAGCAAACCTACCAGAATGAGATGGAACATATCAATATAACACAACGTATTATATGTGCCTGCCTGCCTGCCTGCCTGCGTTCCTGTACCTGCTGCTACCACCTATCGCTTGATTGAATGAAGTGTGTCCAACCATGCACTAATTCTAGGGACATAATTATTATTCAACTCACATAGGCTGCCATTCCATTGTACCTAAATCAGCCATGCCTGCCCATCCCAGGAACCATAAACAAGATTCTGGGACCATCGTTCCAGTCACTGGGGGATGCAGTCCATTCCACTGCATCCAGAAGTCTGGTGCCTGCACGCCAGTCTGCCCCCTCAACAGCCTACTCCTCCACACCCACCCGTGCTGCTTCTGTAAATAAAAGCCCCCCCGACCACCAGCTCCTGCCACCTGCTGCCAGCTGCCAACGAGCCTGTCTCTCTTTCTTTCTGTCACACCCACACAGACACAAGCCCTGCCCCTCCTGGGGGGCTGTCTGCAAGTTGAGAACCTGCTGCTGCCTGGCACATCTTTGACTTAATACCTTAACTACACTACATGTGGAGCCAGCCAGATGCTACTGGTAGGGATTGACAAGCTGTATGAGATTCTGCCACCTGCCAGTCAGAACTTCAGCACATAGGGGTAAAAGATTGGACAGGTCAAATGAAGCTCGTAACAACAAATATAACAACTTTCATTAAAACTATTTAAACAACAACAAAACAACAACAACAACAACATCATTATAAAACCAAAACCAAACACTGAAAGGAAATTTAAGGGGTACTACTATTATTCTTTGGGCCTGTCCCCCGGAACTTGGGGGAAAGGCAAAAGGCGTCAGGGCGCAGCACAGGACTGAGGGGTGGCCACCCTGTGCTCTGCCATTTCATAGCCATTGGCCAAGGCCAACTCCACGGCCCCTTCTACATCTGCATGCCACCTGGAGACCATCTGGTAGTAGAGTTCCAGCCTCTGCGTCTCGGCAGAGATGTACTGGGAGTACGCCTCCACCTGCTTTTTCTCCACCTTTGAGAGCCTGGAACTTTTCCATCAGGCTGTTCTCCATGCAGCATATGCCCGTCATCATCTGGCGGCCAGGCCTCATCACTTTGGCCAAAAAGGCGTTTGCTGCAGCAGACTCCTGGGGCCCAGGGGACTCCACATTGGGGCTGGAGGAGGGGGAAGAGCTTTGATGCTGTTGCTTTCGGGTTGCCTTCCTCCCCCTCTTCTGGCGCTGATTCTCCAGCTCCACGGCCATGCCAGAGTCCTCCTGCCTCTTCACCGTCTGGCCATGGAGACTTTCAATATGAGGGATTAGCCACAATGTGGTCCCCTCTCTCTGCCTCCTGAATCTTTTCTTGAAGATCTAAAGAATGTAACAACATTGGAACATAAGGAGTGCCATACTGTGTCAGACTAATGGTCTGTGTCAAACCCTGCCTGCATTTTGTCTCCACAAGTGGGTGGGTGGCCAATCTGTCTCTGCAGGGGACTTCCATTCCTAACAGGTCATTGGGAAATCCATTCCCTTTTTACCCAGCCCCCGTGCCTTACCGTACAGACACTGTATTTTTCATGCTTCTCAAACCACCACCAGACATCGGACCTTGTCTGCCCACTGTCTGGGGGTGGCACTGGCGACCTCCACCTCGTTGTCCTGCGTGGTGTGGCACCAGTGCTGGCATCTGATTCCTCTCTAAAACAGGAACACCTAAACAACACCTAAGTAATATCATGCATTTATGATGATGCCTCTAGTCCTCTCTCCTTGGGGTGCTAGGGATGGCAACCGGAGATGGTGACCCTGGCTGGCACATGCAAATCTTGCCCTCCTTGGGGCGCTAGGGATGGCAACTAGAAAGACCCTTGCTGGCACATGCAAATCCTGCCCCCCTTGAGGGTTCTAGGGAGTTCTAGGGATGGCAAATGTGGAGACCCTGGCTGGCACGTGCAAATCCCGCCCTTCTTTGGGTGCTAGGAAGGAATGGCAATGGAGAGACCCTGGCTGGCATGTGCAAATCCTGCCTTCTTTTGGGCGCTAGGGATAGCAACTAGAAAGATTCTGGCTGGGACGTGCAAATCCTGCCCTCCTTGTGGTGCTGCTAGGGAGGGCTAGCAATGGAAAGACCCTGGCTGGCATGTGCAAATCCTGCCCTTATTTGGGGGTGCTAGGTAGGGATGGCAACTTGAGAGTGGAGACCCTTGCTAGGGATGACTGACAGGCACATGTTTTGGTGGGGGTGCTGCTTGTGCTCGTGCCTGACTGCTGGAGGAGCCCCCCACACTACAGTACCCTCTCTCTCTGTGGCAGACATGCTCTGCTACCCGCTGATGCCCACTGTTTGTGCCTGACTGATGCCCACCACCCATGCACCCACCGGCACGCCAGTGAGCTCTCTCTAATGGATAGAGCTTTTCTTGTCCTCAAAGTAAAAAAAAAGGTTACAAACCTTGCAGCACCTCCTGTGCCCGCCACTTGCTCCTCATCAGAGGAGCCGGCCACCACCACCGAAGGTCCAGGGGCTGGGGCAGCGACCTCCTCCTCCTCCACCACCACCGGCTCCAGGAGCACCATGTTGGCTCCCAGGTATTTAATGAAGACAACAGTCTTCTTCATTTAAAATAAAATAAAATTAAACAGCCACTCCAACACACAGACCAACAACAGTCACTCACCAACCAGTCAAAACAACACAGCCAAACCAAACACAAACAGCCAAAACACACAAACCGAACAGCTAGCCAGCCAAACACACAATCTCTCACCACACAGCTCCGCACGCACTCAAATTTCCGGTTTCTGATGCAATCACGTGATCTCGTGATACCTTTTTCCGAACGCCCAAACCGAAAATGATTGAACCGAACGGCCGAACCTGAACTCGGCGACCGAACCCAAATGGACCAGACAGAACCCGAATCACAATCTGTTCGCACATCTCTAGATACCGTGTCACTAACTGGGCATCCAAATAGCATATGAAATTTAATGTGGACAAGTG
>QEPC01005900.1:3185412-3204695 GCA_003113815.1 Sphenodon punctatus
ATTTCGGCGGAACTGTAAGACCTGGCTGTTTGCCCAGGCCTTTGGGAGGGAGGGGGGGGGGGTGATTTTAGTCCCCCACCCATTTATTTATTTTTATTTTCTAGCCCTGTTTTATGTTTTATGTGATGCATTTTATATTTAATATTTAATATTTTAAAAGGAATTTTATTGTTTTTATTCATTGTTGGTAGCCGCCCCGAGCTGCATTGCAGGAGGGGGTGGGGTATAAATTTGAAAAATAAAATAAATAAATAAATATTTGTTATCCACATAGCCATGGCATAGGCCTGTAAACTGGCTCTATGTCGCAATCTGTCAGCTTCGGCGTGAGAACGATGACACCGTTGCTCCAACCGTCGCCCCTCTAGCTTCAGGATCTTGGAGTCATTGTGGACAATACATTGAAATCCTCAGCTCCATGTGCGGCGGTGGTCAAAAAAGCCAACAGAATGTTAGGAATCATTCAGAAATGGATAGAGAATAAAACTAACAATATTGTAATGCCTCTATATAGATCTATGGTATGACCACACCTGGAGTATTGCATGCAGTTCTGGTCACCCAATCTCAAAAAAGATATAGTAGAACTAGAAAAGGCACAAAGAATGGCAACAAAAATGATTAAGGGTATGAAATGGGTCCTGTATGAGGAGAGACTTGATGGATTATAGGGATGGGCAAACGCGGTTCGAACCGAACGTCCGGACTGAACTCTCAAATGACCGAACACTTCGGTCATGTTCGGATGAGTTCGGAGGCAGGAAAAAACGTCTTTCCAGGGCCAAAAATTAGGTTTCGGTTTTGATTTCGTTTCGATTTTGGTTTCTGTTTTGCTATTTTTGAATGTTTGGCCAAGTTCGGCCAAACCGAACTAGGCTGAACTGAACCATCGAACCCGAACTCGGGTTTTGAACCAAACGACCGAACATCTGAACATCCGAACCACGTTCGGTTTGCCCATCCCTAATAGGTTAGGGTTCTTCAGTTTGGAGAAGAGAGAACTAAGAGGGGATATGATAGACGTTTATAAAATCATGAGTGCTGTGGAACATGTAAATAGGGAGCAGTTATACCCTCTCTCAGAGTACTAGAAAAAGGAGACACTCCATGGAATTAACTGGTAGCAGATTTAAAAGAAATAGGAGAAAGTATTTTTTTTCACTCTGCGTACAATTAACTTGTGGAACTTACTGCCAGAGAAAGTGGTCATGACCGGTAGTGTAGCTAGTTTTAAAAAGGGATTTGATAAGTTCTTGGAGGATAGGTCCAATAATGACTATTAGCCAATGTAACTTCTTATTGTTGGGGGATGGAACAACAGGGAATGGATTGTCCATTGTGACCTGCTGGGTACTTCTCCCAAGAGAAAGATTGGTCACTTTTAGAGACAGGATGCTGGGCTTGATGGACCATTGGTCTGACCCAGTATGGCACTACTTATGTTCTTATGTTCCTTGTGTTCCTGGTGGCCATCTCGTTATTCAAGCACATGAACTCATGTTTTAGCTTGAAGCATATCGTCAGTGTAGAAATTATCATCAGTGTAGAAATTAAAAAGCAATATTAAAAAAAAATTCAGTAATTTGAAATTAAGTCGTCATCTGCTCCTGCAGTAGATTATACAGCTGCCCTGTATTGTCTAAGGACTTAAGTGGCCACAAGCCCAATGTATTGGGCAAAGCATTTCTGTGCTGCCCCAGGAGCAGCTGTTCAATCAGCAAGTGATTAAGAGATTTTGTCACCATTTTCTTTCTAGTGCCTTCTCCTCTGCGCTATTCCTGTGCCCAGTGCAATATAGAGTTTATGGTGCACGTAACTAGCTGTGATGTATGTCCCAGACTCCCAGAGCAGTGAGAGGTGGCGGCAAAGCATTTTGAGACTTAAGCATTAGGCCCCCAACCCCCCAACAGCAACAAAACCATGCAAAGTCTATCAAATCTCAATCAGGGTCATAACTCCATCTGCAGCTGGTGTTTCTGAAAGCCCCTCCCCACACAGAAAATCCAGCTCTGTATCTCTCCGTGTGTTTGCCGGCAAAGCCGCACAGGGGAGGGATGGGCTATCAGACCAGCCGAACCCCACACAGATTCTGACTTGCACATTCCCTTCCGCAGCCAAAATATGCATGGGGGTGGGGTGGGGTGGGGGGAGGTATCAAAGTAGTCTAAGAGACAGTGACTTGCCCAGTGAGCTCAGACTAAGACATAATTTGAACCCTAGTCTTCCAATACCTTATCTCTACTAGGCTATGCTGGCTGTTATCTAGCTGATACAATCAAATGAATTTCAGTTAGTATTTTTCTCATTCCCAGAGTGTTGTAAAACTGGGGATGATGTAAAAAATAATCTATAGGGTTTATGTTGTTATATTTTTGGAAGAATTTAATCTTGTGGTCTCTATGATAGTACCAGGGAAGAAGAGAAAAAGTCACAGCATTACCTATATTTCCCTTTCGTCCTTCTTTATTGCCCTAGTAAATTGCCATTGTGTAGAATTTAATGAAGTGTATTGCCAGAATGATGGGGCCTGTCCACGCTGAAGTACAAAATGTGCTTGCGAAGGTTAGTTGAAGAATCATTGTCAAGCACAGTCCTAGTTAACAAGGCAGAATTGTGCTTGACAATTGCTGTTTCACATAGTTGTAGATAGTAGGGATTTAATTCTCCAGTTTGCTCCAATGCAGACAGGTTGATGTGTGTGAGTGTGTGAATATAAAGCTCATGAAAGATGCCAGGTTGATAAACCAACCCTGGAGATCGAAGGAATCTTATCTATCAAACAGAACTTGGGCTGCAAAAGTGCAAGAATGCCCATATTGGTTAGTTAATAATGCTATAACTTGAGCTGGAAAGACAACTCTTTGGCGTAAGGAATCTGTCTTTGCATAATGGCTTGATCTGATCAGCTGCAGCATAAACAGCAAAACCATTAAATGCTATGCACAGTAGCAAATTCACTGGGTTAGAAAAATACTCCATTCTAATTACAATGATCATTCTATTTTTTTAGGGGCATCATGTACTTCTCATTTGTTCATATATACAAGTACGGCAAATATGGTGCACACTTCTCACAATTACAATGATGCTTATAGATCTAGAAACACATCACATATGTGAAAGCTAAAGCCATGTGATACATTGCATTTCCAATGAACTTCTGTTTTCCTGACCTGTCTGCTCAGCCAGATGACCGAAGACTAATTCCATCATTCTAAACCTGAAAACAGCAAAGAGGGCCTGATTGTTTTCATATTAACTTGACAGAAAAATGTTTCTTGCATTGTGGAATGCTTCCCAACCTCTGCACAGAACTAAGACAGTGAAGATTCACTTTAAGTTCACTCTCTCTGCCCTCAACTCTGCTATTTCCCTTGTCAAAACAGCATTACTTTGTTATCCATATTGAATCACATTCTCGTAATCCCTCAATTCTTCTCAAGCTTCAACTCCCTTCTCAACCGCCCCATCCTCCATCCCTCTCTTCCTTCACTGCAGAAAATATCTCCTTATTTTTCAACAAGATTGATAAAAATCTGCCCTGATTTATTCCTATCTGTTGCCATTTGTTTCCCCTCCCTCCCTCCTATCCTCTTTCCCACCAGCTTCCCTTGATGAAATCACCTCCCTGCTCTCCATGTCCAGCCACTCTACTTGCCCCTTTCACCCAACCCCATCTCGCCTCCTGACCTTTATTTTCCCCACTTTCTCACTATCTCTACTGCACATCAGCCATCTCTTCCCCTCAACTGCCTCCTTTCCTCTGCTTTCAAGCATGCCACTGCCTTCCCTATCCTAAAGAAACCCACCCTTGATACCTCTGATCCTTTCAATTACCATCTAGTGTGTCTCCTCCCCTTTACCTCCAAGATCTTGGAACATGTTGTCTACACCCATTGTCTTGACTTTCTCTCCGTCAACTCCTCCCTTGACCCCTTCTAATCTGGCTTCCATCCCCTCCACTGTACTGGGACTTCTCTTGCTTCTTTCGCTATACTCTGTATCTAGGCAAACACATTGAATCTCATGACTTCCAATATCACCTGTATGTTGATGACACTGAACACTGTATGGGTTAGAAGTGTGTTGCAGGGGCCCATGTTGATTTTGTTTTTATTTTTCATTTTTGGTGTTTAAATCTGTAGTTTTCATTTTCATAAATATCAATGGAAAACACATTTCTGGCTGTAGCCTTTTTGTTTTTCATTATATTTCACTGAAAATTGGAGAACGTGTACCTCCAATGNTGCCTGACTGATGCCCACCACCCATGCACCCACCGGCACGCCAGTGAGCTCTCTCTAATGGATAGAGCTTTTCTTGTCCTCAAAGTAAAAAAAAAGGTTACAAACCTTGCAGCACCTCCTGTGCCCGCCACTTGCTCCTCATCAGAGGAGCCGGCCACCACCACCGAAGGTCCAGGGGCTGGGGCAGCGACCTCCTCCTCCTCCACCACCACCGGCTCCAGGAGCACCATGTTGGCTCCCAGGTATTTAATGAAGACAACAGTCTTCTTCATTTAAAATAAAATAAAATTAAACAGCCACTCCAACACACAGACCAACAACAGTCACTCACCAACCAGTCAAAACAACACAGCCAAACCAAACACAAACAGCCAAAACACACAAACCGAACAGCTAGCCAGCCAAACACACAATCTCTCACCACACAGCTCCGCACGCACTCAAATTTCCGGTTTCTGATGCAATCACGTGATCTCGTGATACCTTTTTCCGAACGCCCAAACCGAAAATGATTGAACCGAACGGCCGAACCTGAACTCGGCGACCGAACCCAAATGGACCAGACAGAACCCGAATCACAATCTGTTCGCACATCTCTAGATACCGTGTCACTAACTGGGCATCCAAATAGCATATGAAATTTAATGTGGACAAGTGCAAAGTGATGCCCATAGGGAAAAATAACTCAGACTTAAATGTATACAATTCTGGGTTGTAAATTAGGAGTTACCATTCAGGAAAGGGATCTTATTTATTTATTATGTATTTAACAGGTTTTTATCTTGCTGTCCCCACCTCAGTGGCTCAGAGCAGCTAACAAAACCATAAAAACAACAATATAAAAACACTTAAACAATTTACAACATTAATAATAAAAACACACCCTCCCCCCAACCCTCCCCCTCATCCCTACCCACTCCACCCTCCCCCTCGCCAAATGCCGGACAGAACAGCCATGTTTTACAGTTCTTCCGGAAGGCTGGAAGGTCCGGTACCAATCGGACCCCCACCAGGAGGGAGTTCCACTGGCACGATGCAGTGACTGAGAACTCCCTGCTCTGTGTGGCCCCATGACACACCCGGGGGACCTCCAACAGCGCGCCCCCAGCTGACTGCAGGGGCCGATACAGAACCTGGGGAGTGAGGTGGTCCCGCAAGTAAACAGTGCCCAGACCATGTAGGGCTTTATAGGTTAAGACCAACACTTTGAATTGGGCCTGGAAGACTATTGGCAGCCAGTGCAGAGACTGGAGCTTTGGTGTGATATGCTCCCGGTGGCCCAGTCCCACCAGGAGCCGGGCCGCCGCATTCTGCACCAGCTGCAGCTTCTGAGTCATCACCAAAGGTAGCCCCACGCATTGCAGTAGTCTAATTGAGAGGTAATAAAAGCATGGATGATCTTGGCCAGGTCCAGAACCGAAACCAGCGGAGGAAGCCACCGCACCAGATATAACTGGTGGAAGGCACTCCTCGCCGCAGCCTCCACCTGAATATCCAGGCAGAGCTGTGCATCAAGGAACACCCCCAAGTTCTGCATCTGGGACGTCAGTGGAGGGCAGACCCCATCAATCGATGGAGCTGTCACCTCCTTTGACCTACCCACTAGCATCAGCTCTGTCTTGTAAGGATTCAGTCAGTTAGCCCTTATCCAATCCCCCACATCCGTCAGACAGTGGGTAAGCAGCGAGACAGCTGGGCCTGGGTCAGCTGAAAATGAGAGATACAGTTGGATGCCATCCGCATATTGATGACACTGCACCCCGAACTCTCTGATCATTTCACTGACCAGCTGCATATACACGTTGAACAGGATAGGGAAGAAAACCGAACTCTGTGGGACCCCACACAGGAGGTCTCGGTAAGATGAAAAATAATCACCAAGTACCACCTGCTGAGTTCTTCCAGTCAGGAATGAGCAGAACCACTCAAGAACGGTCCCGCCCACCCCTGCACTGTCCTGCAGGTGCGTCACCAACATCTCGTGGTCAACAGTGTCAAATGCTGCCAAAAGATCTAAAAGGACCAACAGGGTTGATTGACCCCGGTCCTTTTCTCGGTGAAGATCATCTACCAAGGCCACAAGCGCTGTCTCAGTGCCATGCCCCGGCAGGAAGCCAGACTGCGAAGGCTCCATCTAACCGACACGGTCCAGATGCCCCTGGAGCTGCTGAGCCACTACCCATTCAATAACCTTCCCTAAAAAGGAGGGAAGGGCAGAGTGCCCAGCTGTCTCAAAGAGGCGGTGGTGCAGCCTCTGCTCAAGAAACCATCATTTGACGCTGACTCCCCTGCCAGCTACCAGCCTGTCTCTAACCTAAAAAGGGAAGGTTAGAGACAGACCGGTAGCTGACAGGGGAGTCAGTGTCAAATGATGGTTTCTTGAGCAGAGGCCGCACCACCGCCTCTTTGAGACAGCTCGGCACTCTGCCCTCCCGCAGGGAGGTGTTGACCACCCCAGCCAGCACCGGCCCCAGTGTCTCCCGGCAGCTCTTAACCAGCCAGGATGGGCATGGGTCTAATTCACAAGAGGTGGCTCGAACAGTCCCAAGCACCTCCACCACGTCAGCGGGTGTCACCAACTGAAAGTGATTCCATAAAATCGGACAAGCTGGGGCTTCTACAGCCTCTAGTCCCCCCACTGCATTAAGTGTGGCATCGAAGTCTTGGTGAATCCGAGCAATTTTATCAGCAAAATAATCTGCAAAAAGGTCACAGCAGGTGGAAGATGACTCAACCCCTGGGTTGAGGGAGGTTGGACTGACCAGCCCCCTTACAATCCAGAACAACTCTGCTGGACGGGATTTAGCAGATGCTATGAGGGTAGCAAAGCACGTGGGGGGCTGGTGCTGATGAATGCGAGGTCCATTGTTAACAAGGCCCCAATTATCCATGATTTGATCTTGGATGGGGCCGTGGACCTCGCATGCATCACGGAGACCTGGCTGGATGATCTGGCCGGTCCAACTTTGGCGGATCTGGTTCCAGCTGGGTATGCCGTGCAGCANTATGTTCTTATGTTCCTTGTGTTCCTGGTGGCCATCTCGTTATTCAAGCACATGAACTCATGTTTTAGCTTGAAGCATATCGTCAGTGTAGAAATTATCATCAGTGTAGAAATTAAAAAGCAATATTAAAAAAAAATTCAGTAATTTGAAATTAAGTCGTCATCTGCTCCTGCAGTAGATTATACAGCTGCCCTGTATTGTCTAAGGACTTAAGTGGCCACAAGCCCAATGTATTGGGCAAAGCATTTCTGTGCTGCCCCAGGAGCAGCTGTTCAATCAGCAAGTGATTAAGAGATTTTGTCACCATTTTCTTTCTAGTGCCTTCTCCTCTGCGCTATTCCTGTGCCCAGTGCAATATAGAGTTTATGGTGCACGTAACTAGCTGTGATGTATGTCCCAGACTCCCAGAGCAGTGAGAGGTGGCGGCAAAGCATTTTGAGACTTAAGCATTAGGCCCCCAACCCCCCAACAGCAACAAAACCATGCAAAGTCTATCAAATCTCAATCAGGGTCATAACTCCATCTGCAGCTGGTGTTTCTGAAAGCCCCTCCCCACACAGAAAATCCAGCTCTGTATCTCTCCGTGTGTTTGCCGGCAAAGCCGCACAGGGGAGGGATGGGCTATCAGACCAGCCGAACCCCACACAGATTCTGACTTGCACATTCCCTTCCGCAGCCAAAATATGCATGGGGGTGGGGTGGGGTGGGGGGAGGTATCAAAGTAGTCTAAGAGACAGTGACTTGCCCAGTGAGCTCAGACTAAGACATAATTTGAACCCTAGTCTTCCAATACCTTATCTCTACTAGGCTATGCTGGCTGTTATCTAGCTGATACAATCAAATGAATTTCAGTTAGTATTTTTCTCATTCCCAGAGTGTTGTAAAACTGGGGATGATGTAAAAAATAATCTATAGGGTTTATGTTGTTATATTTTTGGAAGAATTTAATCTTGTGGTCTCTATGATAGTACCAGGGAAGAAGAGAAAAAGTCACAGCATTACCTATATTTCCCTTTCGTCCTTCTTTATTGCCCTAGTAAATTGCCATTGTGTAGAATTTAATGAAGTGTATTGCCAGAATGATGGGGCCTGTCCACGCTGAAGTACAAAATGTGCTTGCGAAGGTTAGTTGAAGAATCATTGTCAAGCACAGTCCTAGTTAACAAGGCAGAATTGTGCTTGACAATTGCTGTTTCACATAGTTGTAGATAGTAGGGATTTAATTCTCCAGTTTGCTCCAATGCAGACAGGTTGATGTGTGTGAGTGTGTGAATATAAAGCTCATGAAAGATGCCAGGTTGATAAACCAACCCTGGAGATCGAAGGAATCTTATCTATCAAACAGAACTTGGGCTGCAAAAGTGCAAGAATGCCCATATTGGTTAGTTAATAATGCTATAACTTGAGCTGGAAAGACAACTCTTTGGCGTAAGGAATCTGTCTTTGCATAATGGCTTGATCTGATCAGCTGCAGCATAAACAGCAAAACCATTAAATGCTATGCACAGTAGCAAATTCACTGGGTTAGAAAAATACTCCATTCTAATTACAATGATCATTCTATTTTTTTAGGGGCATCATGTACTTCTCATTTGTTCATATATACAAGTACGGCAAATATGGTGCACACTTCTCACAATTACAATGATGCTTATAGATCTAGAAACACATCACATATGTGAAAGCTAAAGCCATGTGATACATTGCATTTCCAATGAACTTCTGTTTTCCTGACCTGTCTGCTCAGCCAGATGACCGAAGACTAATTCCATCATTCTAAACCTGAAAACAGCAAAGAGGGCCTGATTGTTTTCATATTAACTTGACAGAAAAATGTTTCTTGCATTGTGGAATGCTTCCCAACCTCTGCACAGAACTAAGACAGTGAAGATTCACTTTAAGTTCACTCTCTCTGCCCTCAACTCTGCTATTTCCCTTGTCAAAACAGCATTACTTTGTTATCCATATTGAATCACATTCTCGTAATCCCTCAATTCTTCTCAAGCTTCAACTCCCTTCTCAACCGCCCCATCCTCCATCCCTCTCTTCCTTCACTGCAGAAAATATCTCCTTATTTTTCAACAAGATTGATAAAAATCTGCCCTGATTTATTCCTATCTGTTGCCATTTGTTTCCCCTCCCTCCCTCCTATCCTCTTTCCCACCAGCTTCCCTTGATGAAATCACCTCCCTGCTCTCCATGTCCAGCCACTCTACTTGCCCCTTTCACCCAACCCCATCTCGCCTCCTGACCTTTATTTTCCCCACTTTCTCACTATCTCTACTGCACATCAGCCATCTCTTCCCCTCAACTGCCTCCTTTCCTCTGCTTTCAAGCATGCCACTGCCTTCCCTATCCTAAAGAAACCCACCCTTGATACCTCTGATCCTTTCAATTACCATCTAGTGTGTCTCCTCCCCTTTACCTCCAAGATCTTGGAACATGTTGTCTACACCCATTGTCTTGACTTTCTCTCCGTCAACTCCTCCCTTGACCCCTTCTAATCTGGCTTCCATCCCCTCCACTGTACTGGGACTTCTCTTGCTTCTTTCGCTATACTCTGTATCTAGGCAAACACATTGAATCTCATGACTTCCAATATCACCTGTATGTTGATGACACTGAACACTGTATGGGTTAGAAGTGTGTTGCAGGGGCCCATGTTGATTTTGTTTTTATTTTTCATTTTTGGTGTTTAAATCTGTAGTTTTCATTTTCATAAATATCAATGGAAAACACATTTCTGGCTGTAGCCTTTTTGTTTTTCATTATATTTCACTGAAAATTGGAGAACGTGTACCTCCAATGGAAGGCATTAAGTGTACAAAACTTCAAAAAGTTTGGATAAAGGAATCCAATTTTAGAAGCAGTTGAATTATATTATTTTGCAAAAATCTTCATATACATTCTTAGCTGTAAATTCTTTGCCTCACACTTAATGTACATAAAACTTTGCAAGTTTAAATCCCTTCTTATATTTACTATATCTGCCAACTTTCAGAAGGATTGGAATAAGGGTCCTGGTGGTATAAGCAATTAACTTATAAATGTATGTCTGACTGTAACTTCTTTTTAGTCCAACCAGAGTACATGAAATTTGGTTGGGCTGTATATCACACTTTCATGATCATCTCTACCAAATATCAGAAAGATGTGATAAAGGGTCCCAATTTTATATGCCTGCATAGCATAAGCAGAGAAGGAGCCTATACCAGGGATTCTTACATGTCACTGTGGTATAAGAATGCTTTGTGATGCCAACTGGCCAGAAGAAATGTCAATCAAATATCTTCATTCTGTGCTGTGACCATACTAACTTTTCTCCTCCACTTGTTACTGGGAAATCAGAAGCATTTGTTTAGGAAAGAGCCAACAGAGATTCTCTAATGTCTTCTGTCACAGTGCTGCAGGATATGATTGTGATGATAATTGGCCAGCCTGGATGTGTAAACATATGTCTCCTGATTGCTGGGATGCTATCCCCAAAGTCCCAGTTATGTCCCTACTATGCCTGCCTGAGGGCCACCCCCTATGCCCACCTCAAAGCCACCACCGATTGGTCCTGTAAAGCTGGAAGCATGCAGTAATTGGCCAGTTAATGTGTCTGTCAGTCTTTTGGGTTACTCCACATCCTCCCTCCTACTACAGCCTCCCTCCCCCTGCCATGCCAGGTGCCTGCCTCTGACTGGCACTGCATGTGCTGCTATTTGTCTGCGCATCTGGAATGAGACAATGACAACAGTTCTTGGATTTAAACCTGGCTGTTTGCCCAGGCCTTTGGGGAGGGGGGGGGAGGGGTTTTATCTCCTCCACCTAACTTATAACTTTTATTTATATATTGTTAGCCCTGTTTTAAATATTTTAATTTTTTTTTGTACTGAGTGTTTTAAATTATTTTTATTGTATTTTATTGTTGTAAGCCGCCCCGGGCTGCATGGCAGGAGGGGCGGGATATAAATCTATTAAATAAATAAAATAAAATAAATAAATAAAATAAATGGCCACACTCTTTATTCAATTGGAATTAGCCTGGTGGGGGTAAATTGCCTTTAGCAATTTGGGTCCAGTACTCAAACATTAACTGCTTAAACATCAATGCCTCCAGGGTGTTGGCCTGGATGTGCCCTCCAGTGCCATCCCCAGTGTTATCAATTGTCTCCTCCTTGATCCTCGGCTTTCAGCCTTGGCCCAAAGGGGACAATGTCCTTTCGGAGAGGAGTAAGGATTCTGGGTGCCGCAAGCTTGGGGACCATGCATGTCCCTGCCCGCCCTCGTGGACCACCCCTCCCCGGGATGCTAACCCTGGCACTGGCCGTGCCCTGCCTTTGCGCCCGGTATTGCTTCCCCATCTCTTAGGGAGATGACACCACTACTACTGATTTTCTATTAAAAAACCTTCATACCCATACTGGACCCCTGCCACAGAGGGGCCACCGATGTTTACTTCAGATGGGCCCGACCTCCACCCGCACTCCACTTCATTTCCAAAACCATTATTAACTCCGCCTTCAACGTGGCGAGATAACTATCATTTCCTGCTGGGGACAAGTGCACGTCGTCGTCTCTAAAAAACCTCAGGCTTCCGATACATGATTCCATAGTGGATCACCCTGTATCCTCTTTGGGAAACCCACTTCCCTACATCCCTGTTGATGTTGCATCAGGCTCTATCTACCTTCCTGGGTTGTATGGCCTTAACCCATTTCACACAGCCAAAAAGTTCAGTCCAAATAATTACCACCCCGGGAAAGAGCTTCTTGATTTCCATTATGTCCAATTTAATGTTGGCTATCAATCGGACCCATTTTACCATCGGGAGATGGTTCTCACCCAAGTGAAGGACAAATACATCTGGTGGAGGTCCATTCACCTCTGCCCTGAGGGTAGGCAGTAACTGATGCCACCGCATCCCGCTGTGCCCTTCCAGAGGATTGCGGTCCATGCTGAAAGGCCCAACTGGGTTCCCCATTGGGTCTGCCCAGCTTCCTTCCCTGCCCAGCGCACCAAACTGTGGCCGATTATTCAAATCAGGTCTCTTTGGGGAAACTTTGCTGGACCTGGGAGCATGGATACAAAAGGAAAGAATTACTGCAGGAGGCCTTGGATGTAAGTTTTGTAGGCCTGGGATTGCCAGCGCCCTATCGCCCTAATACCTTGCTCTGGCAGACCTGCCGCTGCTGTGGAAGTTGTGCCCCATATGCAAAATGAATGAGACCCATACTCCCGTGAGGGGAGGCTGAGGTAACCCAGTGCACTCCATAAAATGGTGGTGAATTAATACCTGATTAGGGGGGTGCCAGACACGTGGCAAAAAGGGGGGGCTGTGTTTGTTGGGAGAATCCCCAGGTACCCCTCAAGAGTCCTCACTGGACACAGCTCTCTGGACCCTTCCCCCCCCCACCCTGTCCAGCCTCGATTTATTTTTATTTTTTTACCCGAAGTCCCTGCTAGTACGGGCTCTGGGCCAGGAGCCCACACCAGCAGGTACTACGGTGATCCCTGTGGTGGGGGGTGGTTTAACACCCTCCCACCCCAGGGATTGCCCTACCCCCACACCCAGGTATCGACTTACTTGCCCCCCGGGCGGCGGCGGCAGCAAAAGCAGCAATGCACGCGCGTCCGACTTGAGCACTGGCAGTGGTTTCAGAAGTTCCCCAGAAGGCCTAGTGAAGCGCTGAAGCCACTGCCAGTTCTGAAGCTGGACCCATGCGCCATGCTGCTGCCACCACCGCCTGAAGGGCAAGTAAGGTGATCCCTGGGTGGGGGGGTGTTAAACCACCCCTACCCCAGGGATCACCATAGTACCTGTTGGTGCGGGCTCCGGGTCGCCGCCGCTTGTGCAGTGGCGGCCCAGAGCCCACACTAGCAGGGACTTTGGGTAAAAAAAATAAATAAAGAAAATCCAGACTGGGCAGGGTGGGTCGGGGGTGTCACCCCTTCCACCTGTGCAGCCTGAATGGGGGAGGGAAAGGAATTTTTTTTTGTTTCTTTTTTACATTGCAGCCATTCATTTCAATGGCCTCAATGTAAAAAAATTCAGCATGGGGAACTGATACCGCTACCTCAGATTATCAGGTTAATCTGATACTGCCGGTACAGCAAAATACTGGCAGTATCAGATATCGGGGGAACTGAAATTCCCACCCCTAGTTAGCAGCAACTTTACCTTGTTGGACTTCCTCTGCCGAAATCCTAAAACCATGACGAAAACCATCAACTATGTACAATACCTTGCCCCTGTCCCATTAGCCACCTGTGTACTGGGGAGATGTATTTGATCTAGTGCCACAGAATGGAGATGTGAAATGTAAATGAAAGAGAAATTCTTGCCATGTTGGAAGTAGAGTACTGATATAATACTAGACAGGGAGGAGCATACCGTGCTAGCTTTAGTGTTTCCCCCAACCTGCAAAGGAAGAGGATTGGAGCTGAAAGACCAAGGCAAAGTGTGGGTTCATGGAGCCTAAGTTGTAAGCGAGCACAGTATGCGAAGCCATACAACATCTTTACTGCTTACATGGTGTGGAAGTTAAGGCGGGAGCCTTAACACACAATTTCTCGGTTCGTTAAAGTTTGCTTGGTATGAATCTGCCTTAACGAAGTTTGTAAAACCGTAGGTTTTTTGTTTATCTAATTTATTTATTTATTTATTTATTTATTTATATCCCGCCTCTCCTGCCTAGGCAGCTTAAGGCAGTTTACAAAACTTAAAATATTTTAAAATATACATAAAATATATGAAATACATAAAAGGGAGGCATAAAAGAAAATAAAAAACCCCTCCTCCTCCCCCCCCCCCATTTGTGGATGGCATTGCAGTTCCATCTACTATTTGATATACTTTGCATTGCCTTGTTGCTTTTATTGGGCCGTGGGTACAGCTGAAAGTATATGTTGTTTATCCAGCCAGATTCTGTGGTATCCACTGATATTCAGTATCCAACTGGATACCAATGGGTATCCACTTAGTTTGACAGCTATTTGGGTAACCGGTTATTGCAGAAGTTAACAGCAAACCTTGATTGCCAGATAGTACCGCATTACTGTTTGCTGAATTACTATTTGTTTATTGCAATACCATTTACCTCCTGTAATTCTTTATTTTTACTTCCACCCTCCCTCTCTCCTTCTGCAGTAGTAACAGTTATATTCAGTCATGTGGTAATGCAATAAACACTCTTGTGGTAATATCCAGTAATCCATTTCGGTGGTTAACTCTCATGGTGACTGGTTAGTTACCGAATAACCACCAAACTAACTGGAATACTAGATATTAACTGTGGTTAATATTTTTGCTATCTGTTTCAGCACTAGTCATGGGATTATATTTATTTATTTTACAAATGTATACTCTGCCCCTCCTGCCAAAGCAGCTCGGGGCAGCTAACAAGTATAAAAAGATAAAACATACAATTATAATAAATACAAAATACATAAAAACATAAAACACTACAGTCCACAATGGGGGATGTCAAAGAATAAACAAAAGAAACTCCTCCACCCTAACCCTCAACCCCCCACCCTACCCATCTCCATTACTGAAAGCCTGGCAGAACAACCAGGTCTTGCATTGTCACTGAAAGGAGAGGCGGTCCGGGTCCACCTAGGCCTCCACCAGAAGGGAGTTCCACAGCCTAGGTGCCACCACCAAGAATGGTCTCTACATAGTCGCCCCCCAGGGGCTACTCAGGGGACTTTGAGAAAGGCACTCCTGGTGGACTGCTGGGGTCAACCCACAGATAAGTGGAGTCTGGAGTTTGGGGGAGGAATTTGTAGAAAACTTTTGTGCATTTAAGGTTTTTAAACTGTTAAGTTTTTTGTTTTGGTTAATTTGTACTACAGAGTGATTTGAAGGCTACAGGGGGTATAACTAGCTTTTTGGGGAAACAACTGATAGGCTGAGAAATGTGAAGTAATAAGTAAATAGCAGAAAGAATCTTAGAAACAGAAATGAATTCTAGTTAGCTATGTGCTGCTCAAGATAAATGTAAGCATTAGTTAGGTGTTTGTATTGAAGATATTTACTCAATGTGCAAAAATGCAAAGATGTCACCATAATGACAACATCTCTCAAGGACTCCCTGTGATGTTTTTTTCTGATCAAGAAGTACACCTTCTGGTTAAGTAAATTATATTTATTATATTTATAATAAATGCTCCAGCAAATGCTGCAGGCCTCTCTGCCTGAAGCCAGTGGCTCTGTCTGGTAGCAACCAGTTTCAGCCAGTTCTGTGTAACAACCACATGGGCTCTTTAAGTTTCAGTTGCCAGTACTATTCTCTTAAAGAGATAGTTTACTATTCCCACACCCAACTACACCACTCGGACAGACGAGAAACAATCAGAAAAAGAATTACAACTTGAGAGAGTCAAAGAGCTAGCACAATAGCTACAGCTGAGGCCTCACACGCCCCCTCACCCACCCCACGGGCTGTCTGTAAAGAGGACCCTGCCAAGCACCCTAGAGAGCTGTAGCCCCACACTCTTCTTCCATACCCCACAAGCTGCCTGCCTGCCTCAGCCTGTAAGGAGACCCTAGAGAGCTGAGGCCCCACACTTCCCTCCTCCACCCCACAAGCTCTCTACCTGTAAGGAGGCCCCAAGTGCCCCAGAGAGCTGAGGTCCCACACTCCCTCTCACCCCCAATGAGCTGTAAAAAGAGGCCCGCACACTGCTCTGTCCGTCCCCAAGCTGCTGCCTGTAAAGAGGCCCCCGGGCGGCACCATGCTACTCCCGCACCCAGGCCCAGCACTGCCTTTTTAGGCTGCAGGTGTCTGTGTGCGCTTGGGGTGGGACTGGGTCCTGGGCTGTCCCTTGGCACTGTCCGCTGCTGATGGGGGGATGCGTCAGGCAGGCACTCTCAGACTTACGTGCAGCACAGGCTTGTCAGAGCGGTGCTGGGGCAGCTGCTGTGCAGCGCAGCCGCATTGGGGGAGGGGGAGCTGCTTTGAGCGGTGCAGCCTCATCTTGCTGCTGTGGTGCTGACAGCGTGGATTCCTCGCTCACTGCTGCCACACCACTGCAGTCCCACCAGGAAGTCGGCTTGCTCTCTAACTTCCTGCTACTTGTGCGGTTGTGACAGCAATGGCAGACAGAGCAGCAAGTGAGTCGCTACTGCTGATCTGAGGTGAGGGGCAGAGCTGGCCTGGGGGGGGGAGGGGGATTGGGAACAGAGATAGCTATGCTGCTCCTGGTGGGGCTGGGCAGCTAGCAAGATGCAGGGCCTCCCACGGCAGAGGCTGGTGGCATGGGAACATGTGCTTCGGTGCGCTCTGTCTAAGTAACAAGTCCTGGAGCAGAGCTCCAGTGAGCTCCAGCCCCACCACACCCCTGGTAATGACTTGATCAAAATTCCACAGTAGCTCAGCTTGGAATGGAATGGAGCTCCCTATCAGGCTCCAGTTCCTCACTTCACATGAAGTTGCCTCATTCTGGGGGAAAAGGAGGGAAAAACTATATTTGTGAGTGGATGGGAATTGGCAAGTGCAAAAGACAACAGAAGGGCAATCTGGCATTTATTTATTTTTATTTATTAAATTTGTACCCCGCCCCTCCTGAAACACAGCTCGGGGCGGCTTCCAGTCATAAAATACAATTTAAAACAATCCAAAATACTAAAAAATACCATATAAACATTTAAAAGACACATAAAACAGGGCCTGGGGTATAAATTACTTGGGATAGGGGAATAAAAATCAGCTGCATTGCAGCAAAAGAGGGCATATTGAGACTTTTTGTCAAGTGAAAAGAGGCATGGCGTATTTTCCAGCACTGAGCCTGTGTGATAAGTCCATATGTGAACGAAGAAAAAAAGATGTTCTCCTCTGCTTCTGTAAAATTATCCAACTACAATCTGTTGTTGCCTAAAAACTGGCCATATCCCAGCATATGTTTTAAGATTGTAAAAGGTTTTTTTCAAACCCTTTCCTGAACCCTGGCATTCAGGCTAACATGTAAGAAGAGATGTAGTGAAGTCATGAAACCCGCTTTTTTTTGTCTGAAATGGGCCTTTGGCCATGATTCCCATGGTGATGGGCCATCTGGGTTGAAAATCTGGTTCCAGCATTGAGGTTACCTCACTGTTGCAAGGAAACAGGAAATAAATTTGAGAAACATCTGTTTTTCACCTTGGACAAATTTGTCAATTTGGATGCAGTGCTTCCCAGCTGTTTTGCCTTTTGTTTCACAAACTTTGAAATGTTCTGGTTTTTCTCCTTCCTTGACCCAAGGAATAGTAATGGGTACTTACAAGGCAGAGGCACAAATATCTCCAAAGAGATATCGGTGATATCTAACCTTAAAACGCACAGATGAAGGGAACTGCTGTATAATTTAAAATATATGATTATAGTACTTAAAACTAGGATATGGAAAAGCAGGAAAGGTTTTCAGTATTCTTAAATATTTTATAAGACTTAATATAGTTCTAAGTTTCCATTTAATGCTATCAAATTACAGCCAAAAACTTTTTTTTTGGGGGGGGGGGCGCGGGGATTCTACAGTAGATATTACTTCCTGTACTTTCTCCATTATTAAAATATCCCCAAACCAGGTACAAGATATGATGACTTTAGAGGGGCTTTTAAAGGACACACTTTCTTCTTACCATCTACTTTATGCCTGTAAAAACTTATGTATATGTTTTTCACATGGAAAATTATGTAGACATCACAAACCTGGTTGCTTTGCCCATGCAAAATAGCTCTTTGAGTACACAGTTTTGTAGGTACAAATATATACCCCTATATTTGTGGGTGTAAAATTGTTAGCACTCCATGTGCTTACAAGTATGATGTTCCCATATTAAAGAGATAGGTTCATCTTATGAATGAGAGAGAGAAAAGAAGCCCTACAAGTTGAATAGAGGCGGGAGAAAATGGCATTTATCACAAAGCAGCCCTAGTTAGAGCCATCTAGCATTCAGTTGAAAAAATACAGCAAAATTTAAAAGTTATTTATTAGTATTTCACCATCATGCTTAGGAAACACATGATAGCAAACATATAGGGTTGGGGGTGGGAGAAGGGGTCATCTCCCTCCCAGAGTTTGGATTTCAGGGGTAGCTCCCTTCTTATTTTTGGTGTCTCATGGCTCCCATGGCAGCAGTTGCGGCAGCTGAGGGAGTCTTGGGCACAGCTAAATTAAAGGGTCTGTCTACTCATGCCCATTGGGCACAGTTGAATTAAAGGGTCTCTCTATCCATCCCCAGTTTACCTATGTCTCTACTGTGCCAGCCTAGTTGTCAGTGCCTAGTTTCTGTTCAGCTGAGCTCTGCCTGCAGAGCAATTGCATTGTGGTCTCCCCATGGCAGTAGCACTCAGGTTAGACTATTTATTTATATATTTATTTGTTTGTTTATTTCTTTATAGGCTACCCTTCCCATAAAGGCTCAAGGCAGCATATGCTGATGCATGCATTGTTGGACTCTGAGTTAGGTTTGCCACCTCCCTCCATAAGGAAACCCAGGAAAGGGCATGGATTTGCATGATAAAAGGGGCACGGTAAAGGGAATGTCTTGCCCCTAACCCTGCCCTTGCAAGGTGACATTATTTTATTTTATTTATTTTAAAAAATTTGATACCCTGTACCCATTCTGCCTCAGGCAGTTCGGGGCAGCTAACAGAAAGTTAATAAAACATATAGATACATAAAAAACACATACAAATTGAATACATCATTATTATTATTATTATTAACAAACATTTACTTGGCTTGGTTACGATGAAATACTGGAGCTAAAATACATAAAATACTGGAGCTAAAAAAACATTCCCTCCTGACCCAACCCCCCACCCACTACCTGTCTCCCCACCAAAAGCTGGACGGAACAGCCAGGTCTTACACTATTGACCTTCCACTTTCCCCCTTGATCCCATTCCTTCCCGCCTCCTCACCTCCATTACTCCCATTGTCGCCCCTTCCTTCCTGCACATCATCAACCTCTCCGTCTCTACTGGCTCTTTCCCTTCTGCCTTCAAACATGCCACAGTCTCTCCTATTCTCAAAAAGTCCACTCTTGACCCCTCTGACC
>QEPC01005900.1:3215067-3237761 GCA_003113815.1 Sphenodon punctatus
AACAAAAAGCCAGGCTGGGCAGGGTGGGTGGGGGGTGTCCCCCCTTCCACCCGCGCAGCCTGGGAGGGGGAGGGGGAGGAATTTATTCCATTGCTTTCAATGGGGACACAGCGCCCCATTGAAACCAATGGATTAAATCCGGTACCGGTATACCGGATTTAATCCGGGAATCCGGTTTTCGTGAAACTGGTAACCGGTAAATCCGGTAACCGGTAATGGGCCCGGGGTCCCACCCCTACTGAATAGCAAAAGAACTCACAGAGAGAAGATTTCAAAAAAGTCTTCTCTTTACATTACTATCATCTTAGTTTGTACTCCACTTTGGAATTAAAAGAATAAAAAAAGTAAGAGGAAAATCTGAAGGCTTAAACAATGTATAAGGGGCAGATCCTCCCTTGGGGCATCAGGGTGGACCCCCCTCATGTCACCATGTTACCCCCATGTAGCCACAGCAAGTGGCTTCTCTGGGTTCACTCGCTCAGCCTCCCCACACAGGTCCTGTGTGCCATGCAGTGGGGAGGCTCTCCTAACCAGTCCTCCCATCAGGGGCGACTGGTGGGTTTTGGGTTTGGAGGGGCAGTAAGGCCGGCTGGCGAGCTGGTGGGCGGAGCCAGGGCAACA
The DNA here is from genome assembly GCA_003113815.1 of Sphenodon punctatus. Taxonomy (NCBI): domain Eukaryota; kingdom Metazoa; phylum Chordata; class Lepidosauria; order Sphenodontia; family Sphenodontidae; genus Sphenodon; species Sphenodon punctatus. The sequence continues at coordinate 3,215,689 of QEPC01005900.1, forward strand.
GTGGGCAGAGCCAGGGCAATGGCGGGTGGAGCCAGGGCAACGGCAGCGTTGCATAACCCAGCAGTAAGGAGTTCCCAGGGTTAACACTGGATGGTCATTACATTACTTAATACTGAGCCTGGGACCCTGGTGTGTAAAGCACTGCCACAGGGGAATAGAGAACTGGGGTCCTATATGCTCTCTTTCCCAGTGGCTCCAAATTAACCATAGTAGGTTAAAACAAATAGATGATGTTGCCATCACCTACCTTTATCCTGAACCCTCAAATCCTTAATTTTCATGGCATCCGTTGCCACCTGTAGTCTTCTGAAGGTGCAGGCTTTGGGACAAGCTTTCCTTCTGGCTTGGAGAACTTGGGACGAATGAGTTCGGTCCCTGTTCTGCGACAAGTCAAATCAGAAGAGAATGAAAGGGAAGAGAAAGAAAGGACAGAGGAGAAGTAGGAGGGAAAGGGTTTGGTTTTGGGGTACAAGAAGAGGAAGGGGGAAGAGATGGATTCAGTGGGGGACAGGGGGAAAGGGTTTCCTTGTTGTCTGCAGCTTCCTCTTCTGTTGCACTCCTACCTACCTACTTTCTCCTATGTTTACAAGAAGAGCGAGGTGAGGTGTGGAATCATGCCAGATCTCAGAAAAACTAGATAGAAAAAAGAAGCAAATTAATTTAGATGTTTGCATTTTGAATGACATTTTTTATTTAGCTTCTTTGTGAACTTCGCCCCCAAAGAAAAGGTCCAGGATGCTCCCAATCCCCATGCTGTCACTTACCATTCCTGAACACTCTTCATTTTCATGCTGTCCTTGGCTGCCCGTAGTTTTCTAGGGTAGGCTCCCAGTCCATTCACTGTTCAGGTCCCACAGCTGGACTTGTTGAGGCCTCTAGTGATTTCAGGCTTCATTGGACCTACAGAAGCCCTAAAACTCCTAAAGTCAAACACTGCCTCTGGAGGCACAGTGGTGGTAGACTCAGTTGGTGTACAGGCCCCTATAGCAGTTGTTCTGGAGTCATGATTTGTTGGGGGTGCCCTAAGACTTTCTGGTGTCCCCCGGCCATGGGCATGCCCCCACCCCCAAGGACAGGTTCCACCCAATCCCACTGAATGCCCACTGCACCGCTCTTTGGGGGCAGGGGCAGGCCCAAAGCCACCTACTCTTAATAACTAGCTATTTCTAAACTGCATTAGCACTAGCAAGTTTAAAGAACCCTGACAAGTGTTTATCTGTTTGTCCCTTTTTCCCTATGGACTTTGTGACTCAGTGTCCCTGCCCCGGCCGTGCGCATGCCCCCGCCCCCAAGGAGAGGTTCCACCCAATCCCAATGAATGCCCACTGCATCTCTCCTTGGGGGCAGGCCCAAAGCAGCCTACTCTTAATAACTAGCTACTTCTAAACTGCAATAGCACTAGCAAGTTTAAAGAACCCTGACAAGTGTTTATCTGTCTGTCCCTTTTTCCCTATGGACTTTGTGGTTCAGTGTCCCTGCCCCGGCCATGGGCATTCCCCCAGGGAGAGGTGCAGTGGGCATTCATTGGGATTGGGTGGAACCTCTCCTTTATATTTTTTATAAAAATATTTTTTAAAAATAAAAAACAACAACGTTCCATGGTTGAACCCCTGCCATCAATGTAGTGGAAAATTATGACAGACTGGCAGACGGTTGAGACATCTGTGGTGTCATCAGCTTCAATAGCCACAAAATCAGCATTTTTAATTTCAGAAATGATGTAGTCACGAGCAATTTGCAGCATGCAGTCCTGGAGTTCGTTCTGCACTGTTTTTGAAGTCCCCTTGAAGACAGTTGCAGTCTTCAAATGTTGCTGTAGTGTACTATCAGCTGTGGCAAGTAAATCTATTGCACCTCGAAAAACCCCTGGGTTAACAGATCCCTCGCTTTCATCATGTCCACGCAGCGTCAATTCAAAGGCACCACAGAACTTTATGCAGTCTATTATTCTGAAGAGGATATATCTATTTCGATCCACGTCCTCATTGTGCTTCCTTACAGACACACGGTAGCCTTCGTTGAGTCTCTCGGCGATGTTTGATTTTCCCAACTGTGACAGGTTGAGGCAGTTGTCAAGGTGGCTTTTACAAGAGTCATGCTTCTTTGCCTTCTCAGACAGGTGCTTAATGTCCTTGACACTCGTCTTTGTCCATGCTGCGTCACCACCAAACAGCAGGCAAGGAAAACAGAACAGCAACTTCTTGGAAACACTGCCACATAGCCACCAGAACCTCTCGGACCAGGATGTGTGGAACCTGCGTGTATAGCCTTTCCCTCTGTCCTGTGCAGCTTGTTCAATTTGCAGTTCTGGACGGTGAGGTCCCATGTCTTTGATCTGCAGTTTCTCTTTATAAGCCAGCGTGGTGAATGGCTTCGCGAGAAGAGCATCCACGGCATTCATTTTTGAGGTGTAGGCTCTGAAAAAAGAAAAGAAAAGATGGAGATTTGGCACTAGCAGCACTCTCTCAAAGATATTAACATTCGCCCCCAACCTTGCCTTTTGTCGCTCACCTTAAAGTGATGTCTTAATGTGTAAAGAATTTTTTTGTTAATTTCACATATGCAAACCGATCCTTTCTGTGTAATCCACTGTCCCATGCAACAGTTAACCGAGACAGTAAAAAAAAAAACAATTTATTGAATACTTTATTTAGAAACATTTTTTTAAATATTTACCCTACACTTGGTCTTTTGGGGGACAAGAAGAAACCACCAGAGACAATCAATTCGAGCCTCTATTAACTTACATAGTATGTGTACAGTGCTAAAGTCTTCAAATGTGTTGACTAAGACTTTCTCGGAGTGCTTCAAAGAAACATAACTGTCCCGCTCTTGATAGATGAACTCCATCTACATCGTACAGGGATAGCTGATGTCTTGAGAACCTATGCCATATTGTTGTAGCCCTCCTTTCATGATGCAGAAAACCATCCACTAGTCTGTTCACATTTCTCATCGATTTCCTCAACTGACGAAGTACAGTAGAATCACTCGGGCTCGGCCTTACATTCCTATTGACTGCTCTTTCAATTAAATCTGACACCAAGATGTTGCTCCTTGGAAAGGAGTGGATGATATGGTGCAGATCACGTTTCATGGCAATCACCAACTCTACACCGGTGAGGTCGCCACATCATTTCCACCACAGTGGATCACGATTCCCGTTGGAGGTGGAACATCACGTCTCCCCTGAATCTGATCCAATGTTGGAATGATCTCCGCTCTTCCTCTGTCCCCTCCCTCGCTCTCCCTCGTTTCTCCTGCTCGCCCAACCGCCTTCGTCCCTTCTCCCTCGCTGCCCCCCATGCCTGGAACTCCCTCCCTGCCGACATCCGCCTTGCCTCCTCCCTCCGCTCCTTCAAATCCCTCCTCAAGACCCACCTTTTCCATGCTGCCTTTCCCAATGCCCTCTAGTCTTTCCCCTTGCTCTTACTGTCAGCCCTCCTCTGCTGACTGCTGCTACCGACCACCTTGTAACCAAGCCAAGTACACGCACCTGAGACTTCGCATCCGCCTGAATGTTTGTTTGTCTTCTCCCATGTCTCTCCCGCTGTCCCCTCTCCTTGTCTCCCCCTCCTTGTCTTTTAGATTGTAAGCCACAGGTAGGGACCGCAGCTGATTATATGTTCTGTACAGCGCCAGGTTGTTACTGGCGCTTTATAAATGTTTAATAATAATAATAATAATAATGATCTCGTGCCATCTCATGCCTCCTCTTCCGAACCACCAGATATCATAATTCTGGCTGCCTGAGGAAAAGGGAAGCCCCTCTTCATGGACAAACTGCTTCAAATGGCAAATGTAGGAATCGCCAATGATCCAGATCACTTCTGCCATACTTTGAATCAGGATACAAACAAAATGAAACTGCCATCTGCAAGAGTAGCAGTACACAGACACTGTCCTCTAACTCCAAGGTCTGTCCTCTAACTCCAAGGTACTGCAGAGAAATGGTACAAAATTGCAGGTATTACAGTACTAAACCAGGCCACTACACACCAGCAACCAGCATTGCTAGTCACACATCCGAGATCACAGGACTAACAGTTGCATCTCTGGATCTCAGAACCCCAACTTTGTTACATTTCCAGCTTTTTGAACACACCTGAGATGACAAATCACAGAGGGGACCGGGATTTGAGGGAAACAGGCTGGGGCTCTTGCCTCTCTCTAAGTCTGATCTTTTGGAAAAGGGCACTGCTTGTTGTTATAAGGTTCAATGAAGTGCTGGATGTTTTCTGTCTGCGTTTGTATTGGGTGGGGGTGCTTTGTGCAGTACTGTACTAAGGTACAGTGTCACAGCAGGCCCCCGCCCTGCAGCAAACCAGCATCTTGAGCTCGAAGCTACCAAATGCCTTGCCAAGCACAATCTCTCAGTTTGGCCCCCATGGGACAGGGAATCCACTGCCAGTAAAGCCCCCTTGGCCCTGCAGCAAACCAGCAACCATGAGCTCCAAGTTTCCCTGCCAAGCACAATCTCCTTGCCAAGCACAATCTCTCAGTTTGGCCCCCCATGGGCCAGGGAATCCACTGCCAACAAAGCCCCCTTGGCCCTGCAGCAAACCAGCAAACATGAGCTCCAAGTTTCCCTGCCAAGCACAATCTCCTTGCCAAGCACAATCTCTCAGTTTGGCCCCCCATGGGCCAGGGAATCCACTGCCAACAAAGCCCCCTTGGCCCTGCAGCAAACCAGCAAACATGAGCTCCAAGTTTCCCTGCCAAGCACAATCTCCCTGCCAAGCACAATCTCTTAGTCTGGCTCCCATGGGCAGGGGCTCCACTGCCAGCAAAGCCCATGCACACACAGAGCAGGCCTGTTTTTAACAGATTGGATCCTTTCAGGACACCATTTCAAGAATCCTAGCCCCCTGCAGACCACCATTCCTAGCAACCACAGCAGCAAATGCCTGCCCATGCTCAGAGAAGGCCTGTTTTTAGCAGTTGGTTGGCACCCTTTCGGGCTCCATACCACCAAACCAGACCCCAGGCCCTCCAGCAGACCATCATCAGCACCAACAAAATTCCTGTTGTCCAACATCACACAGATCCCTCCACTCCACCCCCAGCACCAGCAAGACTCCATGTGCCCCCTCCATGTCTCTGTGTACCCCCCCACTCCCCCCACTTTGGGTTGCCATAGACGCAGAATCCAAGAGGGCACTTATGAGATATGCAGGTTGCAGGACTGCATTGGTTCCAATGAAGCCCTGCTACCTGAATATCTCATAAGTGCCCTCTTAGATTTTGCATCTGGCAAGTTGGCAACCCTACACAAACTCCATTGCCCACTCCCATCCAGACTCAAATTCCCCCCACTCCCAGTGCACCACATAATTCATAAGTAAATAAAATTCTTAATAAAATCAGAATTGAAATCAAAATTCACAATTAAAACAAATCACTATTATAACATACCCCCTCCCTCCTCCCAAGACAAGTCCCTACTCCCCCCGCCCACGGTTCCCTCCCTAAAAAAGCAAAGCCCAAGCCCCAGATGCATCCCCGACTCCCCAATGTATTTACCAGCAGCAGGACTGAGTCCACAGGGCAGGCTGAGCAGCGTCTTCTTCCCCACTCAGGCGAGGGCAAGATGATGCTGGCCTGGGCTTCAGTGATGATGAACCCAGCGTGGCCCACTACACTAACTAGCTTCCTTCCTTGAGATGATGATTATTATTATAAAAATAACAAAATACTAATAATCTAATCTAACTAACAGTGGTGTGAGAAAAAGATCCAATGCCGGGATGGCCAACTGCAAAAATTTCACTCAGAAGAGCAACTGATAATCACAGTCACACTCTCAGAAAGAGTCAGATAAAATGGCGCCTGCAATCACCTTATATATGATCTCTCACTCAGTCTCATTCTCTGCAGCAGACAGCCCTCACCCTCTCATCACTGCGTGAGAGGAAAAGCCCGCGCAGAGCTCACTGAAAAATCAACAGTCACACAAGCACTCTCTCCAGACTCTCCCCCCACAACCAGCCAATCACATCCACTCCAGCATGTCACACACACACCACACTGCATGCACATCATGGCTGCTATGCTAATATGCTCCCAGGCCCCTCCCCTAAGTCAGAGTCCACACACACACACCCTGGGCGCCAAGGGCTACAGCCCCAATTACAACGTGGCATGCAGATTTTTCCTCCTTTAGCCCCCATGAAAGACTGCCCCCAGCGGCTGGCATGCTCTCTCAGTATGCGCGCTGGATGGCACCGCTAGCTGCCCAGCCCGCGTTGTGTTAAAGTTTGCCCCTTGCAGGGCTCCATTGGCTGTGGGCTCTCTAGTGATTTTTTTTTTCATTGGTGGTCAGTGATTCCCTGCCTCCCAGTCCCCCCCACCCCCTCCACTGACCTGGAAGGCTCAGCAAACTTGAAGAGGTAAATGCACATGTGCATAGCCAATCAATGCAGCTGCGCATGTGCAATGATCAAACCCGGAAGTTCGGAGCCCCGGCGTGGCTGAGACAGCCGCGCTGGGGCTCTGAACTGCACCGCAAGTCCGCAGTGCTGTTGGCAGTGGCGGGGAACCCTGGATTAAAAGGTAAACTGTTCAAACTGACATTTGGAGTGTGGAGCAGCTAGTAGGACAGTGTCCCAGGTGCCCTATAGCTGGAACCACCACTGCCTCCCGTGTGCCTATCAACTGATCGCATGGCCAGGAGCTGACCGGGGAGGGCTGGTTAGAACAACCTTACCATGTGGCACACAGGACCTGATGGGGAGGGGGGAACATCTCCTCCTGATTCTCTCTCCTGGGATGGGGGGAACGGATTGAAGAGCCTCCCCGTGTGGCGCAGACCCCGTGCGGGGAGGCGGCAGCAGCGCCCGCCTTCTCCTCCTCTCTTCTGCTCCCCTGGGTGGGTCAGAGAGAGGGGGGAGTCTAAGAGGAGTCATCCCCAACCCCCCACTGAGCATGTTCTTCTGCACATCATTCCGGGGAAGCAGTACTCTAGGGAATTGGGAAGAGGTTTGGGAGGTGCCAGGTACTCTCAGGCTGATGAGAGCATCAGGAGCTTTCTTTCTTCTCCTCACTTTAACAGAGAGAAGGGGTGGTGAGAGTTCCTGGCCCGCCACATGGGCCTCCCAGGGTGGTGGGACCAGATGACATCCAGCTGCGCCACCCTGGGAGGCCCTGTGTGGTGAACCAGGTAGTGGCCAGAAAGAGCCGACAGGAGAGCCGGACAGGGAAGCTGCCGTGGCCACTGCCACTGCTGGTAAGTCTCCCTAAACTCCTTCCCTCCCCACCAGGTGCCCTACTCCTTCCCTTTGATTGGGCTTAGTAGGGTTGTATAACTCACCCACCCACCCACTTCCCCCCATGCTGGGCTGGGTGTGTGTGGGGTATTTGCCTCCCCACACTACCTTGCTTGCAGTCCCTCCTCCTTCCTCCTCCCTCCACCCAAACTAACTTTAGTTTAACATTAAATTTGAATGGACTGCACGTATTCAAACTTAACATTAGTTTGAAAACACATGAGTGACAGGGCTAGATTGCCAGCCCTGTTATGGATCATAGATCTAATGTTAGTTTTACTAATCTATGAGGAAGGTTGCTTTGCTCATGTTACACAAACTAAAGTCAATTCCTGTCTAATGTTAGTTTGTGTATCATGGGCAAGCAGACTTAGGGGTAATTTTGTCTGTGTGGGTATTTTAAATATATTTTTGGATTTTTAAAAAAATTATTTTTTAGGATTTGGGGTATTTTGTTTATTTTTGGTATTTTAAATATATTTTGGATGTTTTTTTAATTTTTGGTTTGTGAATTTTCTGTATATATATATATATATATATATATATATATACACACTCACACACACATGCACATACACTATATATATATATATAGTATTTTTCTCTTAGATTTTTAAAATAATTTGTTTGTGTTTGTAAGTAGTAAAGGAGTACACCTTGAATACTAATTAAGTGGGCGTAGCTTACTCATGAATATTCACGAAGCGGGTGGGGCTTAATTTGCATATGCATGCTGCCATGCCCGCGTGCCCGGAAACGGATGTGATGTCACTGGAAAGGGGGGGTTGCGTGCCTGGAGACAGAAGTGATGTTGCTGGAAGGGGAAGTGATGTTGTTGGAAGGGGAAGTGATGTCCCTGGAAACCCCCAAAATACACTTCCCGGGTACTTGTACCCCATGACTGGAAGGTCAGAAAGGGGGGTTATGTGACCCCTCAAACAGCTCCACCCACACCCCTGGATCAATAGGAAAGGGTTTTGTCATCCTAGACTCATGTCCTAAAGAGTTGTTGAACCAATGGGGCAGTGGATCGTGGCATATGTCGGATTGGCCGAAGGGGGTCATGTGAGGGTTCAAACAAGTCAGGAGACTGAGCTGAACCAATCGGTGAAGGTTTCATCAGTCTAGCCCAGCCTGTTGTTGAGATCTGACCTAGGGTGTGAACGGGGGTGTGCGCAGTCGGAATTGGTCAAAAGGAGATCTTGTGAGGCTTCAAACCGCTCACCCCATGAACCCCGACTACTAGGTTTAGGACTCATAAACCCACCCCTAGGGGTATGAAAGAGGGGATGGTCATTTTTTGAGCACTCTACATAGCAGAGAGCCGATCGCTACCACTTACACAGAAAAAAACCTGAAATTAAAAAAATGGCATTCTCTAGCAATGTGAATCCAGTGAGATCTATGTTGTTTACTAGTCCCGCCACTGTAGTGAGACGTTTATACGGAAATCGTTACATTTCCTGTTCGGAGGAGGAAGATGACGTGAGCGGCCCTGTGGCCAAGGTTCTTTTTAGCACGCCTAACCTTGATGGAGAAACCCAGATGGTGTTTCTGAACCCCGCTGAGATTACAGGGTGCTCAGAGGCGATAGAAGACAGTATGGCTGCACACAGCTCAACAGTCCTGGCTCAAAATTCACAGGTAAGAAAGATTTTTTCAACTGCTTTAAAAGGCTTTTGAGTGTCACAGAACATTACCTCGTAAAAGACTGTTAACTCATTACGGCTTTTAAAATCTTGTTCCAGGAATTGTTTGAAAGCCCTCCAGAGTCTGGCGAAAATGAAGTGGAATGCCCTGGCAGTGTTGAGAGGAAAGATGAAGACCAAGAACCCCACATCATGTTGCAGAAACAGCTAGACCTAAAAGTCTGTTAAGAGGACTATATTGCCCCTTCAAGATGAAAATCCGCCATGAGAGCGATAGTGAGAGCGTCAGTCTATGGGGTTTTAAACCATTGCTTGAAGGAGAAACTTCATGCTGATTGTGAGGGTTGTATTGTTGACACGCCAAGTCAAGGGGCCCACGATTGTGTGACTTGGTGTTCATCTTTCCTTTGAAAGTCCACCACAAGATACTCAAACCATTGAGTTCCCCAGAACAATAGAATATCTCTGGAAGCATCAGATGTATTACTGAACAGACAATACAGTATCAGTCAAGTATGACATAAGGCATTTTTAGACATAACAAAGATTGAGTGTCAAAACCCCTAAGCACATGTTTGACCATTTTGTGTAAGCACCATAACAATCCCAACACCAATTTGGCCACCCATTGAACACACAATGTGAACACTATTGCATCACAAGGACAATTTGCGTGTTCTGGCTGAACACGTGACCATCGTTGTGTCTTATGATATCATGTGGCGTGTTAGCAGCTACAACAAAGAAAGATAATAGAGCAGTATAATAATAGCAGTAGCTACATAAAACAATGCTCTATATATGGAGGAAAATGCTATTAAATTGACCAAGGGTAAATTAAAGCAAAAATTACTGGGAATACAGGATCAAGTCCAGTTTATCCTATTAATAGGATAAATTCCTATTCTTAATGAATAAGTTTCTATTCTTAATGAATTCCTCTTCTTAATGAAGATATTCACTATATGACCTAAATTAGCACATCTGCATACCTTATTTTGGGGCGGGGTTGGTGACTCTCATACTTCTGTATTTGGCTTTCATTGCAAATAGGCTGTTTTATAGTCTTGGTCTAAGAATTCATTCTAATAATTCATCATCACAATAACAATAATAATTATTATTAATAATAGAGCCTTAATGGGAAGGGTGGGATATAAATATAAATAATTAAAGTATGTCCACTTGTATTAATCTGTATAATGCTCAATAGATAAAACAGCTGGAGTAGAAAATAGAATATATGCATAATAACTGGTGCATAAGAATCTTGTCACGCACAGGCTATGAGAAGAATATACAATACACACTTTTAACAGCAAATTTCTACATCTAGGGAAAAAACAGTGGTGAATATTCTATCTAAAAATAATGTGTATAAATATATTTAACTGGGAATTCATGAAGGTAAGGAGAGTGGCTCATTAAAATAAATATTGTGTCTAGAAATAGATAGAATGGCCCAATAACATTTGTAAGAATTCTCTAAATGACTACATTTATTTATTTATTTATTTATTTATAAAACTTATATGCCGCCCCCCTCCTGCCTCAGGCATCTCGGGGTGGCTCACAGCATTTAAAAACATATTCAAATATACAAAAAAAAACATTTAAAACAGTAATTAAAACCCATGCCTACCCACCCTAGTCCAGCCCACCCACCCCACCTCCCTCGAGAAAGTCCTGACGAAACAGTCAGGTCTTACAGTGTCTGCAGAAAGAGGGGAGGTCAGTAATCAAGTGGACCTGCAACAGGAGGGAGTTCCACAGCCAAAGTGCAGCCACAGAGAATGCCCTCCTCATGGTGGACACCCAGGAAACCTGGGACCCCTGAGGAGGACGCCCCCAAACAACCACAGGGGCCGATCCAGGACACGGAGAGTTAGGTGATCCCGCAGGTAGGTGGGGCCCAATCTGTTTAGGGCTTTAAAGTTCTACACCGAAACCTTGAATTGGGCCTGGAAAACTATCAGCAGCCAGTGCGGAGAATGGAGCACTAGTATAATGTGCTCACGATGGCCCATTCCAGTCAAGAGATGGACTGACGCATTCTGCACCAGCTGCAGCTTCCAAACCAGCACCAAGGGTAGCCCCATGTAGAGTGCATTGTAGTAATCCAGTTTCAAGGTAATAAAAGCATGACGATTGTGGTCAAATCTGAGTCTGAGAAATACGGCCGAAGCCGATGCACCAGATGTAACTAGCGAAATGCACCCTTCACCACAGCCTCTACCTGGACATCCAGGCAAAGCTGTGGGTCCAGGAGCACCCCCAGACTCCGGACCTGCAAAACCAGGGGAGGATGGATCCCATTGATGATGGAAGCCACTACCCCCTCTCCCCCCGGCCCTCCCCACAACCATCACCTCCATCTTGTCAGGATTTCGTTTCAGGCAGCTTGCCCTCATCCCCCCACAGCTGACAGACACCGGGTAAGCACCAAGACTGCTGGGCCTGAGTCAGAGGAAAATGAGAGAGATAGCTGGGTGTCATCAGCATATTGATGGCACCTCACCCCAAACTCCCTGACAACCTCCCTCAAAGGCTGCTTGTACACATTGAACAAGAGAGGGGATAAGATGGAATCCTGCTGAACCCCACACTTGAGGCCCTGGGGGGAAGATGAAAACTTCCCCAGGACCACACGCTGGGTTCTCCCAGCCAGGAATGAGCAGAGCCATTTAAGAACAGTCCCGCTAATCCCTGCCTGGTCCCGCAGCCGAGTCACCAGAAACTCATGATCAACGGAATCAAATGCAGCTGAGAAATCTAACAGGATCAACAGGATCAATTAGACATTAAGTGCAGTATTATATTGTACTTACTTAACACTGAGTGTTTTTAGACGAGATGCTACCCCACATGGCCACTCAGGAACCACGTAGCCTGCTGCCCGTCTGAATGTGGAGTGGTCAGATGTGCATTCCCATGAACTATGGAGCACCCACTCATGGCCATGAGTGGAGCACTGCTGGGAAATCTGGAGTGCTCCATGCAGGGCAAGCCAAATAGCTCAGTGGCAGCAGGTGGCCACGAAGCCCCTGCCTGTATGAACAGCAGTAGCCAACCAAACCAGCGAAGCAGGCCACCCCTCAGAAGCACTGTGGGTGTGGCAAGTGGCCTTTGCAAGTCTCAAGAACTGGCTGGAAGTGCTGGGAACTCGGGAGCCTGGGTTCCTCAATGCTCATGCCAGGGACATGTTACTTGCAAAGGACAACCCGGTGCACTTTCCCCTCCCCCATCTTCTGTGGCAGGGGGAGCATGGGGACTGCTAATTTGGATCACTCCCCATGTACTCCACCCAAGTGGGTGGTCCATGGCAGAGTCACTCAGTGGCCACGGACCACACACCCCATCACCTTGCTCATTTAAAAACGCCCATTATGGACCAAACCTGACCCTCAGATTGACATATGTCTCTTGTCTAATGCGTAGTGCACTGAAAACTTGTTTCTGGAAAAATGCAATTTATGTTTCAAACTCACTTTGACATCGTCAGAGGAAAACCATGATATAGATCTTTCATAGCCATGTACTCACATGTACTAAGACAAGTTCAATTTCATGAAGAGTTAGTTTGTCACTGTGGGGAAATAGGAGGAGAGTTAGGCCACTGCTGAATGATTCTGAAAATTTCTCCCCAGACATAGGTGCTTTGCTTATGTATCTGTAACTAACCCTTTCGTCAGGAACTGAACAATAGACCTATTTAATATCTGCTGTTGGATTCTTACTGAATACAGAGCCATAATCACACAAAAGTCAAGATATCAGTGCTACCATGCTAAATAAGAAAAAACAGTTACAAATCTTCCTCAAGGAAAAGGTTGAATGACATTAATTAAGTAATCTGTAAAGCTCATTTGAATGACATAATTCTTAAAGACCTTCTAGATGATTGATAATAAATGCTTCATTAAGCTGTAACATATTAACTCTGAGAAGACTGGGAAGGGCAAATGGAACAAAGAATGACATTACAAGGAGGCATGAACATAATATATAGTACAACGCACAGGGATTCAGTCTACACTAGGTACGTTTAATAAGGACTGGCTTATAGATCACATGCCCTCTGTCAAACAAACCTTGGAATAAGATGCGGTAACCTTGAAAAATGCCCAGAAGAAAACAATAGAGTCTGGTCCTGAAGTGAAATTTCGATGGATTAAATTAATAGCATCAAGTTATCTAGTAATTATTGTGTCATTCACACCTGTCACCACTCACAACTGTAATTCAAGGATATAAGAACAGGATTTTAGATGGACACAGAGAGAACATGGTAAAAAAATAAAAAAAGAAGACAAGTTCAAAGGGAATTGATGGACACGGAATCAAGGAGGAAGAAGACTATTCACATTAGTTTTCTTTTTATTACGAAGTTGCCCTCATGATGGCAATCCGTATACAGTTGCTGATGTGGCTGCACTGCTTCAAATCCCAGAGGTAAAGAAGGAAACCAGATATTTGTACTGGCAGATTTTAGCACTCCTTGAAAACTTGGGATAAGCTCAATGTGGCTTTCAAGCACGCATTGGAGTGACAGAGCAATCCCTTTGATAGAACACATATCTATTGTATGGCTATACAAAATAGCATATGCATGAAAAAAACCATTAAATGCTGGAAGAACTGAAACTTTGAATTTTCAAAGCTGCTGTGCAGTTAAATTTTAAAATGTGTTCTGTATTAATAACATAGTTGTTTCCTAAACAGATGGAGTGGAGATCAACTTGTCTTTCAAAAGGACCATATTATAAATTGTTTTTGTTGTTTGTTATTAATAATAGTTTATATAGCACTAATGGTATACCGGGCATTATACAAGCAGTAGTTATAGACAGACTGTAAGCCCTGCCATAAGTGACTTACAATCTAAGAGAGACAAGGAAGAGGGAGACAAGGGAGATGTGAACATCAGGAGAGACAAGGATACATTCATGAGGTTGAGAAACTGCAGGTGCATGCATTTAACTTAATTACAGGGAAGAGATTCTGAGGGAGGGAGGAAAGAGAATGCAATTTCACTCATGATGAGCCAGGGAAAGCCTAACGGAAGAGGTAGGCTTTCAGGAGGGATATAGAAGTTGGGAGGGAAGGAGCATAACAAATGTATCCAGGGAGGGAGTTCCAGGCGTGGGGAGCAGCAAGAGAGAAGGGGGAAAAGACGTTTAGAGGATCAAGAGGGTCACAAGTAGGTAAGGGTGGGTGTAGAGGAGGAGCCAAGATCCCGGGCAGGAAAGTGGCGGGATACAAGAGCAGAGAGATATGGGGGAGCAAGGTCATGAAGATTCTTGAAGGTGAAGACCAGGAGCTTGTGCTCAATGTGTTCCCATAAAAGGAGCCAGTGTAGGGTAGAGAGGAAGGGCTGAATGTGGTCAAAGTGACGGGCCAGATATTGCGACAGAGTGAAAACAGACATCAAGCTAACTCCACTTTAAAACCACTTTGTAGAGTTCGTGTCATGTCTGTTTACACTCGAAGTGACCATAAAGATACAAAGCCACCATAGCCAGGTACTGTGGAATTTCTTTTTATGTGCTTTGCTTTATTATATATAGCCCAGTTTAAAGTGTGATGCCAAAATTTTTGAGTAGAATTGTCCCAAACCAATTTGAAGTAGTCATTTCAGACTATCTCCATTTCCCCCTTATTGGAATAGGTGATGCAAAAGAGATTCAACAAGTTTGTTTCTTTTAAAATTAAATACAGTAAGATCCTAGTCCCATTTCTGGCTTTTGTATTTAATTCCATTTTGGTTCAGTTCAGTTTCTTTCTTTATTATTTTCCTTAGGAATGAACTCATCAGCATTCACATCTTATTTCCCCCAAGTCCTGAGGCTGTAGAAGCAGTACACAGTCACATGCCCATTCAATTATTAATCACAAATAAAATTACAGATAAAGACTGTACATAGGCATGAATATTTAAAACATAAATAATTAAAACAGTGCTTCAAAGCATTTTTACACAAAGAATCAAAGATCACAACTGTATGCTTGATTACAGGATTAAAATAACCTTCCAGATAGTGTATATGGTGTTTGATAGCAAGACACCAAGGCCTCAGACCTACAAATGGTTCTCTAATGCTGAAGTTAATGGTCCAGGAATACAACTCACCTTTCTTATTCAAAGTGGCCAGATTTGCATTCTGTTTTAATGAAACGTTGTGTAGAACTGGGTAAGACCAATATTTTATTTCTCTTATTGAGTAAATTTCATCATGGAAACAAGATAAAATTCCGACTATGGCTCTATTTCTTCAGTTGGTTTTGAATGGGGCCAATAGGCTTTAACAAAAAAGCAAGAGTCCATTTGTGAGACTTCCATAATAAGACGGAGTCTTTGATCCAATAAAAGGCTTTGTTTTTCACTGGAGGCATTTTGCTGGATGGATGAAAAGCAGAAGGGAAAAGATAATTAAATATGAGTTTCCTCCAAATAATTGAAAATCCACTTATTGGAGTCTAAATGTCAGCATTAAATCTGATTTCAAAATTATTTTATTTATTTATTTATAAAATAATTTAATACCCTGCCCCTCCTGTTCCAAGCAGTCCAGGGTGACTTACAATATTTAAAACACATTAAAACAGTAAAATCATAAAATATAATTAAAAGGGAGGCACCAAACCAAACCGCTTCCCCTCCCCTAATCCTACCCTACACCCCATCTTCCTCGCCAAAAGCCAGGCAGAACAACCAGGTTTTACAGATACAATGGAAAGAGGGGAGATCCAGGGCCTCCACCAGGACAGAGTTCCATAGCCTAGGTGCGGCCACTGAGAAGGCCCTCTCCATAGTGGCCCCCTGAGCCACACGGGGGAACCTCAAGAAAGGTGCCCCCAGTGAACCGCAGAGGCCGTTCCAGAGCATGGAGAGTGAGGCGGTCCCACAGGTAAGTCGGGCCAAGGCCGTATAGGGCTTTATAGGTCAAAACCAATACCTTGAATCGGGCCCTGAAGAATATAGGCAGCCAGTGCAGAGCCTGGAGCACCGGTGTAATGTTCTCACGGTGACCCGTCCCTATAAAGAGATGGGTCACAGCATTCTGTACTAGCTGCAGTCTCTGGACCGTCACCATAGGTAGCCCCACATAGAGTGCATTGCAATAGTCCAATCTCAAAGTAATGAAAGCATGGATGATGGTGGCAAAGTCACTATCTGAAACATACGGCCGAAGCCGTCGCACCAGATGTAATTGGCGAAAAGCACTCCTTGCCACAGCCCCCACCAGGAGATCCAGGCAGAGCTATGGATCAAGGAGCACGTCCAGATTACAGACCTGGGATACCAGTGGGGCAGACCCCATCAATGATGGGAACTTCCACATCCACTGCCCTTCCCACCACCATCACCTCCATCTTGTTGGGATTCACCTTCAGTCGGCTAACTCTCATCCAATCCCCAACAGCCGCCAGACATCGGGTAAGCACTGAGACTGCCATGTCTTGGTCAGATGAAAACGAGAGGTAGCGTTGGGTGTCATCAGCATATTAATGACACCACACGCCATACCATCTCATGACCTTGCCAACTTGGTGGCTGCATATACACATTGAACAAGAGCATGGACAGAATGCAACCTTGTGGGACACCACAGTTGAGGTCCCGTGGAGATGAAGAACAATCCCCAAGCACCACATGCTGAGTTCTCCCAGTCAGGAAAGAACGGAACCAGTCAAGGACAATTCTGCCCACTTCAGCTCAATCCCGCGAACAAGTCACCAACATCTCATGGTCAGCAGTATCAAAAGCAGCCAGCAGATCTAACAAAATTAGCAGGGTCGAACGACCCTGATCTAATTCATGGCGAAGGTTGTCGACCAAGGCCACAAGTGCAGTCTCTGTGCAATAGCCTGGACAAAAAACGGACTGAAAGGGATTCAGATAACCAGTGCGGTCTAGATGCCTCTGCAGCTGCTTGGCCACCACCTGCTCAATAACCTTCCCTAAAAAGGGAAGGTTAGAGACTGGCCGATAACTGGAGAGGGAATCAATGTCAAGTGATGGTTTTTTGAGCAGAAACCATCACATCTTTAAGGCAGCCCGGCACTGTGCCCTCCCAAAGGGAGGCACTGATCACCCCCTCCAGCAACGGCTCCACCATCTCCCAGCTGGCCTTAACCAGTCAGAATGGGCACGGGTCAAGTTCACAAAAGGTGGCCCTAACAGCCCTAAGAACATCCCCTGCCCCGGTGGAAGACACCAACTGAAATTGATCCCACAAAACCAGACAAGGCAGGACTTCCACAACCTCTGGTTCATTCACTGCAATAAGTGTGGTGTTGAAGTTGTGGTGAATCTGAGTGATTTTCTCTACAAAATAGTCACCAAACATGTCACAGCAGGCATTAGATACCTCCGATTACAGGTGGAGGGAGGGAGGACCGACCAACCCCCTCACCACCCGGAAAAGCTCCACTGGATGAGATTTTGCAGACTATAGAGACAGCAAAAAACTCCTTTTTTGCTGCCCTTACAGCTACAGCATAAGCACACAAACTGGCTCTATGCTATAATCTGTCAGCTTCAGCACGTGAACGGCACCATTGGCGCTCCAACTGCTGCCCTTCCCACTTCAGCAACCTCAGGCCATAAACCACGGAGGCCTGAGGAGCCATCGCCAAGGGAGCAGATGCCTCAGAACCATCCAGTCGATGGGCTCCAACAGCCGGATATTCCATAAAGCCAGGAGGCCATTGAGTGGACGGTAATCAAGATCAGAGAGTCTGAGTAACTCCCCATTATTTGTGTTATGGGAAAAGATGCTGACATGTGATATACACTTGATTAGTAGGGGTATGTGGAAGGGACCCCTACCATTTTTGTTTTCATTTACAAAAAAACCCCTCTTTGTTTTGGAGTTTTTTTGTAAATGACCCTACCATTTTTGAGTTTTTCCATTTATTTTATTAAAAATAATTTTAAAAATCACAGTCCATGTGAAAAATGGCTGCTTGACCATTCTGTACATGTGCAGCCCCTTTCCAAAATGATGCTGATGCTGCCAGTACCATTTCGAGAAAGTGATGTGCATGTGCGGAATGGTCTGGCAGCCATTTGCACATGCAGTGATTTGTTAAAGAAAAATAAATCATTGCACACATGTAAAATGGCCACTAGGGCCATTATGCAAATGTGTGCCCTTTCCAGCACAATTTTGGGAAAGGGCACACATGCACAGAATGGCCCTGTTGGCCATTTCGCACATGCACATTTTTATTGGGGTGTGTAATTAGTTTTCGTTATGATAACGAAAATGAAAATTTTAGTTTTCAGTTTAGTTATTGTAAAAATGAAACCGAGAAATAACAACAATGAAAAAAAAATTAAAATGAAATTTCTTTTTCAAAATAATGGGAAAACACTAGGGGTGGGACTTCACACAAAAAAACGGATACCGGTTTTACCTGATACCGGTTCCCCAAAAAACGGTTTACCGGATTAGAACCAGTATACCGGTACCAGTATTTTCCCATTGATTTCAATGGGGAACTGTCCCCATTGAAATCAATGGAAAAAACCCACTTTCCCTCCCCCGTTCAGGCTGTACGGGTGGAAGGGGGGGACACCACCCACCCACCCTGCCCAGCCTGGATTTTTTTTTATTTATTTTTTTAACCAAAGTCCCTGCAAGTGCGGGCTCTGGGCCGCTGCTGTGCTGGCGGCGGAGGCGACCCAGAGCCGACACCAGCAGGTACTAGGGTGATCCTTGGGGTGGGGTGGTGGTTTAACACCCCCCACCCCAGGGATCACCCTAACCCCCACCCAGAGATCACCTACCTTTTGCGCTCCTGGAAGTGGCGGCGGTGGCAGCACAGCGGTATGGTGGCTTCAGCGCTGGCTGGCTTCAGCGCTTTATTAGGCCTTCCGGGGAAACCCAGAAGTTCCCTGGAAGGCCTAGTAAAGTGCTGAAGCCAGCCAGCGCTGAAGCCGCGGGACCGCCGTGCAGCTGCCGCCGCCGCCCGGAGCTCAAAAGGTAGGCGATCTCTGGGTGGGGAGGTAGGGTGATCCCGAGCATTAAACCCTGCGCAGAAAAACCAGGGAAACCACCTGAGCTCTCTCTGCCCTGTGCTCATGCAGGTCAGTTGGTCACCCACCCATGATCACTCACACCTCCCCCTTGTCTCAGCCTCCCCAGGCAGATCCATGGGAGGAGGAGGTGGATGGGAATAACTTAGCCCTGCTGTTACCCCCTTCCAAGTGAGCACACCCAGTTCCACCAAAAGGGGCTTCGTCTTTTTTGCTGTGGAAACGGGGAGGCATGCCTGCCCTGTTGTTAAAGCCTTGGCTTCCCCTTTTGGTGCATCTGGATGCGCTTACTTGGGTGGGGGTAACAGCAGGGCTAAGTTATCTTCATCATCCTCCTGTAAGTCCGTCTGTGGAGGTTGAGGTGAGGGGGAAGCATTCCTGGATGATGCGAACAGGAAGGAATAAATAAAACAATTGGCACTTTACAGCACAGTTAATATAAATTTAAATAAAAGTTAATGTTTAATAAATCAGTTTAATAAAGCTGTTATATTTTTCTCAGTCCATGGCTTCTGTGCTTATCCTGGGCAAGGCGGGAAGTTTGAGTGAGTGGGGGAAGTATGGCAGTTTGGCACTGCACTGTGAAAGCGGTGGGTGGGAAGTCGTCTGGCGGTGCACTTGCACGTTACGGTGGAGGGGCACAGGGAGCCATGGAGAATAGTGCTAAGCCACTTTGGAGGCTGTGGTTGGAAAGGGAAGGGGCCATGGAAAATGGTGGTGTGACATAGCAATAAGCTGCTTTGGGGACTGGAAGCACTTGAAGTCATGGTGAGGGCCCATAGTAGCTGACTGCATGCCTGTGCCACTCTCTATTGCCATTCCCAACCCTGGCTAACCTGCCAATGCCAGTAGGAAAGTGCACAGCTTCAGGCTGCAGCCAGTTTACATGTGAATGTGAATAGGGAAGGAAAAGGGTGGGCAATAGCATGGGAGGGTAGGGGCTGGATAGGCCTGAGGAAAACACATTGACACATGGGAAACATGTGGCTAAAGGCACATGACATTGTTGAATGAAGCTGCATCTCCTGACAGGTAACTGTCGGTACTCATCAGATCCCCTTGCAGGGCTTTGATCCTGGTCCGTTGTCGCTGGAGGAAAGCAAGTCTATGGGCACTTTTAAATGAGCGGGTCACCGTTGTGTGACCCGTTCACACAATATTTCAAAATCCTGCAAGGCGGGATTAGACAAGGCAGAAGTCCAGGATCATGCACATAGAAGGCGGTCATGCATTGTTTGCAGACCATGAATTAAATACCTCACAAATGATGCACTCATTTCAAAGCAGCCTATGGCACTGAAGCAGGAGACATTTCTGCCCCACTATTTCGACCACAGATTGTGCAAGAGTCCATCTGTGCCTCATTGAACAGCACATGGCATTGCCAATAAGAGTGGACGGTTTGGATGTGCTGGATCGCTCACAGGTTCTTCATAGCATGTAGTGAAGACTCGGAATGAAATAACGAGTACCCAGAAGTTCTTGAGATCCATGGTTGTGGCTCTAGTGTCCATGAAGTCTGAAGACCATGCACCAAATGAGCTTAAGGAGCTGGGTGGCTGCCTACCTGGTATTGGCTGCACACTGCACTTGAGCAGTTATTGGCTACTGTTGATCATGTGTCCTCCTGGAGTCATAATATCCTGGAAGAAGTAGCTGGGTTGGCTTCTTCTTCCCATAGTTCGCTGTGGGAAAGGGTGGATATTGTAGGTATATCACCTGCCTGTCTGTCAGGTTAGTTGTACTAACCATGTGAGTGGGGGCTGAATGGGGGCTGCATGGATTGAACACTGACTCTAGCAGGTTTAATGTCTCATTTGTTTTCATCCTTAGTCTTGGCCTGGGGAAAGGAGCCTAGGGCCACTTTCAGACATCCCGCCCACCATGCATATACTGGCTGTGGTGTGTGTGTGTGTGTGTGCACAGCCAGAATATATGTGGAGATCAGCTGGTCTGAAAGTCCCCCACCCCCCGTGCGCCTTTGCCGGCAGGGATGCAGAGCTTGATTTCCTGCTCTGAATCCCTGTGCGTCTCTGCCAGCAAAGCCGCACAGGGTGGGCTTTCAGACTGGCCAATCCCTGCACATATTCTGGCTGCGCATTCCCCCCCCTCAGTCAGAATATGCTTGCGGGGTGGGGGTGGGGGAGAAATGTCTGAAAGTGGCCTAGGAGACAGAGCGGTAACTTAGCTGCAACCAGAATGGAGGTATGCTCAGTATGCATGGAAGAACTGAGGAAGAACAAGCTGTGCAGGGTAACACAGCTCAGCTGGAAGGGCTGCAGAACCACATCAGTGAGGCTCAGACATTGCCAACCAAGACCGTATTCACAACTGTGGTGGTGAGACCCACGAGGGAAGATGCAGCGGTGGGGAGGAGCCGTAGAGCAGAAGAAGAGTCGGTGTAAACAGGGCTGGTGCAAAAGGGGTCGGTGCAAACGGGGTCCTCCCTGGACCCTGTCCAATCCAGCTTCCGCCCCCTCCACTCTACTGAAACTGCCCTGGCCAAGATCACCAATGATCTACTTGTCGCTAAATCTAAGCGCGTCTACTCCATTCTTGTCCTCCTTGACCTCTCTGCTGCCTTTGACACTGTCGACCACTTGCTTCTATTGGACTCGCTCTACTCTGTGGGCTTCCATGGCGCTGTCCTTGACTGGTTCTCCTCCTACCTCTCTGACCGCTCCTTTAAAGTCTCACTCCCTGAGTCAAACTCCTCCTCCCTCCCCCTTTTAGTTGGGGTCCCCCAAGGCTCTGTCCTCGGCTCTCCTCTTCTCTATTTACACCCTGTCCCTTGGCAAAGTTATTGCCTCCCACGGATTCCAATATCATCTCTATGCTGATGACACCCAACTCTATCTTTCTATCCCCTCTCTCTCCTCTTCTGTCTACTCACGCCTCATCAACTACTTCTCTGATATCTCCGCCTGGACATCCCGACATCAACTCAAGCTCAACATGGCCAAGACCGAACTCCTCATTTTTCCTCCTTCCTCTTCCTCTCCCTCTAACCTGCCCATCTGCATTGATGGAGTCACCATCCATCCTGTTCTCCAAGCCCGTAGCTTGGACTTCATCTTTGACACGCACCTCTCTTTTAAACCTTACATTGACTCT
>QEPC01005900.1:3247980-3259733 GCA_003113815.1 Sphenodon punctatus
TCAGCGCCGGCTGTGGCTGCCAGCGTCAGGATGCTCTAGGCCTTCCGGTGAAACCCGGAAGTTCCCCGGAAGGCCTAGAGTGGCCTGATGCCGGCAGCCACAGCCGGCGCTGAGGCCGCCGGACTGCCCGCCGCCGCCGGAGCTCCCAAAGGTAAGCGAAGCGGCACACTGACCTATAGGTCCGGATTACCGGGTCGAATCCGATAATGCCGGTACGCCCGATACCGGCATTATCGGATACCGGATTCTACCAGTTTCCCACCCCTAGTATCGATATTTATTATTGATATTGGTACCATTTCAAAAAGATTTTTATTTTTGATATTTATATAACTATTCTAATCTATAGGTCTATAATATATATCTAATCTATACTACCTATCTCTATATAATGTTCAGGTGGGAGAAGGGCTGGGAAAGGGAGAAGGTAAAATGTAGGGTGTGAGGGAGGAAAGGTATTGGTGGGAATACCTAATAAATAAATAAATAAATAAATAATATAATGAGGGCTAGGGAGGATTTTTTTTATGTGCAAGCACCACAGTTCTGTAAATGCAAACTGACAAGCAGAGCTCTCACACAATGGAGAGAAAAAAACCTGGCCCTCCCATTATAAAGGATTGTAGTGCCCTCCCCCAGAGCCCCCCTGATTGGTTGCGGGAGGAAGCAGGCATTGAATAATCACAGAGTCCCATGAGACTGCTGGGATCTGCTTGCGCTGCTCATTGGCCAGGGATAATACTGATGAGCTGCTCGCCCCTCCCAACACAGGCACAGTTCAAGAGTTCAACCCTGTTAAGACTCCAATTTGTCTGCTCCCTCCTCCCCTCTCTACATTTTCCCTCCCAAACCCAACTGCCACAGCACTAATAATAATGACAATGATAACAACATTGTCGTTTTTGTTTCTTGTTATCCTTTTTGGTATCATTTTTTATATCGATATTGGTATTGTGTCAGTATTTATATCGATATCGGCATTGTCATCGTATCTGTATCGATATTGGTATTCTTGGTTGTTGTTTTTGTTATTGCAATAACGAAAATGAAAACAAAAATTTTCATTATCGTTATTATAATAACGAAAACAACATGCACACCACTACTAAAAATGTGCTTACCTCCACCAACTCGAGTTGGACCAATAAAGGCTGTCTTTATTGCTAATCATACTTTTAAAATGCCAGCCTCTTAGCATTTCACATAATCTAGAATAGATGGCATGGAATATGGGAAGATAAAGACTCATATGCAATCCTGTGAGGCATGTCAAATCTGCACAAAGATTTTGTCTTTGTTTTATGCGAGCCAGAGCAGCCAGAAAAACAGATGTGCAAAGAAAAGATCCACTGTGTTATTGGAAATGCGGCCGATCTTTTCACACCTTTCAAAAACACAGAGACTGCAGCTAGTGCAAAACATGGTGGCCCATCTCCTTATGGGGACGGGCCACCGGGAGCATATTACACCAGTGCTCTGCTCTCTGCACTAGCTGACTAGAGTCTTCCGGGCCTAATTCAAGGTGTTTGTGCTGACCTTTAAAGTCCTACACAGACTGAACCCTGTGGGACTGCCTCACTCCCCGGGCTCTGGATCAGCCCCTGCGGTCAGCTGGGGGTGCCTTTCTTGAGGTCCCTCGGGTTTCCCGGGGGACCACAATGGGGAGGGTTTTCTCGGGGGCTGTGCCACGGCTGGGGAACTCCCTCCTGGCAGAGGCCAGGGTGACCCTGGACCTTGCTGTTCTGTCAGGCTTTTGGCGATGGGGACGGGTAGTTGGTTTGAGGTTTAGGGTGGTTTGAGGTTTAGAGTGGGAGGGGTTTTTTGTTTCTATTCTGTTTCTGTTTTTTTGTTTTGTTTATTTTTTTTACTTTCTGTTTATTTTTTTTACTTTCCCCTGCTGAGATTTTATATTTTTATAAATTTGTTAATTGTTTTAATGTGTGTTTAAAAATGTGAGCTGCTTCAAGATGTTTTTTTAAGGAAGGGCGGGATATAAAATTGTAGAAATAAATAAATAATATAAATATTATGTGGTAGATTTTTCTGACCTGAATAGGTGTCTCCATTTTTGTAGGTCATCTTAATTACCATCTGCATTTTGCTTTTTCTTCAATAATTATTCTGCTTTTGCAAGATTTGAGTTTCTTAAGAAGGTGAGTTCATTTGGGAAAACAGCGAAAGAATGCAGACAACTTGGAAAAGGAAAAAACCCTGCATATCACACTCCTTTATTTATTCAAGTGCAGCTTATGATCAGAAGTATCAAAGGTTTTTACAAATCCACAAAGATGGATCAAAAGTGATTTTAGAAATCCATCACAAGGTTCATTTGATGTATGAAATCCAGAATTTCAAATGGATTGAAACTGACATTTCGTTATAAGCGCTATGAAGCATACTACTAAACTAACTGCTCAGATGATATTCTTTGACAGCAAGAGGGAAATGAATGACAGAAATTGATATCAAAAGAACCCACATCCATGAGCTGGAAATCGAAACAGGTTGCTCCAGTTTTAAAGATCCATTCTTGTCAGGTTCAGCTATTGTCTTGGTAAGACTCTAGGAGGTACATCTGTTGATGCAGATAAATTTAACAGATTTGTAGAAGACAGGAAATTACATCCGTAGTCTATTTTTAATATACTTGGTAAATGTATATCATCTTATCCTCATGATTTATTTGTATAAATGGAACTAATCTGACCCCAGATCCGAGACTTATTGTCCTCATCAATGGCATAAAAGTTGCCTTTCCATCCAGAATTTATACCATGTGGGATACATGAAGTTCTCTTCAGTTTAATCAAATATGTTTGCTCCAGTACTTTTCTTAAAGATTATTAAGTCACTTGGCAATAGCTTAAAAATAGCAAGATTATGTTTGTCACATGGCTAAATTCAATTGGGAAAGTATATTTTGCCATTTTCTTCTAAAACAATTTTCTCCAATCTTCTTTTCTGTTATCCCCCCTCCTCCCCCACGTTCATTTTTGTAAACAACATGATTGGTTTGCTTGCCTAATCTCCAGTGTACATGCTTGGGTTTTTTTCATTAGGGAGAAATGGTTGCTTATTAGTTACCTCCAGAAATTCATTTGTACAAACAGGGAATCATCTGCTTGGGTGGAATAACATTTAATTTGACCTCTGACCCATTTCATTCCTGCTAAATCTGGTTATTGTCTCTAAATGAAACTGCATGCAGCAGTGATAGGAAATAAAATTTCATTGGTTCACATTTCTCAATTGCAGGGCCATTTATAGCAGTTCAGACACCAGTCAAGTTGGAAACAGTGCTTCCCCCTTGGGAGCTCTGTAAGACAAAGGCTAATGATGACTCCATGTGAAAGACAGAGCTCAGGGAAGAGAGTGGAGATGAGGACATGCATAAAGAAAGGGGACAGATCCATGACAAAGATCCATGATCTGAACCGTCGTTCCTTTCCCCATCCTGAGCGCACCCACTTAAGCAGAGTAGCATCCTACCCACAACTTCTATCACGGCTCCCTCCTCAGTGCCTCCTTCCCCTAACCTCAGCACTGCACCCTCTCTGTTCCCCTGCCTCCCTCCCCTCAGCAGCTTGGGCCCTCCCCTTTCCCCCAGCATCCCACCCTCTGTTCTCCCTGTCCCTCTCCCCCCTCAGGGCTGGAGGCTGCAGGCAGCAGTGGCCCCTGCATGCAGGGAGGAATCATTGCAGGCTCCCTGCACAGGCAGATGGGCTGAAGCAGGGAGCAGCAGATCTTAATGTGCAGAGTTTGGAGTTCGGATCTGGACTCCCCAAACCTCTGATTTTGTGGAATAATTGGGTCCACTCAAAACCCTAGCATACAGCCCTAATTTGGGCGAGATGGCTCTTAGTTTGGGAGCCCAGTCTAATTTGTGGAGCTTATTATCAGAGGACGTGGTCGAGGCTAATAGCTTAGATGGATTTAAAAAGGATTGGATAAGTTCTTGGAAGCTAGGTCCATTAATGGCTGTTAATGGCCAAGTAGGTTGGCAGATGTAACCTCTGACAGTTGGGAGCTGGGAGTGAACGGCAGGGAATCAATCCCCCATTATGACCTGCTGGATACTTCTCTGAAACAACTGAGAATGGCCACTGGCAGAGATCATAAGAACACACGTACTTCCATACTGGGTCAAACCAACAGTCCATCAAGCCTAGCATCCTGTCTCCAACCGTAGTCAATCTTTGGCCTCTCTTACACATGACAAAAATGCGTTCTTATAAGTGATCGAGATAACACCAGGTGTTCTGAATGATGGAGTTCTGTAAAGTGTGAATGCACTATTCCCCTTTTATGCAGCAAGATCTCTCTCTCTCTCTCTATATAAGTTTATTACAGTTAACCACATGGCCATCACTGAAAATGAACAACATAACAAAATTTTGATGAAGGCTTGTAAGACTTACACTGGTTTTAGATATATGCGGTGAACACGCTGCATAAAATCACACGGCGTGTTGGCACATTACAAAACTCCAGCATTTATAACATCTGGTGTTATCTTGAGCACTTATAAGAACCCATTTTGTCATGTGTAAAAGCAGCCTCTGTCTCTTGGGAGAAGTACCCAGTAGGGCACAATGGGCAATCCATTCCCTGTTGTTCCCAGACAGTATGCTGGACTTGATGGACCATGGGTCTGTTCCATTATAACTCATCCCCATCCTCTCTCGTCAGGCCAGGCTAGATGTGTGCAGTATTCATCTCCTGACCTTAAAGCAGATTGGATGAGGCAGAAGCAGAGGCGGAGCAGTTTGAAACTCAATCCCGACAAGACGGAGGTGATGGTGGTGGGCAGGGAAAGGGAGGTTCTGGCTCCCCTTATATGGGGGGTCCGCCCTCCCATAGCCCAGAAGGTTTGGAGTCTGGGGGTGCTTTTGGACGCGGGCCTCTGCCTGGATCGACAGGTGGAAGCGGTGGCTAAAGCTGCCTTTTGCTGGTTGTATCTGGTGCGGAGGCTGTGTCCATACATTTCCGGGCCTGACTTGGCCACCCTCACCCATGCCTTCATCACCTCGAGGCTAGACTACTGCAACACGCTCTACATGGGGTTCCCTTGATACTGGTTTGGAGGCTGCAGCTAGTTCAGAATGCGGTGGCCTGTCTCCTTACAGGGACGGGTCGGCGGGAGCACATAACGCCTGTGCTCCGCACTCTGCACTGGCTGCCTATAGTGTACTGAGCCAGATTCAAGGTGTTAGTGCTGACTTATAAAGTCCTGCACGGTCTTGGCCCCTCATACCTCAGGGACCGTCTCACCCTCCGTGCCTCAGAGAGATCCCTTCGGTCCTCTGGGGGCTCCTTTCTGGAGGTCCCCCGGGTAAAACAGGGGGCCACAATGGAGAAGGCGTTCTCGGTGGCTGGGCCACGACTTTGGAACTCCCTCCCAGAGGAAGCCTGTCTGGCCCCAGGTCTGCTGTCTTTTTGCCGAGCCTACAAGACCTGGTTGTTTGCCCAGGCCTTCAGAGAGGGGGGTGGGAGGGTGGGATAGTTGGGGTTAATTTGGGGGGTTACTAAGAGATTTTAAAAATGGTTGGGGTTTTAGTGTTTTTATTGAATTTAATTGAATTTTACTGATGTGTTTTTGGTTTTGTAAGCCACCCCGAGATGCTGTAGGCATGAGGGGGTGGCTAATAAATACAAATAAATAAATAAAGCAAATCTTCTGGTTGGTGTGGAAAAAGAGTTAGGGTATCAGCGCAGAAAGCCTGTTATAAGCTTTAAGACCCAGGCCTTCACACGCTCTAGAAATCCTGCAAGGCTGGCCTTACCACAGGGTGATCTGAAGCAATTACCCAATGGGCACTGCTATTTTCTCTACTTCTGGGGACCCACAATAGCTTCAGTTTTCACTAGGACAGTGTTCTGGGCCCACATTCCCTCCCAGTGAGGTCCCAGTACAACCATCTCTAGGGGCCCATGGAGGGTGCCCCTAAGGGAGGAGAGTAGCTACCAGGGCCCCCTACATTTTATCTTGGACTTGGGCCCCATAAATTCTAAGACCCGCCCTAAAATCCTGGCTATGGAATTGAGGTTTGTATGAACCCCAAGACTTCCCTTAAGTGAGGGGTCTCATGATGAAGTGGCAGTGTGGGAAAGTAATAGTTACCCCCATGGGAAACTCTGGCGAGTCAGTGGAAGAATATCCGTTAACTAACTGTCACTCTTTCCTGTATGGATCCCAAGCAGACGTTTCCACACGGAGTGTAGGAACATTGCACAGATACAGTTCCAATTCCATGTAGGAAATGATGAGCTCTGTGCATCCAGAAGACACGCCTCACGAGACACAGGCATCTAAGGTGCCTGACAGCTTCTTCCCAAAATAAGAATCTGGCCAATGGGCCAAACCAAATCTGTCCCTGCTGTAACGATATTAATTCCACATGAACTTTATCCCATGTAGTGAATTCTTCTGACCATCTGAATGGATGCGGGGCAACTGGCATTGCCTTTATTTGTTACAACAAATTATGAAATCTTAAAGAAATGTGTGACAGAGGAGCCAATCTTTTAACAGTGTTGGAGAGCTGAAAGTCAGGGTGAAAACAGACATAATGATAACTCCCGACTTTAACATTTCTTATGCTTGTTGCAGGGCTGTATTGGTGCCCTATGCAGCCCTGTAAAATGTATAAGAAATGTTGAAGTGGTGTTAAAGTGGAGTTAATGTTATGTCTGCTTTCACTTTCTGTCCTCAGTCTTTCAGAGGAGCGGGTACCAAGAGAAGCACTTTATTTTTGTGGGGACAACTATGAAGAGGAAAAGAGGAGGTACTAATCTTGAATAGAGGGAGGGCATGCCCCCCCCCCCCAGTTCCGCCCTTACTGAGAGTTGCAGTAACCCTGATTACCTGACACAATCATGTTTCATGCTTGTCATGTTTGCATCTTACTCTCCTGAGGACAAGGACAATTGTTGAACTAAGGTCACAAGGGATTCAGGGTCAATAATAAAAACTCTTGTCTATCTTTTGTGCCACTAAAGCCCTTGAAAAATCAATTTTGTGTCCTTTTGTAAGCATCCATAAAACAGACGACAAGCAGAATTGTATTCCCAGGTTATTTATGTGGCGCTGTTCATTTCAAAGGTTCATGGGGCTTGTGCATCTATTGGGTCAATACAGTTGCCCCCTTTTTGGTAGGGCAGGGAAGCTGTAAAGTAAAGAGGAGGAACAAGTTGTGGGAAAATATAAAAAGGAAATTAGAGATTTTAAAATCCTATTTCTGTTTCATCCTTTCCCAAAGCTTAATAAGGTATTTTAATAAAATACCATTTCCAACTGGGTTGGGGAAAGGTATCATATACCTCACAATATTGGTAGAGAAAAAGCTCCTGGAAATGGGAATGAATGTACACCATGACACTGAATCAGCTACAAACGAAAAATCAAAATGTTCCCGTTTAACTTATGCTCATTTTACCCCGAAGAAGACGGTCTTGTCAATATTGGTCTGTTGTTCCATATATTCCTGTATCCTCAGGTACTCTGGTCTTTTTATTTCTTCAGACACCTGCTATCGATCCAGAAAGCTGCTGACATACGGCATTTGAAATTAAAATGGCAAATGGAAACTGAGCAGGCAGGGAGCTGTTTGCTGCATCTGCTTGTTTGTTGAAAACTAAAATTAAATTTGTCCAGTTCTGCTCATGTCTGAACAAAATTGCATTTGTAATTCCGTTAGAATATTACAAACATTTAAACTTAGATCCCATATAAATTACAGCAAGACAGCAGGCTGTCCTCCTAATAAAAATGAAAGCAAAGAGGCTGAGTTGTGTTCCCAGTTATCTATATTTATTCCAGGGTGCCTAAGATCTCTCTCTTTCTCTCTCTGGGTGAAAACAGACATGACGCTAGCTCCACTTTAACAGTGCTTTAGCATTTCTTATGCATGTTGCAGGACTGCATAATGCACCAATACAGTCCTGTAACCTGCACAAGAAATGTTAAAGTGGTGTTAAAGTGGAGTTAGCATCATCTCTGTTCTCTCTCTCTCTCTCTCTCTGACACATAGTTACACCAAATTACATTCTCAGGATATTTTTTTCATGCCCATCACCAGGAAAAAATACAATTAAAAGCTTAGATGTTTTGTTGTGAAAACTTTATATTGAATTAATTGCATCAGAGTAGCTGACAGAAAATTCAAGAGGAATCCAGTATCTGTGTAAGTAGCTCTCAGTTCCAGTAATTAGATAACTATGCATTTATATTATAATAGATGCAGTGTATAAATCTACCTCAAATCAAATCAAATCAAATCAAATATTTATTTATTATATAATATAATAATAATAACCAGGCATAGTCAGAGCCACAGCCCATACATACATAACAAATGTTTAGAAAACTTCAATATACAAAACTATATATCAAATCTTGCTTATCATATCATCAGACACACCTTGGATAGCATCTATAATATTTACAACTTACTTTCAAATAGGAGAAGAAGGGAAAAGAAAAAAGAAATCCAACGTCATAAGTCTCCTATTCTAAGGACTAAATAATTTAAAATTCAGAAATTGTCCACGAATTATAAACTAGTTTAATAAAAATTTTGCTACAGCTTGTGAGACTTCGGAGAATCGATCAGCCAATAAAATTATTACAAGTTCTGAAGCTGATCTTCCTGGATATCTAATCAATATCGGGTCCAAGTATTTGGTTCTAATCTTATGATAAAGATGGCATTCTATTAGGATGTGACTCACGGTTTCAGCCTGCTGAAAATCGAAAGGGCAAAGTCGATCTACAAAAGGTATCCCGGCGCGGCGTCCCTCCAGCACTTTGGAGGGAAATACATTTAGCCAAGCCAAAATCTTTTTTTTCCGCAGTGCTGGGGACAGATCATTGTTCTGCCAGTACCCAGCATCCTGCCAAGCCTCATGGAATACCTCTAGGTAAATCCCTAAAAAGGGTGAGGTCTTAATTTTAGCTATGTCCTCCTGTTGGGCAATATCTTCTATCCTTCTATGTATTTCCAGTTTTGCCACCAAAGAGCCCTTACTCTGCAAATATGCTGCTGAAAAATCCAGTTTTGATATCCATTCCCTCATTGTATGAGCTCATATGGATTAAAATATATCCTTAGCAAAAAAAGGAAATAACCCTGAATAAGGGAATACTTTTGCACGTAACCAAAGTGCCAGGGCATACTGCAGTACTCTCATGCTCCATCTGAGTTGTTCCATCTCTATCCTAATAGCCACTGAGGCCATTCCCACAGGCAATTGGAGAAGTTTCCTCAAAAGTATAGATTGGATTTTATTCAAATTAAACTGTCGAACAACTGCCCATACTGATGCCCCATAGAACAATTCAGAGGCAACCTTTACACCGAAGACCTTTAAGGCCATAGTTTCCCTTCTGGCATCCTTTCTAGCAAAATAGTTCAGAATGGCGACACCCATTCCAGTGACTCAATTTAAGGCTGATTTTGCCTGTGCTTCCCAGCTACTTGATTTAATAAAAGTGATACCAAGATATTTGTAGTAATCAACTTGTTCAATGGGTTCATGGCCTATCTTTCCAAATCTACCTTGTATATTCTTAGCAGAGACCACTGATGATTTGGCTCTTCTAGCTCTTGTTTAAAATAAATAAATAAATAAATAAATAAATAAATAATGTTTACAACAATAATGTCAAATGCTTCATTTTCACTTTGAAGCATGATGATGTGTAGGATCATGATAGCAACCTGCTACCAATGTCTCATACCTTGACTCCCAAATGCTGAGCTGCATATTAAAGAACTGCTTAAAATTAATATGACCTTTGAAGTCTCGGAGGAAATAATATATAAACAAACAACACTGCTGTTTCACAGAAGCACATTTTACTGTCTGTTTTAGCTGTGCCTCAACTTGTTTTCATGATTCTCATTGTTCTTATGATTCAATGCAGATGTCAAGTTCAACGTAAAATTATTTGCCTCCTAAGCCGTATACCTTTAAATTCTAAATTGGGATAAATGAAGCCACACATTGACTTGATTGATGCAGTTGTGATTTTACAAGATAGGAGACAGTTTTTTGAACTGCAAGCTTTAATTTATACCATTGCTTTCTCTGAGCAATCTAACCATTCCAATGAAAATACAACTCTAGCCATTTTTAATTTATTGCCCTAGCAAATGGTATCAGCACAACATAAGCTGGTCTTATGGTTTCCATCAGTGAATAAGCCAGTTGGGGTTGGGGATGATGTTTAACTTTGGCTATGATAAGTGAGTCACTGAATTCAGTTATTCCTTGCAACCGGCTTTTCTTTTTTGACTCTCATCTTTCTTATGGAAATTATAGTTCTTCCTCTTTCATTTAAGTAACATCTTGCTGTTCATCATTGGCATATGGTACCACACACGTGCTTGATTAATATGTATTGTTTTCAGTGAAAGGTGATTCCTTTACATTGTCTAGAGCCTCCCATGAAAGTTTAGGCAAAGGATCCTTTACCTATGCTGACTTTTAAACTTGCTGCTATTACATGGTCTGGACTCAGAGAGGGGCGGGAAACATACAGTCCACCGACCAAATCTGGTCTGTTCCTGGTTTTAATTAATTAATTAAGCTGATGCAGAATGCGGTGTCTCATCTCCTGAGGGGGATGGATCAATGTGAGCCTATTACTCCAGTGCTTCACTCTCTGCACTGGCTGCCAATATTCTCCAGGGCCAAATTCAAGGTGTTGTTTTTGACCTTTAAAGCCCTACATGAGCTGGGCCTCATTTACCTGCAGGACTGATTCACTCTCTGGATCCTGGATTGGCCTCTGCGGTCAGCTGGGGGTGCCCTCCTTGAGGTCCCCTGGGTTTCCCAGGTGTCGTCCATGAGGAGGGTGTTCTCGGTGACTGCACCGCGGCTGTGGAACTCCCTCCCACTGGAGGTCTGCCTGTCTGCTGACCTCCCCTCCTTTCATAAACAGTGTAAGACCTGGTTGTTCCATCAGGCCTTTGCTGAGGGAGATGGGATGGGTGGGTTGAGTTAGGGTGGGGCTTTTTAAGGTGGGGTTGAAATTGTTAATTAATTAATACATTTATATGCCACCCCTTCCTGCTGAAAGCATCATGGGGCAGTTAACAACATGTTAAAACATCCAATAAAACAATTAAAATGAATTAAAACCAACAATTTCAACCCCACCTTAAAAATGAGGCCCAGCTCATGTAGGGCTTTAAAGGTTGAAAACAACACCTTGAATTTGGCACGGGAGAATATTGGCAGCCAGTGCAGAGAGTGAAGCACTGCAGTAATAGGCTCACGTCAGTCCATCCCCCTCAGGAGATGAGCCACCGCATTCTGCATCAGCTTGAGACTCTGGACTATCACCAAGGGTAGCTCCCCATAGAGTGCATTACAGTAGTTCAATTTCAAGGTAATAAAAGCATGGATGATGGTGGCCAGGTTTGAGTCCAAGACATACGGCCGAAGTGGACGTACCAGATGTAATTCACAAAATGTTAGGCATGGGCGAACAGATCGCGGTTCGTGTTCGGCCGTTCGGTTCGGCCGCGGTCGGTTCGTGTGTTCGTGTTCGGCGGTTCGGTTCGGCCGCGTTCGGTTCGTGTGTTCGTGTTCAGTCGTTCGGTCGTACCTCGCGTTCGTGGTCGCCCGTTCGGTTCGGTGGCGTTCGTGTTCGGCCGTTCGTGTTCGGTTGTTCGGGCAAGTTGTACGTTCGTGTTCGGCCATTCGGTTCGTTCGCCATCGGGTTGTGCGTTCGTGTTCGGTCGTTC
>QEPC01005900.1:3267089-3283515 GCA_003113815.1 Sphenodon punctatus
CCACCCCTGGTGCCTGGAAGTCTGCTCCTAGCTGAGTCAAATGACTTCCCCCTCCCTGCTACATTTGGCCTTCCAGTGACCTGACAGAAGACCATGTTTTAGCCACCCAAACACAACCGAACGTGATTCGAATTGAACGAACTGTTCGGCCATTTCGTCATTCAGCGTTCAGTTCCGTTCGGTGTGTTCGCCATTTTCATCGTTCGGTGTTCGGTTCCGTTCGGTGTGTTCGCCATTTTGGTGTTCGGTGTTCAGTGTTTGGTCCGTTCGGTGTGTTCGTGTTCGTGTTCGTGTTCGGTTGTCCGAACAGGCCGCGTTCGGGCCAAACACCGAACTACCGAACCGCGTTCACCCATCCCTACAAAATGTACCCTTCACCACAGCCATCACTTGGGCATCCAGGCAGTGCTGCAAATCCAGGAGCTAGCCCATGGATCTAGTCACAACTCTCAAATCCAAAATTATTCAACTCAGGGGAAGAGAGTGGACATAGGGCATGCCCTCTGGGTTAGTGGATGGATGGATTCATGGCTAGATGCATGATCTGGGTCTTCCTCTTCCTTCCCCCATCCTGAGCACACACATTAAGCATCCCTACCCTCAACTCTTTTGGCTTTTTGAGGTTGTACTAATTTGCAAAGCAATCCACTGGAGTGGATGCAATTTTGTTATTGGTTAGACTCCTTGGCTTCAGAGCATTATAAATAATATCTAGTGGTTTGTAATATAAATCTAAATAAATA
Organism: Sphenodon punctatus; assembly: GCA_003113815.1. NCBI lineage: Eukaryota > Metazoa > Chordata > Lepidosauria > Sphenodontia > Sphenodontidae > Sphenodon > Sphenodon punctatus. The sequence goes on from QEPC01005900.1 coordinate 3,267,833, forward strand.
CATCTGTATCCCATCTGCCACTGTGAAGAGGAGACCCATTCTACTTTTTGCTATTGGCCAGAAGGGAACAATCTCCTCCTTAATTATTCCCCGTTACAGCCCAATCACAAACTTGTAGGGGGAGAAGCATTCTTTTCGTTCACTCTCCATTTTACGCTCCACCTTTGAAATAGTTGGGGTTGAAGATAAGCTGACACCTAGATGCTTATGCTTCAAAAAAAGAGGAGGCAATGAGTATTTTTCTGTATATATCTTTGCCCTGTTGATATTGAGATTTTCCTTGCTTTCTTTGGTGGCCATTAACATTCATCACTCGCAAACAGATGTTAGTGGTGTCTAAGGGTATTTTCAGACGTTACGAAACCATGCTCAACCACAGTCAATCGGCAGTGGTGGCTAATGGTCCCGTAACATCTGTTTGAATCCCACCAGATGTTCACCACAGTGAACCACTGGCGCGAATCAAAATAACCACGCTTTCGAGGATGGTCTGGAGACCATCTCCGAAAGCGTGGTCAAAGTGATTCCCGCCAGTCGTGAACACCAGGCGGGAATCACTTTGCCCCCTCCAACAGACGTGATGTTAACACACTCAACCATGGTGGAATTCACTGTGGTTGAGTGTGTCAATGCCATGTTTGTTCCCTGACCATGGCCCGGAATCGGTGGCCATGCTTGCTGCCGATTCCGGGCCGTGGTCAATCGCCCGGGGGGCGGGTGGGTGCCACGGCAGCATTGGTTGCTGTGCCCGCCCATCTCCGGGAGGGAGGGCTTCTGGGGGAGCATGGGGGGTGGGGCTGTGTAGCCGCCCCCTCCCCAGATTCCCCACCAGGATTAGCCGGCATGTCTGTTTACGTGCTGGTATTGATCCTGGCGGGGAATCAATAGGGTGATTCTGAGTATTTTCAGACATGATGGGGCCAATTGGCCCCGTCACGGAAACAAACCTTTGATTCCCCGCCGGGGCCACCGCGTCATGGGTGAACAGACATGGTGGTGGCTCCCGGTGGGGAATTGAGGAGGGGGCGGGGCTGCATGGTGCAACGTGGGGCTGCACAGCCCCGCCCCCCCAGTTCCCTGCCACCCACCCTCCGGGGAGACGGGCGGGCGCAGCGGCCAATGCGTCCACAGCGACCACCCGAATTGACCACAGCCCGGAATCCCTGCGGGGATTCTGGGCCGTGGCTGCTGTCCAGACCAGACAGCTTGGTTCATCACGGCAGGGAATCACATTCGCCACGCGACCGGCCCCAGCCCCACGGGTTCAGCCAATCGCATGGTGAATGTGATTCCCCGCCGCGATTGACCGTGATGAACATCTGGGGGGGAACTTCTGTTCCCCCCATCAGATCAGAAAGGTATCACTTTCACCATGTGCAGATTCACTGTGGTTGACTGTAATCTCGTAACGTCTGAAAATACCCTCTGTGATGGGGCAAATGCCGCCCCGTCACATCTGAAATCACCCTAAGATAAGAGTTCTGCTACTCTCTATGGTTCTCTTCCATGGTCATGATAGGAGATATTTCACAGCTATGGAAACGTGTAAAAAGAAGTTCAGTTGCATGACAGCATTATTTGACATCAGAACTCAGGCCACTAACCCCTGCCCTAACCATTAGATTATCAGTCAGAATGAAGGCCTCATTTTCCGCTGTCATAGAAAGGCATGGTATACTGGAGAGAAAATAATGAGGGGAAAATGCAGACACAGAAAGAGTTGAAGTTCATACACTCAGGCCTGTGAACCCCATGAAAGAAACAAGAAAAGAATTAGTCATCAATTCTGTCAGACAAAACATGATTGTTTTTGTATGAGGGGCTGTCATACAAAAGCAAACCAGTACCCAGTGGCTGGATTGTTTGACTCCATTTTAGGTGTTCTGTTTGCTAGTTTAAAAAAAAAAGAAAAAAGCCTGGCATCATTTCCCCACGCTTTTCTGCACTTCATAAAACTAACAAAAAACAAAGTTGGCCAACTAGATTGTGTGTAATGGTATGTTGGTCGATTGTCTCCAATTGATCTCTAGTAGTAGAGTCTCTATAATGAGATCTGTAATGATATATATTGGAAAACATACACCAGGGAAATAAATACATGAAAATAGATTAAAAGGTGGTTGTGGGAAAACAAGTGAAGCAACAAATAATAGTAACCAATTTAGTATGGTATGCGGTTTAAGAAATAAACTAGCTTCATTACCAACTAAACTTACAAGATGCATTAGCCTGAAAATATAAATAGCAGAAGAACACCTCAGGAAAAATACAGCATGGAGGTAACCTAATAAGATTCCAAATGTGGACTTTGATACCATGATCAATCCAAACTGTAAATCATTAAAATTAAATGAAAGCAGGAAAATGAATATAATTCTGCAGAACATGCATGTCTATAGAGTTTGTTAAACTAATGAATCATTACCTTGTGCTCTGTTAAGGTTGCAGTGCTGTAATTATGATTTCAGTGATTAAAGCTTTAGATGACAGTTTTGTCAGGAAAGCATATGTGTTTGTTTTTTCAAGATGTTTAGATAACATTGCTAATTATGATATCCTTCAGGCATCAAGCAGTCCAGTGATGAGAACTTAAAGATATGCAACACTGAAAAGCAATTCAAACAACTTATACATCTGAAATGCATGTAGTTTCCCTGAAACAGTTAATAGCTTGCAAAGGATGAAACCTTCTCTAATCCCCTCAATGTTAAAGCAATTTAAGTTACAGAACCTGGAATGTAGAACACAAAACTACATTTGTGCAGTTGTTGGGCTGTTTGCGGATAGAGGCGGTGGAGGCGGCCATTTTTGCACTGTAAATCAGCCCAGCATAATACAGTGACAGCAGCTCTGAATGTGTCTTCGCCTCCTTCCCTCCCCCAGCCTGGCTGGAAGCAGGGGGGTGAAGATACGTGACTGAGGGGTGTGTGTTATATTTATTATTATTGTGCAGGGAATTGTGAGTGGGGGGATAAAATTTGGGTAGTGGGTGAGGGCATTAGGTGTGTGTGTGTGAGGGTTAGTAGCCTCTCTCTGGTCACAGGAGAGGGAGGTGGGGGGGAGGTTGGAGGGGAACTCCTGGTGTGAGCAGGGGTGACCCTCCGGGGGGGGGGGTTGCCCGTTGGTGGCAGAGGCAGGCAGGGAGGTTGGGGGTGGGTTCCTCTCACCAGCCTGTTGGGGTAGCCTATGGAGGGTGGGTGTCTAATGAGGTTCTCTGAGGAGGGGAGGGCTTCTGCAGCTATTGGGGTTGTTACGGGTCGGGGGAGATATGGTCCAAAGGGGAGGTGTGTTCCATTAGTGAGGAGGGAGTGCTGTCTTGTGCCCATTCCCCTCAACCCCCCACATGGGTAGGTTGTGGATCGAGGCCCAGGAGACCCCAGGCCTTGGTTTGGTGCTGCTGAATGCAAGGTCGGTTGTCAATAAGTCATCCACTATCTGGGAGTCAATCCAGGGTGGGACGCCGACCTCATGTGTATTACAAAGACCTGGCTGGACAATGAGTCGGGCCCTATTCTGGCCAATCTTGTCCCGTTTGGGTTCTCTGTGCAGCATCAGCCTCGGCTGGAGGGACGGGGAGGGGGGCAGTGTAGCCATTGTTATCAAGGATGCATTGTCTTTTAGGAGATATTCGGTGCAGGCTCCACCAGGTGTTGAGTGCCTCCATCTTGTGTTGGATTTGGCCGGGGGCAGATTAGGGGTGCTGCTGGTGTACTTTGCATCCAATTGCCCAGCGGCATCCCTACATGCTCTTGCTGATCTGGTGACAGATGTGATCCTCCGGACCCCAAGATTAGTGGTCCTGGGGGATTTTAACATCCATGCTGACACCAATCTTGGAGGAGCGAGGCATGAGTTCATGGTCTCCATGACAACCATGGACCTGTCCCAAATCATCTGTGGCCCTACACTGAATTTGGTTTTCTGCACTGGCCTTGAGGTGGGGGGTCAGTTAGTAGAATTTAGGGGGATAGAGCCCTTGTCATGGTCTGACCATTACCTTCTTAAGGTATGCATCCTGGCCCATGTCAGCCCCCAAAGGGGTACAGGACCTATGAGATTGGTCCACCCCTGGAGACTTGTGGACCAAGATCAGTTCCGGAATGCTCTGGGCGGAGCTTCCCCTGGACCTTGACACCTGCTCTGTCAATGATCTCGTAGCCTTCTGTAACACCTTGCTGGCCGAGACCATTGACAGAGTGGCTCCAGGTGTCCGTTGCCCTCCCGAGTCTCCTGCAGGTCTCCTTGCTTTACTGAGGGCCTGTGGTGATTGAAGTGGGAGAGCAGGCGGTTGGAGAGACGGTGGTGCCGGACTCGAGATGAATATGATTGATCTCAGCATAAGAGCAGTTTAAAGGCCTATGCTGTAGTGGTGGAGGCAGCAAAGAAGCAGTTCTTTGCTGCCCTTATTGCATCTACAAAGTCACGTCCAGCGGAGCTTTTCTGGGTGGTGAAAGTTTTGGTCAGTCCTGCCTGTCTCTGCCTGGACCTGGAGCAATCCAGTGACTGCTGTGACCGGTTTATCGAATACTTTGTAGATAAGATCGCTCGCATCCGCCACGATTTCAGTACCACAGTTATTGCAGAGAATCATCTTGGGGCTATGGATGCCCCGTCCTGTTTTGTGGGATCAGTTTCAGATGGTGTCGCCTGCCGATGTGGAGTCCCTGATGAGATCTGTTCATGCCACCACTTGTGAACAAGACCCATGCCCATCCTGGTTGGTGAAAGGTTCAGCCAGCCAGGAGACTTTACGGTCATTGCTGGCTGGGGTGGTTAGTGCTTCCCTTCGGGAGGGCAGGGTGCCTGACTGCCTGAAAGAGGCTGTGGTTAGGCTTGTCGAAGAAATCAGGACACACTCTGTGTGTGGAAGGAATCTATCAGCAAAACTTTATTTCTACTACAAACAGCTGTTAGGAGGGTCCTAGCTCTACAGGGTTTCCCCTATAGATCTAAAGTCCCTCCTTAGCCAGAGTTATAAAACCTTTTTATAGACTTTCCAGGTTACAGGCAAAGAGGCATTTCTTATCAGTTAGAAAACCAGTTTGGAGTTGTGTTATACAAAGACCTGCTACATAGATAGTTTATATTCTAGCGAAGAACATCTTCAAGGCTAGTAAAACAAACTTGCAGAAAGTGAAAACAAACTTGCAGCTATGTGTAAAGGGAAATCTTTATCTATTGCAATTAGGTGTATGGAGTACATGGAGCATATTAAAACTCATCTCATCTCTGTCATTACTGTCCCAAGTTTTCAGGCCTCAGCACGTGAGCTTCCATCAAGACAATAACATGGCTTCCACAGGCCCCTGCTCAAGAAACTATCCCTTGATGCTGATACTCCTGCCAGTTATTGGCCGGTTTCTAACCTCCCCTTTTTAGGGAAGGTTATTGAGCGGGCTGTGGCACGGCAGCTCCAGGAACATCTGGACCGCACCAATTTCCTTGACTCCTCTCAGTCTGGGTTTTGGCCTGGGTATGGTACAGAGACTGCATTGGTGGCCTTGGTTGACAGTCTCCATCTGGCATTGAACCAGGGTCATCAGAACTTACTGGTCCTGCTAGACCTCTCGGCTGCATTAGACACAGTCGATCATGAGGTGTTGGCGACCCACCTGCGGGACCATGCTGGGATTGGTGGGACTGTCTTGGACTGGTTTCGTTCATTCCTAGCTGGGTGGTCTTGGGGGAGTGTACGTCTTTCCCCCGGGATCTAACATGTGGAGTCCCGCGGGGTGCCATTCTGTCCCCCCTCTTGTTTAACATCTATATGCAGTCATTAGGGGAGATTGTGAGAGGGTTTCAGGGCATGCAGTGTCATCAGTATGCTGATGACACTCAGCTCTACCTCTCTTTTTCCATCGACCCAGGCCATGCAGTCTCCTTATTTTCCCAGTGCATGTCAGCTGTGGGGGCTTGGATGAGGTTGAGCCATCTGCAGCTGAATCCTGACACGATGGAGGTGATGTTGGTGGATGAGGGTTTGGGGGACCTGGGAGTGGTTGAATCTCCTCTTGTTGGGGGGGTTCGCCCTCCCCATGGTCTCTCAGGTGCGGAGTCTGGGTGTGCTCCTCATTTCATGTCTCAATCTGGAATCTCAGGTTGTGGCCATGGTGGGGAGTGCTTTTCAGCAGTTACATCTTGTCCGGTGGCTTCGGCTGTATAGCTCAGACTCTGACCTCGCCACTGTCATCCATGCCTTCATCACCTCGAGGCTGGATTACTGCAATGCGCTTTACATGGGGCTGTCTGAGAAGTTGGTCTGGAGGCTGCAGCTGGTGCAGAATGTCACAGCCCATCTCCTCACGGGTGCAGGCCGCAGGGAGCACATGACACATGTGCTCTGGGCTCTGCACAGTGGCTGCCTATAAAGCACCGGGCCAGGTTCAAAGTGCTGGTTTTGACCTTTAAAGCCCTTCACGCCCTGGGCCCTGCTTATCTGCGGGACCGCCTCACTCCCCATGTGCCCGTGCAACCCCTGAGATCATCCATGGGAGCCTTTTTGGAGGTTCCCTGGGTGAGATGGGTGGCCACCGATGTTAGATCTTTTTTGGTGGCTGCCCCTGTGCTGTGGAACTCGCTCCCCGAGGAGGCTCGGTTGGCCCCCACTCTCCTGTCATTTTGATGTTTATGTAAGACCTGGCTGTTCCACCAGGCCTTTGGCGAGGGGAGTGGGTAGGGTGGGTGGGTGATTGCTTTCCCCCTGCATATGGAATTTTAAAACTTTTTTAATTGTTTGTATTGTTTTATTGTTTTTTATATTGCTGTTCACCGCCCCAAGCTGCCCTGTGGGCAGGAGGGACGGAATAAAAATCTTTTATAAAATAAAATAAATAAAATAAAACACAGTAAACAGCAATAATTTTTCTTTGCTCGGTAATGAGTAAAGAATCCAGACCTTGAACCCAACTCAGGACTAGTGCTACTCTTTAATTAGAAAGTATAAACGTTCCAGAAGAGCTTTAACATTTTACATGATCAACTAGCAAACTGTGACTTTCCTTGGATGATAATAAGTAGAGCTGAAATGAATACTGGATTCAAGATTCACAACTATTATTTGCCTTTTCAGATAGTCCTTGGAATATCCCAATAATATCTGCACTCCCAACAATTATTTGCATATCTACTAATCTGAATATTTAATTTAGTTTTTTTCCTTTGTTTAGTATTTTGTTTTGGTTATTCCTTATTTCATTTATTTGTGTATTTCATTTCAGTATTTTGGAATTTTGTTTAATTTTTTATTTTATTTATTTAAAATATTATTTTTATTTTATTGATTGCTTTGGTATTTCAGTGACATTAGGTAAAAACAGACATGACTTTGGCCCACTGTGATCTGATTTGACCTGCTGTAGCCCGAAACCCATTTGCTTGTGTGTGCAGATGCCAACAGATGCTGGCCCAGAATGGCCCTGGGCCGTGTTGAAGGGAAGCCTGGGCTGCGACCTTGGCAAATTTCTAAGGTCACAGCCCAGGTTACTGCCTGCCCAATCAGGCCAGAACGGGTCACATCAGGCTAGGACATCTGTTCTTGCAGGCATACCATGGCTGTGCCTCATTGGCCACCACAGAGGTCTGTCATGGCAGGGGTCAGGGTGCTGGAAGCAGGATGTGGGCAGGGCTGCCCACTCACATTTTTGTTGTGTTCCCAGCCCCATGTGTGGGAGGTGTAACAGCTTCCCAGTCATGGGCACACCATTTCAGCACCCTGAACTGATCAGGCTATGTTGCCTGCAATCTTCTGCCCTCTGGGGAAGCCCAGGTAGGGGTCCCACCAGCCGAATGCCGGTTTTTGTCCATTGTTTCAACAGTATTAGCAATATTGCATATGTGCAGCAGCCAAAATGAAATACCTGAAATAATCACAAACCAAATTAAATAAATAAACAAATGCATGAAATAGTCAGAATATTTCATCCATATTTATCGATGAATAGGAACAAATAGCAGCTATTTGATAGCTGTTCACAACTCCCTTCCTCCTTGAAACATATTCATCCCTTCTTCCTTGCTTCCCCCCTCCCCTCATGCCTGAAGCTCTTTCCACGAATACATTAATTCTGCTCCTCCCCTCCCAACTTTCAAATCCCTTCTGAAAACATCTCTCTTCTGTCAGACTTTCCCTAACTCCTCATCCCCATAGAGTTGTCATGGATGCCTCCTCTCCTTCACACAGAGCCCTCCTCTTCCCTGTAACTAAACTAAGCACATGCACGTGTGACTTCCCTCTTTCATGAATGTATCCTTGGGTGAAAACAGACATGACACTAACCACCCTTTAACCACCCTTGGTGGTTATTTATGCATGTTGCATGGCTGCATAGGGCACCAATACAGCCCTGCAAAATGCATAAATAACCACCAAGGGTGGTTAAAGGGTGGTTAGCGTCATGTCTGTTTTCACCCTTTGTCTCTCCCGTTGTTCCCCTCTCCCTTGTATTTCTTAGAGAAAGGTCCCTAACCCAAGAGGCTTATAATCTAACTACTGAATGTACAGTGCCAGCCACATTGCTTGCACTATATAGTAGGGGTGCGCACCAGGGACCCATGTAAATTTTTTTATTTTTTTTTCATTATTAAAAACAGTCATTTTCATTATCATTATTAACAAAATTTCATTTTCATTATCGGTGTCGTTATCGGGATCAATTTCGAGTGACAGTGAAGATTTTGTTTTTGGTATCGTTTCCGTTGTGGGCTGCCACCAGTAACAAAAGTGCCAGAAGACACCTACCACAGACTTCTCAGAAGTTGAACTCCTTCCTCCCTTTCTCACTATGGGTGATTTCAGACGTGCAATTGCCACGTTCAACCACCCGCCGGGATCCATTTTGGATCCTGGTGAGGAATCAGTCCAGCCATCCTTTAGATGTGCCAGTTTATTCCTACAGGGGATCGGGGAGGGGACGGGGCTGCCTGGCGTGATGTGCAGCCGCACAGTCATGCCCCCCCATGCTCCCCTGGCCACCTGTCCTCCAGGAGATGGGTGGGCACAGTGGCCAATACGGCTGCTGCGCCTGATCCCATATCGGGGTCTGAGCCACGGTCTGGAATCGGTGGAGGTAACAGACATTTCTTTCCGATGATTCCGGACCGTGGTCCAGCTAACCACAGTTCTGGACCTCCGGGTGGCTGGAGGTCCAGAACTGTGGTCAATGTGTTTCCCGCTGGAGGTTCACCTGTCACGTTGTGCCTCAGTTTCCTCAAAAGAAATTTGCGCTTAGCGGTCCAGGCCTGACATGATGTGGTCTGGTTATAGGGCACTCTTTTCCAATATGTGGAAACTCAGTTTACACTAGGGATGGGCGAATGCGGTTCGGCAGTTCGGAGTTCGGCCTGAACTCAGCCTGTTTGGACAACCGAACTCGAACCCGAACCCGAACCCAAACCCGAACACAAACATACCAAACACCGAACGGCGAAATGGCCGAACAGTTCGGTCAGTTCGGATCGCGTTCGGATGAGTTCGGGTGGCAAAAAAAGGTTCACTGGAAGGTCAAACATTACAGGGAGGTGTCAGTCACTGAGGAGCAGACTTCCAGGCACCAGGGGTGGAGAGGCTTGCAAGAAACGAAACTAATTATCTGCCTCCCCCCTTCACAACACCTGAGCTAGTCACTGTTCCTGAACAGCAGGCGCTGAGTAGGATTTTTAGATTGCTTTAAGTTTCATTTCACTTTTGTAATGAAATGAAACTGAAACCATAAACTGAAACCTTGTGTTATGCACTCTACAGACTCATTGAGTATGTAATGTATGTATTTCACTACAGACTCCTCTTCTATTTGTGATTCCCCCCCATCCCATCCCATATATATGGGATGTATATATATCCATATATATCCATATATATATCCATATATATGGATATATGGATGTATATATATCCATATATATATCCATATCCATATCCATATTTATATATATTTGGATAGATAGATAGATAGATAGATAGATAGATAGATAGATAGATAGATAGATAGATGAAGAGAATTGTAGGAGTTAGCTTAGTGATAGAAATAGCGTTAGTGATTTAGTTTTAGTGTTTGTAGAAGTAGGTCTGTGTACTTATTAGATAATCCATTTAGTTCGTAGCATTTAGAATAGTTAATAGCAGTTAGATTTAGTGTAGACAGATATATATAATATTAGATACAAAAAATAAATTTTAAAAACCATATAAAAACCAAAAAAACAAATAAAAAACAAAAGAAAACCATATAAAACCCAATAAAAAACAAAAAAACCATATAAAAAACAAAAAAACCCCATAACAACACTTCCCGAACGGCCAAATGGCCGAACCGAACAGCCGAACGGCCTAACCGAACGGCCTGTTCGGACGACTGAACCGAACAGCCAAACCCAAACTTGGTGAATGAACCGAACGAACAGAACGAACGAACCGAATGCATACAAACCGAACTGCCGAACTGAACGGACGAACCGAACGCAGCCGAACCGAACGGCCAAACTCGAACCGCAATTTGTTTGCCCATCCCTAGTTTACACTTTGGTAATAAGCCAGCCAGCTCAGCAAAGTATTGTAAAGACCATTTATTTATATAAATGAAGCTAGGAGAGTTAAGATTATAAAAATATGAAGCAATAGTTTACTTAAGTTCAAATAAAGACATAGTACAAAAGAAACAGTGTCAGTTAAAATACATGACTTAGAAAGACATTTCTTGTCCAAAGAACAGCTCTGTTACACGTTCAAAAATCTTAGCATCTATAAGATATAACATATGCTCTAATTATTATTGCTATGGTTGACTCAATGCATCTAAGAATATACATTTATATTCATATTACTCAGTCCTTTGTCCCATACTGCCATATGAAAAAAGTGAGAGAAACTTCAGGAAAGGAAGCTTTCTGAAAAATCCATTTCTCCTCTCCCTTCTTATAGAATGAAATTTTCTTGGAAGTCAGCTAAAAATGACATCAGGTCAAGACTGCTGACAGGGAGGGTTTTCTTAAAATACATAGTAAGAAGCCTGTTGATACATTCTAAAACAGGTTACTATCATATAAGATAGGATTAACAATGAGTAAACTCCAAACAAACAAGGCCTCTTCCTGCCCTGCTTGAGAGTCACGTATCTTCACTCTAGTCAACAGAAATGGTTAATTTCTTTAACAGACTTAATTATATCATCTATTCCAGTATACAGGCTAATCTTCCAGTATCTGGTCAAGAGTTCAGTGGAAAGGTCACTATATGATAGCTGTTTAGGAAGTCATCATACAAAGAGGCTAATTCTGATTTCCAATATATTGAAACACAAATGGTCAAAAATATATGCCTATATACAGGATACATGATACACTATGGTGAACATCTGGCGGAACACACTACAGACGTTACGGTACCGCGGTCACCACTGGGGATTCACTGTAGTTGACCGTGATATCGTAACGTCTGAAATTACCCTATCATGCAGTAGTAATAAGTGCACAATGACAATATGAAAAATTACTAACATGTTCATCTAACCTACACCTAATAACCTATATTATATGCAACATATTCCTATCTAAGTCTCTATATCAATAAACTTGTATCTGCTATGTGTTCTCTTTAAGTATCTATCCTATTCATATCGTATAATACTAATACATATAATAAAAAGCCCTATCTATCTATCTATCTATCTATCTGTCTGTCTGTCTGTCTGTCTGTCTCTGTCCGGCCGTCTGTCCATCCCATCCATCCGTCCATCCATCTAGGGGGAGACAGACAGGAGAAGGTAAAAGGTAAAATAAAGGGTATAAGGAAAGGTAAGATATAACACTGAGGACTGGGGAAGACTTTTAGTGCAGGCAGCACCAGAGTTCTGTATGTCTCCTCCCTCTTCCCCTCTCCACATTTCTCTCCAAAAAACACCTGCCAGAAAAAACAAAATCAATAATAACTTTTGTTATCATTATTGATTTTGTTATTATGTATCTTCATTATAGTTATTACAATAATGATAATGAAAATGAAGACTTTCTTTGTCATTATCAATATGACAAAACCAAAGTGCACAACCCTACTATATAGATTATTAATAATAATAATTGTCCATTTTACTGGAACTGAAATGGAGAGGGCAAATTTGTTAAAAATATTTGTTTTGGCAAATATTCATGTCAACTCGAAATTTCTCAGGAATCTAAATTTCACATGAGAAGCTGGTAAATTATTATTATTTTGGTCTTCATTCTTCACTGCATCACATCATCCATAGTTATTTAGCTTATGGCTGATCAGAAATGGTAGAACAGTTTTCAGGAAAGGAAAGGAAAATTTATAATGGGTTACAAAAGTCTCATTCTCAAAAATGCCACATCTCAGCATTTCTAATGAAATTTCAAATGTTCAAACTCTGCAAAACTCCAGAGGCTGCAAAAATATGCAAAATTTGCAAACATCAAAATTTTGTAAATAACTTTTAACTATAATTATTTTCTGATAAAATATTCCTCACACTCAAAGCCTTTTTTAGTAAAGTTTCATTCTGTAATTATATTATGATTATGATTATTTTATTTTAATTTTTACCCCACCCTTCCCCTCCAATGACAGCTCAGGGTGGCTTACAATATATAAAATACAAGTACAAAACAACCAAAATATTATAAAAACATAAAATACCCCACAACCCTACACCATCTCCCCACCTCCTCACTCACTCCATCCCCGCAGAAAGCCCCCCTCCCCTAACCCCCACATGAAGTTTTAACGACAGTGTAATTTATCCTTGGACAAACTGAGTATAATTGTTATTAGCACTGTCAGTGTTTAAAGTGCTTTACAATTCTTATCTATTTCGCCCTCCTAAAAACCCTGTGGCATAGATCATTATTGTTTCCATTTTACAAATGGAGAATTGAGGTTGAGAGAAAGCAACTTGCCCAAGGTCACTGTAACAGGGCATGGCAATAGAACTTGCTTGTCCCTTTAAGTGACACCAACACATAAAGAGCAGGAGTTTGGAGTAGTGCAGGTTCATGACTGAAGCTAAGTAACCACATGACCCACAGGACTGATGAGTATAAAGGGAGCCAGCTGGCAGTCTGGCTAGGCGAATGCTGAAGAGAGGAGCTTCGGCCTAGCACTCCTGAAAGGCAGCTAAGAAAGACTGGACTTGACAGCCAGAGCGGAGTTACAAGAAGCCGTGGAGACAGGACATCCAGCCTTGCAGGTGGGAGCCACCTTATTATTTCCTCAAAGGGTGTCTGCTTTCATTTATATAGAATTTATTGGATGAACCTGAACCCTGCAGTAGCAAGACAGGCTTTACACATACTGGTGGAGTAGGCTGGATATGAGGGGAGGCCAGAGGCCAAAAAACTACTAAAACCCAGACCTCTGAGAATTCTTATAGGGACCTCGGGCATTTTCTCCAGGATTAGCCCTGACAGCAGCTGTTCTGGACTAAGACTAAGGGCTACAAGGACTGTATAGAGGCTGTGTATGTGATGCATCAGAAACTAATTCCCCAGAAAACTTCCACCAGCACCTCTACAGGGCCTGGAGGATTGATGCCTCAAGTCACACAATGAGTTTATGACTAAGACAAGATTTGAACCCTAGTTTCCCAGTTTCAAGTCTGCCACGTTACACTTTGGGCTACACTGGCTCTCATACTAATTCTTTAATGGTCTATTACTACACAGTCAGAATGATAGCATTTTACATTCTGCTTTATTCACTGTGCACTGTGTAATGGTGGATCAAAGTTATAAGTCAAGTGCACTGTTTTCTTTAGCTCAGAGTTTTTACAGTCTTCACTATGGGTGTGCACTTTGTGTTATATTGATAATGATAACTTTCGTTATCGTTATTGCAATAACGATAATTAAGATAAATAATAATGAAATCAATGATGATAATGAAAGTCATTATTGATTTCGTTATCACGTGGCAGGTGTTTCTGGGAGGGAAATGTGGAGAGGGGATGAGGGAGCAGACATCTCAGAGCCAGAAACAGTGTTGAACTCTTGAACTGGGCCTGTGATGGGAGGGGAAGGACCTGATTGATGTGTGTGTGTGTGAATGTCTGGTTTCTTTCTTGTGGGTGTTATAATTTTGTCTGCTTGGCGGGCGGACTGACTGGCTGTTTTGCGGGGTTGTGTGTGTTGTCTCCTTTCTTTTTTACCAAGACTGTGGCTGTCCCACATGGCACAGCAGAACCTAATTGTAAAGTGTAACTTCTACTGTTCTGCCAGCTGCTTGGCACCATGAGGCCAGACTGGGATCTCTCTGCCTGGCTTCACTTACGAACATAAGTAGTGCCATACTGAGTCATACTGAGTCCATCAAGCACAGCATCCTGTCCTCCGATAGTGGCCAATCTCGATTGCATGGGAGAAGAAGCAACAGTCACAATGGTCAATCCATTCCCCGTTGTTCACTCCCAGCTCCTGACAGTAAGAAGTTCATCCCGTAGGCTACTTGGTTAATAGCCATTAATGGACCTATTCTCTAAGAACTTATCCAGTCCTTTTTTAAACCCAGCTATACTACTGGCCCTGACAACATCCTCTGGTAACAAATTCCATAAGTTAATTATGCGTTGACTGAAAAAATACTTCCTTTTATTTGTTTTAAATCTGCTAGTTCTAGTACTAGTATAGTACTCATATAGTACTAGTTCTAGTACTATATGAGAGGGTAAATAACTGTTCCCTATCTACTCATTCCACACCTCTCAAGATTTTATAAACCTCTATCATGTCCCCTCTCAGTCTTCTCTAAGCTGAAGAGACCCAGCTTGTCAAGTTTTTCTTTGTACGGAAGCCGTTCCATACCCTTTATCATTCTCGTTGTCTTTCTCTGTACCTTTTCTAATTCAGCTATGTCTTTTTTGAGATGGGGCAACCAGAACTGCACACGATATTCCAGGGGCAGTTGCACCATCGATTTGTATAGAGGCATTATGACATCCTCAGTTTTAATCTCTATCCCTTTGCAAATAACTCCTAATATTCTGTTTGCTTTTTTGACTGCTGCTGCACACTGGGCTGAGAATTGCAGTGTATTGTCCATAATCACTCCCAGATCCCTTTCCTGAGTGGTAACTCCTAACTTAGTACCCAGCATTGTGTACTCATAGTTTGGGTTATTTTTCCCTAATCCCTATGTGCATCACCTTGCACTTGTCCACATTAAATCTCATCTTGTCCACATTAAATCTCCCCTGATTGTGCCATCTCTACCTTCAACTCCTCTCTTGCCTCTACCCTCGACTCCCTTGCCCCCCTCTCCTCCCACCCAGGTCGCTCCCATAACCCTCGCCCTTGGCTCACCCCCACAATTCGCCATCTCTGCTCCTGCACCTGGGCTGCTGAATGCCTCTGGCGCAAATCCCATTACTGTGCTGACTTCCTCCACTTCAAATTCTGCCTTTCATCACTCAACTCTGCTATCTCCCTCACTAGACAGCAGTACTGTGCCTCACACATTGAGTCCTGCTCCCGGGACCCTCACCGCCTCTTTTCCACCTTTCACTCCCTTCTCAACCCCCCCTGTCCTCCTCCTCCCTCTTCTCTTTCCGCTCAGGATCTTGCCCTCTTTTTCACCTCTAAAAATGACAAGATCCACTTGGAAATCATTTCCAAGTCCTCTCCCCCCACCACTCCCCCCTCTCCCGCCTCCCCCCACCTCTCTCCTGTCCTCCTTCCCTCCC
>QEPC01005900.1:3296178-3310120 GCA_003113815.1 Sphenodon punctatus
ACAGTCACCGCAACAACACACACCAACCCACCCAAACACACAGCACAGCCAAAACCAACACAACAATCGCCAAAACACACTACACAAGCAGCCACCGAAACAAACACACACCCTCTCGCCTCACTCGCGCACATGCACACGAATTTCCGGCGCGACGCTGATTTTACGGCTTCCCGCAATCTCGCGATATTTCTGGCTGAAGGTCGAACGCGAACGCACGAACCACCCAAACACCGAACGACCGAACACGAACGCACAACCCGATCGCGAACGAACCGAACACCCGACCACGAACGCACGACCTGCCCGAACAACCGAACACGAACGGCCGAACACGAACGCCACCGAACCGAACGGGCAAACACGAACGCGCGATACGACCGAACGACCGAACACAAACACACGAACCGAACGCGGCCGAACCGAACGGCCGAACACGAACCGCGATCTGTTCGCCCATGCCTAGGGTCTATGCCTACAATATCCCTGACAGCCTCTTATTGAAAACCTCCAGAGCCAGAGAGCCCAGAACCTCCATAGACAACTTTTTCCATTGCGAAGCAGCTCTTGCTGTTAGGAAGTTTTTCCTGATATTTAACTGAAATCCACCTACTTGTAAACTGAGTCCATTATTTCTAGTTTTGCCCTATATACCAATGAAGAACAGCCTTTTAGATATTTGAAGACTACTGTTATCTCTCCCCTTAATCGTCTTTTCATACCCAGTTCCTTCAACCTTTCCTCATAGGACTTGATATCCAGACCCTTTCTCATCTTTGTTACCCTCCTCTTTGTCAATGTCTTTCTTAAAATGAAGTGCAAAACTAATCCAGGTGAGATCTCACCAGTACATAATAGAGGGGAATTATTACTTCCGGGAACTTGGAAATAATGCTTCTGCTAATTCAGCCTTAAAATTGCATTAATCTTTAGTTGTTTATAAATGAGACGATAGCCCACAAACACCAGGAGGGTGTTTGGTCTGTGTTCACTGCTCATTTATTAGGTGGCCATGGTGCCTCCACTCACGATGAAGTCCTGGAGCATTGCAGGCCCACCATGTGGCACAATCTGGGCCAATGTTCGCCCATGTGTTTGCCTATATTAGGGTGTACGCAGCCTCCATGCGAGCAAACTAGAGCAACTAGAGCGGTCCCAGTGGTTGGAACTGCAGGCACGCTTGTTGCTCTCACTGTCCCTGGGGCTTCTGATTTTTAGTTTCATTTTGCAGTGCTCAAAAATGGGACTTCAAAAGGCAGAGGAAAAAATCAGGAAGCAAACAGCGAGGGAAGCTTCCTAGACCTAGAATTCCTCGTTGCTGTGAGTCACGATGGGGGTGGGCAGAATATGGCACCTGCCATGCAAAACTCTGAGTTAGTGCTGCCCAGACCAAACACAGGACTCCTTTGAGCTATTGTCTGTTTATTTTCACCGTTAATGATAGCCACATCACATTGCTGACATGTTCAGTAGGGATGGGCGAACGCGGTTCAGATGTTTGGAGTTCGGACCGAACTCGGTCTGTTCGAACGTATGAGCTGAACGTCCGAACGGAACTCTTGAATGACCGAACAAGAGTTTGGGGGTGGGAAAAACGTCTTTTCACGGCCAAAAATTTGGTTTTGGTTTCATTTCAGTTTTGTCTCAGTTTCGGTATCGATAGCGCTATTTTTGAATGTTCATCCAAGTTCGGCCAAACCGAACTTGACTGAACCGAACCATAGAACTTGAACTGGGGTTTCGAACCGAACGACCGAATGTCTGAATATCCGAACTGCATTCTGTTCGCCCATCCCTAATGTTCAGTTTGTGAATAACCACAAATCTTAGATTTCTTTTACACGTGCTTCTCCCAAGCCTGTATTTATTCATTTGTTTTTTCTTTCCTAAATGCAGAATTTTCCTTTCTCCATTGGATTTGATCTTGTTGATTTCAGCCCAGTTTTCCAACCTATCAATTTTATTTTGAATTCTACTTCTATCTTCCAAGGTGTTAACTATGCCTCCCAGTTTAGGATAATCTGCAAACAAGTCTTCCCTCCTCACCTTTGTCTAAGTTGTTAATAAATATGATGAATAGCACAGGGCCCAGGATCAGATTTGTCACTTTCATCCAATTTGATAATGAGCCACTGAAGATCACTCTGAGTATGTTCTTCAACCAGCTGTGAATCCACCTTGTTATAGTATCTTCTAGACCACACTACAAGGTTGTCAATGAGGATCTTGTGTGAAACTTTGTCAAATGCTTTGCTGATATCAACATATATTATGTCCACAACATTCTCCTCATCAACTAAGCTAGTTACTCAAAGAAGGAGAGAATTGATCTGGCATGACTTATTTTGGACACGTCCATGTTGACTATGAGTAATCACTTCATTATCATCAAGGTGCTAACAAAATTACTATTTTTATTTTATAATCTGTTCTTGCATCTTCCCAGGCATTGAAAATCTCCTGGATCATTCTTTTTCCATTTCTAAAGATAGAAATAACATTTGCCCATCTCAAGTCTTCTGGCACTTCACCTGTTCTCCAAGATTGCAACCTTCCCACCAACATCCCTTTAACCACCCTTGATGGTTATTTATGCATGTTGCACGGCAGCGTAGGGCACCATCATCCATGCCTTCATCACCTCGAGGCTTGATTACTGTAATGCACTCTACATGGGGCTACCCAAGGTGACGGTCCAGAGGCTGCAACTGGTGCAGAATGCGGCGGCCCATCTCCTGATGGGAATGGGCCGCCGAGAACACATAACACTGGTGCTCTGTTCTCTGTACTGGTTGCTGGTTGCCTACCGGGCCTGATTCAAGGTTTTTGGTGTTGACCTTTAAAGTCCTACACAGCCTGGGCCCCACCTACCTGCAGGACTGCCTCACTCCTTGGGTTCTGGAACAGCTGTTGCAGTCAGCTGGGGGCACCCTTTTGGAGGTTTCACATGTTTGGTGGGGTGCCAAACTGGAGAAGGCATTCTCAGTCACTGCACCTCAGTTGTGGAACTCCCTCCCATCCAGGAGGGCACCCCTGGATGACCACAGGGGCCGCCCAAGGGTTCAGGGTGTGAGGTGATCACTCAGATAAACAGGGCCTAGTCCAGGAAGGGCTTTAAAGGCCAACACCAGCACCTTGAATCAGGCCCGGAAGACAATAGGCAATCAGTGCAGTGCTTGGACACAGGTGTTATGTGCTCCCTGCAGGAGGTATAGTCCACTAGCACCACCCGCTGAGATTTATCTACAAGGTAGGGACAGAACAGAACCATTGCAAAATGGTCCTATCCACCCCCGCCAGGTACCGCAGGCATGTCACCAACAACTCATGATTAACGCCAGTATCAAAAGCTGCTGATAAATCTCTCAGGTCCAGGTCCAAGACAGCTGACCCTTTGGTTCCTTCCCCAACCTTCTGAAAGAGGTATTTTTCACCAATGCAAGCCAAGAATAATTATTAATAATAATAATAATAATAATTAATAATAATAATAATAATAATTATTATTATTATTATTATTATTATTAAATATTTGTTATCCCGCCCCCTCCTGCCAAAGGCATCTCAGGATGGCGTACAGTATGAAAGCATTACAAAAATACATACAACTTAAAACAATAAACCCATCAAATCCCCCCTCCCCCAACCCTGTCCAATCCCTCCCCCTACCCGTCACTCTCACCAAATACCTGGCGGAACAGCCAAGTCTTACACTGATGTCAGAAGGAGGGAAGGCCCAGGGCCAAACGAATGTCTGCCGGGAGGGAGTTCCACAACTGAAGTGCAGCGACTGAGAATGCCTTCTCCAGTGTGGCACCCCACCAAACATGTGAAACCTCCAAAAGGGTGCCCCTGGCTGACTGCAACAGCTGTTCCAGGACCCGGGGAGTGAGGCAGTCCTGCTGGCAGGTGGGGCCCAGGCTGTGTATGACTTTAATGGTCAACACCAAAAACCTTGAATCATGCCCGGTAGGCAAACAGCAACCAGTGCAAAGAATGGAGCACTGGTGTTATGTGTTCTCGGCGGCCCGTTCCCATCAGGAGATGGGCTGCCGCATTCTGCACCAGTTGTAGTCTCTGGACTGTCACCTTGGGTAGCCCCACGTAGAGTGCATTACAGTAATCAAGCCTCGAGGTGATGAAGGCATGGATGATGGTGGGAAGGTTGCAATCTGAGACATACAGCCGTAACCATCGCACCAGATGTATTTTGGCAAATGTACTCCTCACCACAGCTGCCCCCTGGACATCCAGGCAGAGCTGCGAATCGAGGAGCATCCCCAGACTACAAACTTGAGGAACCAGGACAGGGCACACCCCATAAACGATGGGGGCCTCTACTTCCTCAGCCCTCCCCCCACCAGCATCACCTCTGTCTTGTCGGGATTCAACTTCAGGTGGCTTTACCTCATCAAGGCCCCCAAAGCTGTCAGACCTCGGGTAAGCAACGAGACTGTGGGGCCTGAGTCTACTGAAAATGAGAGGTAGAGCTGAGTGTCGTCGGCTTATTTATTTATTTTATTTATTTATTTATATTTATTGGCCGCCTCCTCATGCCTATGGCATCCCGGGGTGGCTCACAAGTTAAAACAATAATAAAATACATAAAACTTCATCAATATAAATAATTAAAACTATGCCCCCAACTCCCCAAAAAGATTCCCCCCTCTCTCCCCTCCCCTCCCTCCCTCCCCTCCTCTCCCACCCTCCCCTCCAAAGGCCTGGGTGAACAGCCAGGTCTTACAGGTTCGATGAAAAGCCATCAGACCCGGGGCCAGGCAAGCTTCCTCTGGGAGGGAGTTCCAGAGCCATGGCCCGGCCACTGAGAATGCCCTCTCCATTGTGGCCCCTGTTTAACATGGGGGACCTCCAGGAAGGCACCCTCAGTGGACCGCAGGGGTCACCCTGGTGCGTGGAAGGTGAGGCGGTTCCCAAAGTATGAGGGGGCCAGACCATATAGGACTTTATAAATCAACACCAGCACCTTGAATCTGTCTCAGTACACTATAGGCAGTCAGTGGAGAGTGCAGAGCACAGGTGTAATATGGTCCCATTGCCTCATCCCTGTAAGGAGACAGCCTGTCACATTCTGCACCATCTGCAGGCTCTGAACCAGAACCAAGGGAAGCCTCACATAGAGCGCATTGCAGTAGTCTAGCCTCGAGGTGATGAAGGTGTGAATAAGAGTGGCCAGGTCAGACCTGGAGATGTATGGGCGCAGCATCCGTACCAGATACAGCTGGTGAAAGGCAGCTTTAGCCACCGACTCCACCTGCCGATCCAGATGGAGGCCCGGATTCAAAACCACCCCCAGACTCTGAACCTGCTGGGCTATGGGAGGGAAGAACCCTGCCCCACCAGAGGCATCGGCACATCCCTCACCCTACCCACCACCATCATCTCCGTCTTATCAGGATTGAGCCTCAGTCTGCTCTGCCGCATCCAATCCGCCACAGCCTCCAAACATTGGGAAAGCAACGAGACAGCGGGACCTGGGTACAGCTGCATATCATCAGCATATTGATGACTAGGGCTGATGCGGTAGCAGCTGTTACCATGCCGTGATTTTATGCCACCATTTTGGAATTGCCCGCGCCACACCGCGGCATTTCTGCGGACATTCCTCTAATTCCGCTGGCATTCTGCAAATTGCGGAATTGCAGAAAAATTACAGAAACTGTTGGAAAACCACTGTTCCACTATATTGTGGTGCTGGCGGAATGGCGGAAGTAGCAAAAATGTCATGTTTCCGCTATTTTGCAAAGCCTGTGGAAGGAGCAGAATGAAATTAGCGGAACTGCGGAAGTAGCAGAATGAAACTAGCGGAATGAAAGCCTCTGCCATGCCGTACCAGTAATTACGGAAAGCTACCACTGCGACATTCCGCTACAGCCCTATTGGTGACATCGCACCCCAAACCCTCTCATGATCTCCTCCAGGGGCTGCATATACACATTAAACAAAAGCAGAGACAGAAGCAAACCCTGCTGAATGCCGCAGGTCAAAGCCCAAGAGCTCGATGTTTCAGCTCCCAGCACCACCTGCTGGATTCTCCCTGAGAGGAATGAGTGGAACTACCCAAGGACAGTCCCATCCAGATCTCCCAGGTCTCGCAGCCACCACAGCAGCAGTCCATGGTCCATGGTATCAAAAGCGGCCGAGAGATCTAGCAGGATCAAGAATGTAGAACATCCTGCATCCATCTCCTGGTGCAGGTCTTCCACCAAAGCCACCATCGCCGTCTCAGTACCATAGCTGGAGTGGAACCCAGAGTCAAGGAAGCCAACACTGTCCAGATTGCACCTTGAGCTGCAGAGTCACGGCCCGTTCAATAACCTTCCCTAAAAAGGGAAGATTAGAGACAGGATGGTAACTGGCGAGTGTGCCCACATCCAGCGAAGGCTTCTTCATCAGGGGGTGCACCACAGCCTCCTTGAGACTGGGTGACAACCTCCCCTGACGAAGGAACGTGTTAACCACCCTCGCCAGAAGCAATGTCTCCCTGGAAGCTTTTACCAAACAGGATGGGCACAGATCTAGTTCACAACTTGTGGCTCGAACAGACCCCAAGACATCTACCGCATCAGCCGGTGTCACTTCCTGAAACTCCTCCCAGAAAAATCGACCAGACAACAGATTGATGACAACACACGCCAAACCCTCTCATGATCACACCCCAAAGCTGCATATACACGTTGAACAGGAGGGGGGACAGCATAGAACCTTGCGGGACCCTACACGTGAGATCTCAGGGAGCAGATGTACAGTCACCCAAGACCACATGGTGAGTCCTATTGGCCAGGAATGAGCAGAACCATTCAAGAATGGTCCAGCCCACCTTGACATGATCCCACAGTCGAGTCACCAGCAGCTCATGGTCAATGGTATCAAAAGCAGCTGACAGATCTAACAAGACCAGAAGGGTTGACTACCTCCGGTCTGTCTAAAGCACGGCGCAGGTCATCGACCAAGGCCACAAGTGCAGTCTCTGTGCCATATCCCAAACGAAAGCCAGAATGCGAGGGGTCCAGGAAACAGACCCGGTCCAGATGGTCCCAGAGCTGCTGGACTTGGAACTAACATCATAGCAACCACACATTATCTTCTGTAGAATTTATAAAGGTTTAAAGACCTTTGACCTGATCGTGTTCAGTGTTTGGCCTCAATGTTTGTCAACTAGGATCATCTCGTCAATAAATGAACAAGATGATGGTGTCTCCTTAGGCAGAAAAGAATGGCTTGAAGGAAACCCCTTTAATATTTCTAGTGCAAATTGCCAGTATATGTCACTATCACTTAATGTCAGGACACATAGTAACTGTATTCTTTGACACTTCAGTATCTGTTACCTCTATCCTTGGTACAGGTAACAGCTAGACCCCATTTCTGAGGGCCAGAAATGAGAAGTGTCGCAGCATCTTACTAAATGTCATGAACGGGGCAGTTACACTCAAAAAGGCCATTAAGCCATTTATTGGTCTTTGGGAATGGGAACTGAGCTCTTTACAATTGAAGAAGACTTAAATGAAGACAGCCCCCAGAGAACCAGTCAGAACAAAATAAATAAAATACTTGGGGTGTTTTTGCACATTACGCTTGTTGCGTGTTTCATCACACACCTAGTGTAATGTGTATTTGAAACTTTATAGGCTCTGCACTGACTGCCTATAAAGCACCAGGCCAGGTTCAAGGTGCTGGTTTTAACCTTTAAAGCCCTTCACGGCCTGGGCCCTGCTTATCTGCACCGATGTTAGATCTTTTTTGGTGGCCACCCCTGTGCTGTGAAATTCGCTCCCGGAGGAGGCTCGGTTGGCTCCCACTCTCCTGCTGTTTTGGCGTGAATGTAAGACCTGGCTGTTCCGTCAGGCTTTTGGAGAGGAGTAGGAGTGCAGGTGGGTGGTTTCCCCACATTGTATTGTATTTTAAATTGTTTTAAATTGTTTTTTAAAAAAGTTATTGAATGTTGTTCGTCGCCCCTGGCTGTCCTGTGGGCAGGAGGGGTGGGATATAAATTTTAAATAAATAAATAAATAATTTGGTGGCTACAGGCCAGCAATTTCCTGCACAGTGGGCCTGAATAATCATTTGAGCCCATGATGCGGGGCAAGCACCAGCACATAGCTGTTGTGATGTGGAGACAGGGATGAGTGGGAAGAGAAGAGTGGGAGCTGACACTCCGAGAACCTTCCACCAACACCTGTTCCTGCCACCACTAATCTACAGGACCAGTCAGGTAAGCCCCTCTCATCCCCAAATCAGCTGGTGGATAGCTGGTGCCTGTACTAGAGGTTACCCAGGAGCTGCTATGTATAAAAACACCCTTGGGTTTGCTAAATTTGCTCATTTGCTGTGACAGAGTGGGCTGTGTGAACTATTGGGAGAAACTGCATGAGAGAAGTGGGTTTTGGGGCACTCTGTGCTTATGTGATGGTTTGAGTGGTGGAAATTCTGTTTTAGGAAGAACAGTGCCAGCTGCCTCCATTCCTCTTTAGTCTGTAAATTCATAAATAAACAAATTCATACCAAATGTTACATGACTGCAGTTTTCTGTCTCTTGCAAAGTCAAGTAAGTTGTTAAGATTCCCTGCTGCTTGGGGAAGGGAGCAACAGCACAACAGAAGGTCACATCCAGAAAACCAGTTGGATTCTGCATAAATTAAAATGGCATTTTCAAATACGTTTTGGTTGACCAAACTTTAATTTCTTTTTTTATAGAATTAGAAAGATATATTTATTATTATTTTATTTTAAACATTTGTTAGTCGCTCCCCATGCCTACGGCATCCCGGAGCGATGTACAATTCCATAAAACATTAATTAAAAATAACAATGTGTTGTTGTTTTTTTGACCCTTATATATTATATTCCACCAAGTATGAACGATTTTCATCTGTGACTGTGTGTCCTTGTATGTGTTCTATGCAGGAGAACCATCTTGTTGTAAATTTCTTGGTTTTTTGTCTTGTGTTGCTGCAATCTTTTCCATAGAATACATGTACCAGAGTCTTTTTATCCATTCTGTCTCTGTTAGATTTTTCGCTGTTTTCCAGTTGCGTGCAATTATGATTAAACCAGCCAGAGTCAAAAGAGTACATGTTTCTTGAGGCTGTATTTCTGGATACAGTCCCAAAAAAGCGGTTTCTGGTCAGAAAGGAATGATCAGACGTGTGGCCTTTTTCATATATGTCCATATTATACACCATAGCTGTTGTACCCTGGGGCAAGACCACCAAGAGTGGAGGTAGGTGCCTCTCTCCCCACATCCCCGCCAGCAATAACACACCAATGGAGCAAGTTACAATGTTGGTTTACTTAGAAGTGTAAGTTATAGATGTTGAGTTTTTGTAATGTCTATGAAAAAAAAAAAAAATGTTTATTAAATTTTTTTTAAAAAAAAATAACAATGTTTAAAAACCCTTAAAAAGACAACAATATAAACCAAAACAGGTTGGGAGAATAAAATAAAAATAAAAAGTAGGGAAGCGTTAAAACTCTAACCCACCCTCCCCACCTCCTCCCCAAAGGCCTGGGCGAACAGCCAGGTTTTACAAGCACGCCGGAATGTCAAAAGGCTTGGGGCCAGGTGAGCTTCCTCCAGGAGGGAATTCCAAAGGCACGGACCAGCCACTGAGAATGCCCTCTCCATTGTGGCCCCCCGCTTGACACGGAGGACCTCCAAGAAGGCACCCCCGGTAGACTGAAGGAGCCGCTCTTGGATGTGGAGGGCGAGGCGGTCCCTGAGGTCCCTAAGATAATTCTTAGAAATATGAAATGAATGAATGAATGAATAAATTTAATTGTTTAGCTATTGCCATAACAGAACAGAGAAAACATATAAAATACAAGCAGAAAAAGGATAAAAAATAGACATAAACAAGAAATAATCCTATAAACCACAAAAGGCAACTGTAAGAGAGCTGCTTAGTCTGAAGGACCTCAAATAAAAAAAACTCTATCCTTCCAGATAGCACTTCATCTTGCCCAGCCAGACATAGTAGCCATGTGCCAAGGTTTGCAGAATTAACAAAACTTGTGAAAAAAGGGGCTAACCATTTAATCTGAATATCATGCCACGTAGGGCAGTGAAAAAGAACATGGTCAAGTGTTTCAGTCGTCCCGGGGACCGCCCCAGCACAATCACAGTAACACAAAGAAGGGTGCAATCTCAGAAACCGGCCCTCAGTTAGGGCTGTAGGAAATACATTCATTCAGGGTGAGACACCTACGGACTGAATGAGGCAAATGAAGCTGAAGGTAAGGGCGAGGAGACAACTGGAACCCATAGAGGTCCAGAAAATCTGTCAAAGAAGACTTCGTCCGGAATAGGGTCATTTCCTGCTGGGAGCTAATATCCCACATTCTCTGTTTAATAATTTTCTTCCCAGTGGGGAATCCACAGCGGGTTAAATCAGCCAGGGAAAGACCTATACAGGCAAGCTTTTCTTCTGCTTGCTTTACCCAGTAGCTATAGGTATCCTTAAATGCCCTCTGTGCAAGCGGGGCGGTCCTACCATACTGTAGTTTAAGCCAGTAAAACAAGATTATTATCCAAATCTGGGCCTCAAGAAGGAGCATCCCACACTCTGATCTAACCGCACAGGAAGGAGCATGATTGGGAAGGGCCAAAATAGACCTCAAAAACTTAGTTTGAATATGCTCCAAACTTGCGGCTTTCCCCCAAGCCCAAATCTGGGCACCATATAACAATTGAGAGAGACATTTGGCCCTATAAACCTCCAGAGCTGGAATAATCAAATACCCCCCATTGGACCTGAAATAACGACAGAGGGCCTTCCCCAACAAGGTTGCCTGTCTGATCACAGTGTTACCATGAATAACCCAGCTGCCATTGGCCTGGAAAATCAGGCAAAGATATTTATAGAAGGAAACTTGCTCAAGCCTATGACCACCAAGGGACCAATTATAAATCTTCCGCTTGAGCAAAAAAACCATAATCTTAGTTTTGGTATAATTTACCTCCAAAAAATTCTGGGCACAGTAATTATATAGCACCTGCAGCTGCCTATTCATGCCAGCCCGGGACCTAGCCAGCAAAATGGAATCGTCTGCATAAAGCAGAATTGCCACATCCGTTGTCCCAAGCTTAGGACAATGATTATCGGAGGATGACACAGCAGGGATCAAATCATTAAGATAGATGTTAAAGAGAGCTGGAGCAAGTACACACCCCTGCTTCACCCCACGATTAGTTAGAATTGTTCCCGAGAGTGAGCCCACAGCATTCAACCTTGAAGTGTGGTGTTACTATATAACCTCCGAATAAGGTCTAACAGCCTGGGATCAATTTGCAAAGAAGACAGTTTTCCCCACAGCCTATTCCTGAAGACAAGGTCAAATGCTGCACGTAAATCTACAAACGCCGCATATAAACCAGAGGAATGCATATATTTCTTAACCAGATGTTGGAGAACAAAACAATGATCAAGCGTAGAACGACCTGCCATAAACCCATTCTGCTCCTCCCGTAGATAAGCTTCCTTAGCTAACCAACCCTCAAGCGAGCGTATAGCTTTCCAGCCATGCTGAATAAGTTAATTGGCCTGTAATTTTGGACCTCCACCGGAGAGCCCTTTTTATAGATGGGGACAATTTCAGCCTGAGTCCATGACGTTGGGATCTCCCCCGTTAAATTAATGCCCGTAAAGAGCAAAGCCAACACCCTTGCCCACCATCTCCTATTGGTCTTAAAGAGTTCCGATGGGAGACCATCAGGCCCAGCTGCCTTTCCTCTTTTCAGCCCATCTATTAGCTCCTCAATCTCACTGGCTGTTACTTTGGCCCAGGACGGGAGAGAATTCAAGCCCACCAAGGGCACCCAGGGTGCGGGGTCCTGGGCATACAGAGAGCTAAAATAAACCCTCCATTGATCCGGCGGGACCCTAGAGGAGAAGCCAGATTGTACCTTCCTGCAGTTATATAATAGTCTCAAAATTGGCAGTGTCACGGCTTCTGGCTGCCCTATCAATTGTTTCCCAGCATTTAAGATAATGCATCCATTTCTTGTAAAGGAGCAGCTTTTTATAACTTGCCCAGATGCCACAAAAGTATCCAAACCCAGGAAAAGACGCCCCAATCCTAATCCCTTGATAAAGTGCTCTCACCTCCCTCCTAGCCCTAGAGCACTCCCGATCAAACCAGGTATAAGTTTTAAAAACCCCTCGGGGATTATTATTATTCCTGGATATCCTGGGACTAAACTGCAATCCCTCCAGTATGGAACTATACACATCCAGTATTTCCTCCATATCCTGGACCTCTGTCAGCGCCTGGAACCAGCTAGTCCCTTCCAAAGAGGAAATAAGTGCCACAACCTTCGCCTCCCATTCACGGCTCCATTTAACCCTAAAAGTAGAGCAAACATGCTCAACAGCAGAGAGTACTAACCCTTCCACTTCCACATCCATTAGCCCAGCCCTTGCCAGAACCATCCTAACTGGCAAAAGATCACTCTGAGTGTAAAAAAGAACTTCTAAGTGGAGCACCAATGGGAAAAGACCCCCAGAGGCCGCAATCAGATCGATTATACTTCCCCCCTGTGGGGAAATGTAAGTCAGTTCGGCTGGATAATCCAGCCAGATCCTGCCATTAAGCAGAACCAAGCCTGCCCTGACTAACAAACCTGCAAAAATGAGACCACTCCCATTTATACCCAAATCCTTAGAGCTCCTATCTGAGTAAAGTGAAGTGACCTCAAAATCCCAGGGACCCCATATGAAATGAATCATTAGACTCAATGCCTTCATGTTTTCCTTGCTTGTTAAACAAGCTAATGTTTGTAAATTCTGTTGTGAAAAATGTATCCCATTTCTGGATTTTGCTACATTTCTCAGGCATCAATTTGAGCTGAAACTCATGCTGTTTTTAACTGGGCATGGCTGGAGAGTGGGTCCATGTGTGCCATGTGGAGTGCTGACACATGTTCAGAGAGTGGGGGTGGGGGATTTAAATGGGCTGGGATTGGTGTGCGCTGGGTGTGTGTCCTTACACACACAGTGCCCACTCTTGGGTGTGCACCCTTATCCATACACCACCCACTCCTGCCCCGGCAGGGAGAATCCTGAATTTTTCCCTAATGCTCCATGTATTGGCATGAGTAGGTGGTGTGTGGGTTATGAGAGTGCGCGCCCACCCATGCCACCTTCAGACAGGCACTTGGGAGGGTGGGGGATGGGTGGACCTCCATGGGCATGTCCCATTTAAAAACAGTATCAGTAACAAACTGTTAAGCTAACAAAATTTGAAAGGAACAATACTGAAGGAATGACATTCCTTGTCAACATTAGGGATGTGCAAACAGAACCAAGTTTGGAAATTCGGTTCGGTTCAAAAATCGAGTTCAGTTCGGTTTGGTCGACCGAACTAGTCAAGTTCGATCAAATTCCGAACTTCCAAACCGAGTTCGTACATTCAAAACTTGGTGTTTTAAGCTGGTTTTGGCCTTCCGAACTGGTTCAGATTTGACCGAACAGTTTGGTCGAATTTGAGTTCGGTTCAGAAGTTTGGTTCGGTCGACTAAACTAGTCGAGTTTGGTCCAAACTCCGAACTTCTGAACCGTGCTTGCACATCCCTAGTCAACATAGGTACCACTAATAACCTAACTTGACCCATCTAGAATTGAAAAGGTACTTGCTGGAGGTTTCATGTTTAAAAGAGATTTTCCATAATTTTAGGCAGCAAATATCCAGACAGGGATTTGTGCATGTATTATAAACTATATGCACACAATTGTGCATTTATTTTGTGTGAATATTTGTTTGAAAATCTGGACAGTGTTCAGGTGCTATGAAGAATGGGAAATCACAGTCTCCACAATTATTATTATTATTATTATTAAACATTTATAAAGCGCCAGTAACAACCTGGCGCTGTACAGAACATATAATCAGCTGCGGTCCCTACCTGTGGCTTACAATCTAAAAG